>JAUJYZ010001081.1:0-96603 GCA_033675265.1 Actinostola sp. cb2023
GGCCATTAATGAATTTTTATGTCCCCCCACAAATCACTGTAATTTCAGCTTGGTTTCGTAACATTAAGGCCCCTGCAAAATCGGTTTCAACATTGCATTCAACATGCGTTCGATTTTGTTGAATAGCGATGTTGAAACGGTTTTTTCCCACCTGTCTTTCAACAATGTTGAAAGTGTTGGAAACATGTCATGCATGTAGTAGATCTTTAACCCTAGAATGTACTGTTGTTTGTTTGTGATACTCGTTTGTCATTGACTATCTTACGCGTCATGCATGTAGTAGATCTTTAACCCTAGGATGTACTGTTGTTTGTTTGTGATACCGTTGTCGTGGACTATCTACCGTCATGCATGTAGTAGATCTTTAACCCTAGAATGTACTGTTGTTTGTTTGTGATACTCGTTGTCCGTGGACTATCTACGCGTCATGCATGTAGTAGATCTTTAACCCTAGGATGTACTGTTTGTTTGTTTGTGATACTCGTTTGTCATTGACTATCTACGCGTCATGCATGTAGTAGATCTTTAACCCTAGAATGTACTGTTGTTTGTTTGTGATACTCGTTGTCGTGGACTATCTACTCGTCATGCATGTAGACTAGCCTCCGCCGTCTGACAACCCAAGTGATGGCGACTGTGCGGTTGGTTTGACCATCATTTTCTCGCCCTTTCACATCCCCATTTACCAAGAAAGTAGGAATGTCAATTTACAGGATTTGATACGTATGCAGGATGCCTACAGAAGATGTGGCCTATCAAACAACGATTGAAAATACGGCGTACAACGCTCGGCTTTGGCGTCATCCAAGTCGTTCTCGGACTCGCACTAACTGGACTCTTCCTTCACGGCCTTCGTGTTGTCTGAGTCCGAAAAAATACGGAATGCCTGTCCGTATTGGGCTGGTTTTACGGTTAGTAGTAGAGTTTATACTTGCCTGGTTGTCTAGTGACCTGTGATTGCATTTTTAAGGTGAATTTGTTGAAAAATCGTGGTGTTTTTCTCGCCAGGTTTTCTGTAGTGGAGGTGTAGGGACCTAACAGGCTTCAGTACTTCAAGCCAGCATTTTTTGGTGTAGCTCCAGATAACAAAGCAAAGTGGCAATGCTTTCTTCTGGCATGTCGAGTTCTGGACCGCGGATTCAGTTTGCATGGCAACGTCGTGCCCCCCACAGATGCGTGGGCATGAAGACTCGTGATCAACATTGCTGAGTTCTTCAGAAATATTGTCTTTCATCGTTTTTATCTCTTTGCTGGACACAGGAACTAAAATCATGTTGATTGTGCGCTTCTACAACAGCGGGGTTTGTGTTGCCATCTTTCCTCTCTAGACCTTCTTCTTCCAAGATGGGTTGTGGGTTGCGAAGAAGTTTACTCTCACTGCTTGTCAACTTGTCTATTCCTGAGGGGAATTCCCTGAGTGATCAATTGTCCAATTTGTCATTTTCCTGAGGGGGATTCCCTGAGTGATCAAACCTGGGAATGCCTTCATTGTCCCATTCCCTCCTTATATACTCTAACTATATGCAATCCCCTGCATCATATACCTTCTCTAGCGTCTCTCTTGTTTGGGTCTTCCCAATTACAGGCCTATTAACTCAAGCATTTCTGGGGAATGGAAATACTGAGTGGAACACTGGTACATAAATGTGCGAAAATCCTTAGTATCGCGACCTTTCGTTTTGTATCAAGTTCAGCTGGATTTTGGGTTTTTCCCAGTGTTCCGCCAATATATTTTTGCACTAATTATTACTAACTACAATATCAAAGCATAGAAAATGTCACTATTTAGTACTTTTAAATAATGATGTTTATGCTGAGTTAACTTTTGTACCAAGAAAGGGACAGATATATTTGATTGTCGGAACAGAAAAACCAAAATGATTGGGACACCTGGGCTTTAATATCGATCTCAACATGAAAATATCCATATAAACTTGACCCCACCCCCCCCCCCCCCCCCCCCCCCCCCCCCCCCCCCCCCCTCCCCATAACAATGTTGAGGATTGCCTACGTCGACCCCCATCGTTAATGAAAAGTTCGAAACAACATTGGAGCAGGGGGAGGGGGAGGGGGGTAAGGGGAGGGGATAAGGTGCTTATGCTTCTAAAACATATTACGCAATCACTAGTGTCCCAATTGATTTTGTCCAGGATTGTCTGAAAAAATTACATTTGTTTAAAAATGCCGTTTTTGACACTTGCGGCAGCGCCAGGATAGTCCACAAAATGCATTTATTTTCAACTCTATGATTGCGGCGAATCCAATCATAGTAAAAATTTTGGGGATACATTCAGGAAAACAAAATCGTTCGTCGGTTAGACTTCGTCGCTCGCTCTTTCTCGAGAATTCCGCGCTCGCTCATTCTCGCGACTTCGGCGCTCGGCTCATTCTCGCGACTTCGTCACTAGCTTGTCAGAAGAAAAGTGTGGTTGACTTGTGGCAAGTGTACACTCTCGGCCCATTTCTAATTCTTATTAACTGCGTGCTGTTAAGCCGAATGATAGTCGCTAGAGCTCCGCTCTTCCTGAATCTCGGCGCTCGGCGCTTCGCGCCTCGGTTCTCGTCGCTTCGCGACTCGTTTAGCTCGTTTAGCTGCAAGCCCCTCTGGAACCAGTGACAGTGTGATGACATTGAACAGTATCGGTCCAAACGGTCAACGCTTATTAATAAAGATATGACTTGTTTTTTATGTCTGTGCGCTTTTTTCTGACAGGTACTGTACGAAAAAAAACTATGTGGACAAAGCGACATTACAACTCTTACTTAACTGCCAAAAACTCCTTTACAAAAATACGTTATTATGACGTCACTTATCCAACAGTGTTGAACATGACGTCACTTCACGCTGAATTGAGCATTTGGACCCTCCCTTTGAAAATTCCTGTATCAGCCCTTGGCCCCATCTTTCATTCATGGTCCTACTCGCATTAGTACTAGTAAGACAATCATGCACCTTATTGCCAAGGTAATGGTTCCAGTATTTGGTCAAAATGCAGGACAGCAATGCTGCAGCATGACTTTATGTGATCTTATTTACAAGGATACAAAATCAAGATGCATCATCAAGTGACTTGATTCAAAATCATGAATATTGGTAATGAGTTGTACTCTACCTTATCAAGATTATGTCATCAGTCTTATTTAATGTTAACAGAATTACCCACAATGATAACAGTGTATGACTGTAATTATCAACTTCAGTACAGTGAAGTTATTATACAGGAAGATTGCACGCCGTGATTCTTCAATTGAAGGCTTTATATACTCCATGCCACTAGAACATGCCTTACAATCTTTAATAGAAGAAACCTTTAATTCTTTTCTATTGACAATAGGATGTGGTAACCGTTAAAAGCGCGGGAAAGCTGACCAAACATTGACGCCTGTACAACCACACAACCCATCGAAAACGTACTATATTTACAAATTAAAAGCCTATCTGAGGCTAGTTTTAATCGCTTATCTAGTAAACGCCACCTTTGTAATTGCAAAGTGTTAATTTTCAAGTGGGGACTGAGAACACCGTAAAAAAATACACTAAATTTGATAAGGATCCGAGTAAGAACTGATGAGTTTTCTGTTCAACTTTGCGATATTTGAACTCTCTTTTAAAGGTAAGCATGTCATTTTATTTATAACTTTTTCTTTAGTATTCATTTCAAAATGATTCATGAAATTATTTTAATGAGTTCCAAAATTTTATAGACCTTTATAACTTGGTGGTTTTGTAGCAAACACACAAAGTTAATGGTGTTGGTCCAATCTGCATCTGAGATCACTCATATAGGCTCACTCACTTGATCATGTAAACTTTCTGAGCATCTAAATATTTGATGTGGTCAGAGCATCATAAAAAGCACGATATGGTCACATATACTGACTGCAATGGTGGTACATGCTCCATAGTTTGGACACATTGCTTTATACAGTAGTACTCTAGTTGCAAAAGTTCATTCAACCACTTGTGTGGAATTCGTCTATTGTCTGACCATATACTTCGTCATCATAATCCCAATTCCATGTGGGCCAGCCTGCGGCGGGAAGTGTATCAGCCCAAAATCATGTGGGCCAGCCTCTGACAGGGATGCGTCAGCCCAAATCCATGTGGGCCAGGCTGCGGCGGGGGTGCGTCAGCCCAAATCCATGTGGGCCAGCCTGCGACGGGGGTGCGTCAGCCCAAATCCATGTGGGCCAGCCTGCGGCGGGGGTGCGTCAGCCCAAATCCATGTGGGCCAGCCTGCGGCGGGGGTGCGTCAGCCCAAATCCATGTGGGCCAGCCTGCGGCGGGGGTGCGTCAGCCCAAATCCATGTGGGCCAGCCTGCGGCGGGAGTGTGTCAGCCCAAAATCAGCCCAAATCAGCCATGTCATGGCCAGCCTCCGACAGGGATTTGTCAGCCCAAATCCATGTGGGCCAGCCTGCGACGGGGGTGCGTCAGCCCAATTCCATGTGGGCCAGCCTGCGGCGGGAGTGTATCAGCCCAAAATCATGTGGGCCAGCCTGCGACAGGGATGCGTCAGCCCAAATCCATGTGGTACAGGCTGCGGCGGGGGTGCGTCAGCCCAAATCCATGTGGGCCAGCCTCCGACAGGGATTTGTCAGCCCAAATCCATGTGGGCCAGCCTGCGACGGGGGTGCGTCAGCCCAAATCCATGTGGGCCAGCCTGCGGGGTCCCAACTCAAAACCCGGGGCTGTATAATACCAACACGGATCTAACTTGTAGTTTTCCATGCATACATCTCTAATGCTTCAAATGCATCCATCAATGAGCAATTACATCAGAAAGAAGATACAAATCGTGATAATCCCTCATAGTTTTCCATTTTGAAAACAAGACCAGACTTTCTGCGCGTGTATGTAATCAGCTTCTAAATATCTGTATTATTGAGTTTGGAAAATACTCTTCTTTTGGCGGTAAAGCTGTTTTCATCTAACTTTGACAAACTATTCACATAAATCATAAGAATAAACTCCTTTCTCAAACATCAAATCAAGGTTTTCACCTGTAAAGAACTTGACATGTTTCTGAACTGTTCTTTTTTAAGATTTCCCACTAGGCTTATCCAGACCCGACGACATGAACTTAAAACTATCGATAAAATCTAAGCTCTCGTTTGATTGTAAATTGTTTTTACCATCTTTCTCCCAATACCCACAACTATTTCCTTCTTGAATGGAGATGTATTTCTCTTCATTATTTGGAATACAATCAATTTACCTTCTGAAAAAATCCTAAACTTTTTATAAACAAATGCGCATCGTATCCAGCCAGATTATGAAATATCAACTGGAATGTGTTTAGGAATTCTATAGTTTTTAAATTACAAACATTATGAGCAGCTCCACGATACTTTCCTGTCAAATGATCATGATCGCGAACTTTATCTTCTTTCAACTTTTGATTACAAATGAAGCAGTCAGTTGCATTATCATTAATCTTTCCTATTCTCTTCTGTCATCAAAATATATTTTGCTTTTATCCAGCATAAGTTTTCTTATATCTTTTCTAAATGTTCCTGAAGCAGAAGAACTTCTCTTCGTGGACAAGACTACGTCGTGTTGTTGCGTGGATGCGCCGTTTGAAAGACACAGATACAGAGACGCTGTCGCTGACCTATGTACCTGATCGAGTTTGTTGGTCTTCGTCAAACCAATCCGGCCCATGCCATTGGCATGGAAGCAACTACTGAATCAAATTATACGATCCATCCTGATGTACTTTTATCTTCTACAAGTGTGCTATGAGGCTTCGACATCTTTCCTGATATCTGGCCAGTAACATTGTATATAATATACACCAAACACAATTCTCTATTTCATTGAATCCATATTTGTATTAATTACTGCATATCAGTAGAGTACAAACTATTAAAAGCGTGCAACATATGATAAATAGTGCAAAGTATTGCATGCTTTTAGTGCTTGTACATGTCTATAGCTGTCTGTCTATGACCAGATTATTATAGTGTTAGTATTTGTATTTTAAAAGCAACACCATACACCATTTATTGGTGTATATAGAAACTCGGGTGGGAATGAGAATAAATAGAGACATGGAAGGGGACAATGTGACCGGGACAGGAATGAGAATCAATGGAGATGTGGGATGGGAACAATGGGGACAAGGGTGGAAATGAGAATCAGTAGAGATATGGGAGGGGGAGGGGATTTTAGTGGGTATAGATAGGTGTCTCTAATTAGTTTCTTGTAAGTTAGAACACATGACACTACGTAATAAAGTTATTATTATTATTATACTGCATTTTATTATTTTATTTTACCACAAATGTGCCTTGCTGACAAGGGACAGCCACATGTATGCATTGAAAGCTACATGTACGGCAGTGCACAACTCGCAGCACTACACTTTCTACCAGAAACGACTAGTATAATAATATATTATTATAATATATATATTATATATTTATATATAATATATATTTAATAAAAAATAATATATAATAAATATATAACAAATATATTAGTTTGATGTTTATTACTTCTTATCAGAACTGCAAGTTGAAGATCCGTGGATCCGTCAATACCGTCGATACCGTGAATAAACCACGAGAATCTCACGGACATTCGAAAATCCATGTGCTTAGTCACTGCATTAATCACGGTATCGACGGTATCGACGGATCCACGGATCTTCAACTTGCAGTTCTTCAGGGTGGTAATGTATTTATAAATATATTATTATACTATACTATAATATAATATAATATAATATAATAATATATTATTATAATATATATATTATATATTTATATATAATATATATTTAATAAATATATAATATATATAATAAATATATAATAAATATATTAGTTTGATGTTTATTACTTCTTATCAGAACTGCAAGTTGAAGATCCGTGGATCCGTCAATACCGTCGATACCGTGAATAAACCACGAGAATCTCACGGACATTCGAAAATCCATGTGCTTAGTCACTGCATTAATCACGGTATCGACGGATCCACGGATCTTCAACTTGCAGTTCTTCAGGGTGAATAGATGAATAGATGAATAGATGAATAGGTGAATAGATGAATAAATGAATAGATGAATAAATGAATAGATGAATAGATGAATAGATGAATAAATGAATAGATGAATAAATGAATAGATGAATAAATGAATAGATGAATAAATGAATAGATGAATAAATGAATAGATGAATAAATGAATAGATGAATAAATGAATAGATGAATAAATGAATAGATGAATAAATGAATAGATGAATAAATGAATAGATGAATAAATGAATAGATGAATGAATGAATAGATGAATAAATGAATAGATGAATAGATGAATAGATGAATAGATAAATAGATGAATAAATGAATAGAAGAATAGATGAATGTTTGCCAGTGATATCGAGTCCGTTTTGGATTGATTACTCTCTTTCTTATGCTATTTTGTTCTTGGATCCAGTAAATACAGTGCTTTACTTTGGACAGTTTTATGAACGTTCCTCTTTTGGTGTTCCTTTTTGTTTTATACATGAGCAGTACGCCATGGAACTGCACAATATTTAATGTTTTGATGCCACAAACTTAATATCCGGCGATCGTTTGAAATACATTTGCAAAAATTCAAAGAAAGGAATCGACAATAAGACCGGAAATGGCCTTTAAGTAAAAGGAACGATGACATTAGGGAAACGATCAATATCATCACCCACATCATCAATATCATCATCATCATCTTCACCCACATCATCAATTTCATCACTCACATCATCAATATCATCATCATCACCCACATCATCAATATCATCATCATCACCCACATCATCAATATCATCATCATCATCATCATCACCCACACCATCGATATCATCATCATCATCACCCACATCATCAATATCATCACCACCACCACATGATAATCATCATCATCAGGAGCATCATCATCCACATTGTCATCATCATCATCACCAAGTAATAGATACAAATATGAGCATACATGTATAATATTTAAAGATTGTCTGCTACTACATTCCTTTGACAGAGTACAATGAAAGACTTGCAAATCATGCTGAAAAAGATGCCACAGTACCAACAAGAACTAAGCAAGGTTTGCGAGTTTAGTGAGCTGCAAAGCTGTCTTAGAATATTCTCAACATCTTTACTAAATGTACATTTATTCTTCTTCGCAGTACATATTGAACTTTCACCTGGCTGAAGATTGTATGAAGCATTACCAGGAAACGGCAGACAAACTCTGTGGGGTCGAACAGGTAGTGGAACCCTATTAATATGGCCACCCCAATAATATGGCCTTCCCGTTAATATGGCCATGTGTTAATATGGCCACCTCTTTATTACAGACACTTAATTTTGGCCTGGATAATGGCATGGTCATACATTCTCTTGATGCTATTAAGGGCGTTATTAAAGTCACTCTGTTAATCCGGCCACTCTGTTAATCCGGCCACTCTGTTAATACTGCCACTCTGTTAATACGGCCACTCTGTTAATACGGCCACTCTGTTAATACGGCCACTCTGTTAATACGGCCACTCTGTTAATACGGCCACTCTGTTAATACGGCCACTCTGTTAATACGGCCACTCTGTTAATACAGCCACTCTGTTAATACGGCCACTCTGTTAATACGGCCACTCTGTTAATACGGCCACTCTGTTAATACGGCCACTCTGTTAATACGGCCACTCTGTTAATACGGCCACTCTGTTAATACGGCCACTCTGTTAATACGGCCACTCTGTTAATACGGCCACTCTGTTAATACGGCCACTCTGTTAATACGGCCACTCTGTTAATACGGCCACTCTGTTAATACGGCCACTCTGTTAATATGGCCACTCTGTTCATACGGCCACTCTGTTAATACGGCCACTCTGTTCATACGGCCACTCTGTTCATACGGCCACTCTGTTAATACGGCCACTCTGTTAATACGGCCACTCTGTTCATACGGCCACTCTGTTAATACGGCCACTCTGTTAATACGGCCACTCTGTTCATACGGCCACTCTGTTAATACGGCCACTCTGTTAATACGGCCACTCTGTTCATACGGCCACTCTGTTAATACGGCCACTCTGTTATTACGGCCACTCTGTTAATACGACCACTCTGTTAATACGGCCACTCTGTTAATACGGCCACTCTGTTAATACGGCCACTCTGTTAATACGGCCACTCTGTTAATACGGCCACTCTGTTATTACGGCCACTCTGTTAATACGGCCACTCTGTTAATATGGCCACTCTGTTCATACGGCCACTCTGTTAATACGGCCACTCGGTTATTACGGCCACTCTGTTAATACGGCCACTCTGTTAATACGGCCACTCTGTTAATACGGCCACTCTGTTAATACGGCCACTCTGTTATTACGGCCACTCTGTTAATACGGCCACTCTGTTAATACAGCCACTCTGTTAATAAGGCCACTCTGTTAATACGGCCACTCTGTTAATACGGCCACTCTGTTAATAAGGCCATTCTGTTAATACGGCCACTCTGTTAATACGGCCACTCTGTTATTACGGCCACTCTGTTAATACGGCCACTCTGTTAATACAGCCACTCTGTTAATAAGGCCACTCTGTTAATACGGCCACTCTGTTAATACGGCCACTCTGTTAATAAGGCCACTCTGTTAATGCGGCCACTCTGTTAATACGGCCACTCTGTTAATACGGCCACTCTGTTAATACGGCCACTCTGTTAATACGGCCACTCTATTAATACGGCCACTCTGTTAATACGGCCACTCTGTTAATACAGCCACTCTGTTAATACAGCCACTCTGTTAATAAGGCCACTCTGTTAATACGGCCACTCTGTTAATACGGCCACTCTGTTAATAAGGCCACTCTGTTAATGCGGCCACTCTGTTAATACAGCCACTCTGTTAATACGGCCACTCTGTTAATACGGTCACTCTGTTAATACGGCCACTCTGTTAATACGGCCACTCTGTTAATACGGCCACTCTGTTAATACGGTCACTCTGTTAATACGGCCACATCGTTATTACGGCCACTCTGTTAATACGGCCACTCTGTTAATACGGCCACTCTGTTAATACGGCCACTCTGTTAATACGGCCACTCTGTTAATACGGCCACTCTGTTAATACGGCCACTCTGTTAATACGGCCACTCTGTTAATACGGCCACTCTGTTAATCCGGCCACTCTGTTAATACGGCCACTCTGTTAATCCGGCCACTCTGTTAATACGGACACTCTGTTAATACGGACACTCTGTTAATACGGCCACTCTGTTATTACGGCCACTCTGTTAATACGGCCACTCTGTTAATACGGCCACTCTGTTAATACGCCACATCGTTATTACGGCCACTCTGTTAATACGGCCACTCTGTTAATACGGCCACTCTGTTAATACGGCCACTCTGTTAATACGGCCACTCTGTTAATACGGCCACTCTGTTAATACAGCCACTCTGTTAATAAGGCCACTCTGTTAATACGGCCACTCTGTTAATACGGCCACTCTGTTAATAAGGCCACTCTGTTAATGCGGCAACTCTGTTAATACGGCCACTCTGTTAATACGGCCACTCTGTTAATACGGCCACTCTGTTAATACGGCCACTCTATTAATACGGCCACTCTGTTAATACGGCCACTCTGTTAATACAGCCACTCTGTTAATACAGCCACTCTGTTAATAAGGCCACTCTGTTAATACGGCCACTCTGTTAATACGGCCACTCTGTTAATAAGGCCACTCTGTTAATGCGGCCACTCTGTTAATACGGCCACTCTGTTAATACGGCCACTCTGTTAATACGGTCACTCTGTTAATACGGCCACTCTGTTAATACGGCCACTCTGTTAATACGGCCACTCTGTTAATACGGTCACTCTGTTAATACGGCCACATCGTTATTACGGCCACTCTGTTAATACGGCCACTCTGTTAATACGGCCACTCTGTTAATACGGCCACTCTGTTAATACGGCCACTCTGTTAATACGGCCACTCTGTTAATACGGCCACTCTGTTAATACGGCCACTCTGTTAATACGGCCACTCTGTTCATACGGCCACTCTGTTAATACGGCCACTCTGTTATTACGGCCACTCTGTTAATACGACCACTCTGTTAATACGGCCACTCTGTTAATACGGCCACTCTGTTAATACGGCCACTCTGTTAATACGGCCACTCTGTTAATACGGCCACTCTGTTATTACGGCCACTCTGTTAATACGGCCACTCTGTTAATATGGCCACTCTGTTCATACGGCCACTCTGTTAATACGGCCACTCGGTTATTACGGCCACTCTGTTAATACGGCCACTCTGTTAATACGGCCACTCTGTTAATACGGCCACTCTGTTAATAAGGCCACTCTGTTAATGCGGCCACTCTGTTAATACGGCCACTCTGTTAATACGGCCACTCTGTTAATACGGCCACTCTGTTAATACGGCCACTCTATTAATACGGCCACTCTGTTAATACGGCCACTCTGTTAATACAGCCACTCTGTTAATACAGCCACTCTGTTAATAAGGCCACTCTGTTAATACGGCCACTCTGTTAATACGGCCACTCTGTTAATAAGGCCACTCTGTTAATGCGGCCACTCTGTTAATACAGCCACTCTGTTAATACGGCCACTCTGTTAATACGGTCACTCTGTTAATACGGCCACTCTGTTAATACGGCCACTCTGTTAATACGGCCACTCTGTTAATACGGTCACTCTGTTAATACGGCCACATCGTTATTACGGCCACTCTGTTAATACGGCCACTCTGTTAATACGGCCACTCTGTTAATACGGCCACTCTGTTAATACGGCCACTCTGTTAATACGGCCACTCTGTTAATACGGCCACTCTGTTAATACGGCCACTCTGTTAATACGGCCACTCTGTTAATCCGGCCACTCTGTTAATACGGCCCACTCTGTTAATCCGGCCACTCTGTTAATACGGACACTCTGTTAATACGGACACTCTGTTAATACGGCCACTCTGTTATTACGGCCACTCTGTTAATACGGCCACTCTGTTAATACGGCCACTCTGTTAATACGCCACATCGTTATTACGGCCACTCTGTTAATACGGCCACTCTGTTAATACGGCCACTCTGTTAATACGGCCACTCTGTTAATACGGCCACTCTGTTAATACGGCCACTCTGTTAATACAGCCACTCTGTTAATAAGGCCACTCTGTTAATACGGCCACTCTGTTAATACGGCCACTCTGTTAATAAGGCCACTCTGTTAATGCGGCAACTCTGTTAATACGGCCACTCTGTTAATACGGCCACTCTGTTAATACGGCCACTCTGTTAATACGGCCACTCTATTAATACGGCCACTCTGTTAATACGGCCACTCTGTTAATACAGCCACTCTGTTAATACAGCCACTCTGTTAATAAGGCCACTCTGTTAATACGGCCACTCTGTTAATACGGCCACTCTGTTAATAAGGCCACTCTGTTAATGCGGCCACTCTGTTAATACGGCCACTCTGTTAATACGGCCACTCTGTTAATACGGTCACTCTGTTAATACGGCCACTCTGTTAATACGGCCACTCTGTTAATACGGCCACTCTGTTAATACGGTCACTCTGTTAATACGGCCACATCGTTATTACGGCCACTCTGTTAATACGGCCACTCTGTTAATACGGCCACTCTGTTAATACGGCCACTCTGTTAATACGGCCACTCTGTTAATACGGCCACTCTGTTAATACGGCCACTCTGTTAATACGGCCACTCTGTTAATCCGGCCACTCTGTTAATACGGCCACTCTGTTAATACGGACACACTCTGTTAATACGGACACTCTGTTAATACGGACACTCTGTTAATACGGCCACTCTGTTATTACGGCCACTCTGTTAATACGGCCACTCTGTTAATACGGCCACTCTGTTAATACGCCACATCGTTATTACGGCCACTCTGTTAATACGGCCACTCTGTTAATACGGCCACTCTGTTAATACGGCCACTCTGTTAATACGGCCACTCTGTTAATACGGCCACTCTGTTAATACGGCCACTCTGTTAATACGGCCACTCTGTTAATCCGGCCACTCTGTTAATACGGACACTCTGTTAATACGGCCACTCTGTTATTACGGCCACTCTGTTAATACGGCCACTCTGTTAATACGGCCACTCTGTTAATACGGCCACATCGTTATTACGGCCACTCTGTTAATACGGCCACTCTGTTAATATGGCCACTCTGTTAATACGGCCACTCTGTTAATACGGCCACTCTGTTATTACGGCCACTCTGTTAATACGGCCACTCTGTTAATACGGCCACTCTGTTAATACGGCCACTCTGTTATTACGGCCACTCTGTTATTACGGCCACTCTGTTCATACGGCCACTCTGTTATTACGGCCACTCTGTTAATACGGCCACTCTGTTAGTACGGCCACTCTGTTAATACGGCCACTCTGTTAATACGGCCACTCTGTTAATACGGCCACTCTGTTAATACGGCCACTCTGTTAATACGGCCACTCTGTTAATACGGCCACGGCCACTCTGTTAATACTGCCACTCTGTTAGTACGGCCACTCTGTTAATACGGCCACTCTGTTAATACGGCCACTCTGTTAATACGGCCACTCTGTTAATACGGCCACCCCATTAATACAACCTTTGGCCATATTAACAGGTCCCACTGCATGTCAATACTGATATATTGGCAGAGGATTTCGCCTTTGTTGCCATATTAAAGCAATATTATGATTAAAAACCTCTTCCATTTGTGTTATAGGACTTAGCAACCGGACTTGATAACTGCCGTGAGAAGATCAAAGACCCGATGAGAAACATTGTACCCCTTTTACTCGACAAAAATGTCAGGTAAAATCACCACAACCAAGAACTGAACTCACATACCAAGACAGTATGAAGATAATACAGTATGAAGATAATACAGTATGAAGATAATACAGTATGAAGATAATACAGTATGAAGATAATACAGTATGAAGATAATACAGTATGAAGATAATACAGTATGAAGATAATACAGTATGAAGATAATACAGTATGAAGATAATACAGTATGAAGATAATACAGTATGAAGATAATACAGTATGAAGATAATACAGTATGAAGATAATACAGTATGAAGATAATACAGTATGAAGATAATACAGTATGAAGATAATACAGTATGAAGATAATACAGTATGAAGATAATACAGTATGAAGATAAGACAGTTGAACCTCCAGTTGCGACCACTCTCATACTAAGTAACCACCTCTCCTAAGCGATCAGTTTTCCAAAATACCAAAAGTTCAGTTCCAAGTGAAATCACTGTAGATGAAAGCTTGACATTTTGGGTGGTCGCTTACGGGAGGTTCGACTGTATTTAGCACCATGACATTGATGATACATTACACTCCTGTACTATCTCTAATTTAATGTCATACATTTACCTGTATCCATTGACCAATCGTTCTTTCTTCATTTGCAGTATCCACGACAAAATCAGGATCATTCTCTTGTACATTTTGTTCAAAAATGGTAAGATTTATTATAGAGGGAATGGAAACAACTATCAAAACCACGTGAATTCAACTTACACGAAATTTGCACCAGCCAAGAGAGAGCGAGCGAGTAAACTTTGTGTGTAATTTCTGTGTATATAATCTGTGTAAATCGACATGGTTTTGGGCATTTACACGCAATGGGGGTTTATCATGTAATTTCAAAACTTATAGGAGACATAGGACAACAAAAAGATTATCATAGCTGGAAAGAGCTCGTTGAAATTAGTAAAAATGTGAAGTTTGGAAAAGATCGCTTCACAAATTGCGAAGATATGAATTTTCAAAATCGAAATTTTGTATGAAGCATCAGGCCTTCTTCGAGAGGACATAAGGGGTTGTACCCTGGTTCCAGAGGGGCTTGCTGCTAAACGAGCCGCGAAGCGACGAAAATCTTAGTCGCGAAGCGACGAAAACCGAGGCGCCGAGAGTCGAGGCGCGAAGAGCCCCTCTGGCCACTCGAGTCAAATTTTCCCGCATTCCAGGGAAAAATTAATCTGCTCTCTGATTGGCTATTCATGAGATCGTCATAGAAACCACCAACGGTCTATTTTGATTGGCTCTCACATACAAACCGTCACAAACCGGTTTCAAACCTTCAGAATATTGAGCGGAAACAACGTAACATGTTTGAGTGATAGTGAACATTTCGATCGTGTAGGCTTTTATAGCGCCGTTCAGTTCGAGTTAGCCTCCAAGTTTCCTAATGTCAGTAAGTTGAAGTCGGTTCACGATCGAAGTCTCACTTTATCAGTTCATCAAGCGACGAGATGTTTTCTCTTTGCCGAACGCCGCAGCAAGCACAGCTGAAATAATACAATAATCGTTTTTCCCCACAATAAACAGAACACGATCTCTGGCGTTTCGAACGAGTTTCCCCCATGTTTATTTTGATTCATTCGCTGCACCACGTGAAACGTGACACATGCAAATTAGTCCTGGCAATAAAACCGGTTTGACAGGAAGTGAACTCTAAAGCGAGGCTGCCCGTTGGAGATGTCTCGAGTGGCCAGAGGTTTGTGGAGTGAACTTTCTCAACAATATGCATTTAGCACGAAAAATTACTCTCTAAATCGTGAAACTTCTCAAAACCTCTGGCACCCAGGGTAAAGGGGAGGGGGCGGGGGTAAGAAAGCCTGATACTCGGGTTATCCAAGAGTGTGAGTTTTCGCAACAATACACTGAAAAATAACACGGCTTGTATATATTACCACAATCCTGTGCGCGCCCCAACAGCCGCCATGTTGTTCTGTCCAGTGTAAGTCAAGGTTTCATGGTTGTGTCTTTCAGGGATTTCTGAGGAAAACTTGACGAAACTTTGCCAACACGCGCAAATACCACAAGCAGACAGGTACTATATATATTTAGTAGAAACCAACTCTCATACTATCACGAATCCTGCAATCTGATTGGCTAACATACTCAATATCTATTGAGTGATAGATAGATAATGTGTAGCGAAAAAGCCGGCATCTTGAACAAAAACAAAGCGAAAAATCCATAAATATTTGTATAAAATCGAAGGTAGTATGCAAGTTGGTTTCTACTAAAACAATATTAGACTACTTATTCTCGTTTTCTATGAGTTCAAATAGTCAACTTGATGCTACGCGCCTCATTGACTATTGACTCATAGAAAACTCGAACTCGTAGTCTAATTGTTTAACGCCGGCTTTTTCGCTACTCACTATCTATCACTCAATAGATAGTGAGTACGTTAGCCAATCAGATTGCAGGATTCGTGATAGTATGATAGTTGGTTTCTACTAATTATTAAATAGTTATGACTTTTTTCGAGGCTTGTTTTCCTGCCTTCCTATTCTTGTGTCTCCTGTCTTTTCTTGTTTTTTTCTTTGACAACTTTATTTTATTCAACATAAAAAGTACAGATCTTTTACAATATTTCCATTTGCTTTACTTTGCCATGCCGCCTCTTGGTTCTGCCTGCAGGAGCCCATTACTAGGAGCCTTCCTCTCCTTTAATTGGTCTGTACGACAACTTTTGCACAAATTCCGATGCTAAAATGCAACACTCATGATAAATTCCGCGCGATGAGTCAATCATATCGCATCTTACACAATAGGAATTTGATGTCAGATTCAACACTGCTTTGCTCTGGGCTGCGTTTTCAATAATGGCCGCCGAAAGCGTACCGTGTAGTTCCCAGAATCCAGTGAAATTTAAGATTTTTCGTCGTCTGACTTCAGTTCTTCATCGAGCGAGGAAGGAGAAGGATTGAAAACATCAAAACAAAAAAACAAAAAAAAAGCAACTTCAAGTGCGAGTACTTCTAAAAACAAAGCTATATACCGTAGAATTCCGATAGTAACGGGTCCTCCGAAAATAACGGGCCCCAGAAAGTAACGTTAGATTTTCCCTTTCTTTATAAATCCCGAAAGTAACGGTCCCCCCGAAAGTAACGAACCCCTAAAGTAACGGTCCTGAAACTATGTGCTTTCAGTACATGTAAGTGAGATGGTCACAGTCTGCTAATACGGTAATAACAGTATTATTGAACACTTAGAACTTTCACTGTATAGTATATACCGGTATTTGTTACCGTTTACTTTATAATCTTGTAGATTGTTGTGAATAAATACCGTAGTATTTAGCACATGGATGACCTTTTGACATAACATGTATCTCGTTCTGTTTTGTGTTTGCAAACGTTTTTTAACCATCCGAAAGTAACGGCTACTCGAAAGTAGGGGGCCGTTACTATCGGAATTCTACGGTAGTTCAAAGGCCAGTTCAAAACCCAACAAACGAAAATCTTCTGCTCTTTCTGAGAAGGAATTCAACGATCTGGCATTGGAAATGTGAATATCTAAAAATAGCACAATTTGTGCAAAAGATGTCATATGAACCTACTTAATATTACCAGAGGAAGGCTCCTAGTAATGGGCTCCTGGTTCTGCATCCTTCTGTCCTTGTCTGTCCTTGAATGCTCATACTTTCTTATTTCTTCCCTTACTTTCTTTCCTCCTAAACCTTTGATGCGTACATATACACTATGAACAAGAACATGTTGTAATGTTGTTTTATTCTTCAGAGCCATCATCATGAACTTAGCCCATCTTGGAATTTCGATTGCGCAAGATGTGAGTCCCATTTCCTTTTGTTCTTTCAGAGGAGCAAGGGTGGCTTAGCTGGGTTAATAGCGTGCTAAGCGAGAGGTGTTTGGTATCCGATTCTTCATGACTTCACATCCTTGTTTCGACTTCCCTCTAATCTGTGTAGCTCAATGTAGCTTTAAATACCCGTAAAACGGAGCACTGATGGAGGGAGGATGGGAGAAGAGATGTTCATCAGCACTGTCTTTACTCCATGTCATCCATGTTCTTCTAGATAGTATAATAATAATAATAATAATAATAGTTATAATAATGATAATAATGATAATAATTGTAATAGTAATAATAATAATAAAAATAGTAATAATAATGATAATAATAATAATAACAATAGTAATAATAATAATAGTAGTAATAATAATAGTAATAATAATAATAATAATAATAATAATAACTTTATTCTTCACTTTATTCTTTACTATTATAATAATAATAATAGTAATAGTAATTTTTATTATAATAATAATAGTAATAATAATAGTAATAATAGTAATAATAGTAATAATAATAATAATAATAGTAATAATAATAATAGTAATAATAGTATCACTTTCTGATCGTCGAATTATTTAATGTTTCAGTCTGGAAGGAAGAAAGTGAAGCCTGAACGCAAGGAACGGACCGAGTCAACATACCAACTCTCTAGATGGGTACCGTACGTCAAGGATATTATGGAGGTATGATAGAATGATGTATATAGAATCCCTGGTCTTTACATTGTGCACCTGGGTCCACAGGCAGCCCAACCAATCCTTCTGAGGCTCTCCTGTGGTAGAGCGCTCGCGTAATACCATACACATTTCTGCGGGCGCGTCCCGCAGGAAGCCCAACATTATACATTTCTATACACAGGGAACCCAACATATAAATGCGCGCGCTCGCGCTCTACCACAGGAAACCCATAAAAAAGACGCAAATATCATTTTATTTCATTATTTAGTAGCCTCAAAAGCAATGGTTGGGCTGCCTGTGGTAATACGTGTCCTACCACAGGAAACCCATCAAAAATGACGCAAATATCATTTTATTTGCTTACATTGTAATATTTGGTAGCCTCAAGCAATGGTTGGGCTGCCTGTGATCCTACCCCAAGAACTATGTCGCTCGTTCTCTGACATGAGTTTCTATAACTTGTGTAGTGTTGCTATGGTGATATATATGATATATATATTGTGTTGCTATGGTGATTTCTATATATATTTTTGTGTTGCTATGGTGATTTGATCATGTAATTATATATATTAGGTGATATATTTTCAATTATTATTTTTAGTTCAATTTCTTTAGATAGGTGTCCCCAATTAGCATACTGTTAATGTAAGCTAGCTCATTAAGGCACGTTAATAAAGTTTATTATTATTATTTTTATTTTTATTATTTGTATATAGGATGCGGTTGACGATAAGCTGAGTTCGTCGATATTCCCATTCTTGAATCAACGGACGGCGGCTGGAGGGCTCTCATCGGCAGGTTGGTACCGGAAGTTGTTTTGTTCTTGTTAACTCGTGGATTACAAACCCGCAAGTTATTGGGATGGGACCGGCAGTGTCTCTCGATCACTCACTTGGCTGTAAACTTTCGAGCAGCAAATCCACGAGTTCGCCAATGGTTGTATTTGATTGGTTGTTTTATGTGTTTGATTGGTTGATTTGACGCGTATTTTTCTTTCTGCTTTAGCTACTGGTCAGGCCGTTAGTGCTCGTTACGGCAAATGGTACAAACACGATAAGGTAATATAACTCGTTCTTAGAGTCGTTTTCGTATGAGTGGGAAACCTACGGCACGGAGTTACGGTCACGGTACGGAATCGAAGACGTATTCAACCAATCACAGCGCGCAAAATCATCGCTCAACCAATCAGAATGCTTGGATACCGCACGATGATGGCGTGATACGGTCACCGCACTGCACGAACCGTAACTACTTCCCACTCATACGAAAACGACTCTATTACATTGACATGGTGTGCATGTAGTGGGTCTTTTATAAGGTTATTATTTAATAACAGGCATCAAGTGACACACGTGATGTGCCACGCCTCATTGTGTACATTGACATGTATCTATGTAGTGGGTCTTTTATAAGGTTATTATTTAATATCAGCTAGGCATCAAGTGACGCACGTGATGTGCCACGCCTCATTGTGTACATTGACATGTATCAAGAGACCATAAGGGACAGAGAAGGAGTCTCGCGCTATTCTTGGGATATCTTAATTTCAATAAATCTATTTTTAGAATGCGGACGTCTGAGGAAATTAACTTCCGGTTCAAAGTAGATGGCGGCTAAGATCTATCTTACTCTATCCCGGCGAAATAAAACCATGTTTTTGTTTTTGTTTTTGAATTTGATTACTTTTTATAAATGGCTCGGATAATTTATAGATTATTAGACTTTTGAGACGGCAGTAATGAGTCAGATGATAACAAAGAAAATGTAAATGTCCCGCGGAAAGAAACTAGTGAATGCTTTTTGTCAACAACTGCTTCTTTCATCTGCACCAAAATGTCTAATTCTTCTTCCATTTGAGACCTGCTTTCTGATCAGTGTTATTTTTCGTTTCCCTTTCTTTGCTGAGAGAGTGCCTTTCCCAAGTTTAATTTGGCAAAGTGGCAGAAATTCGGTATAAACTAACATCCGGGTAACATAAGCTTATTCGTTTCAGCATCAACTGATTTGAGAAATAATATTACTTGATTCTGACTGAGCAAAGTCATAAACAAGGGAATACAATATACCGGTGATGCGGCCTCTATTTTAAATGGTACTCGATGGATAACAAAGTAATTTTGAACGGTTTTGCGCTCAACTTTTTATTTTCACTGAAGCGGCCATAAAAGCCAACTTGTGGACTCAGTGAATCCAGTAAACGTTGAATCAAAACTTGAATGAAGTAAACCGTAGTTTTTTACAGAGATTTCAAGTCATTCAGATGCCGTTATACACACAAAAAATATTCACAATCCATTTTTAAGTCATTTTAGGTAAAGAAAATACACAAGCACACAACAAACACGCTTACTTTCACTGCTTGTTTGATTCACTCGTGACTCGTCTTGTCGCTCATCATCATGTTTCACGGCAAATTTGTTTTTGAATAGCCTTGTGAAAACTCTTCAAACGCCACAACGATAATTACAAGATACCAGTAAACCACATCCAAGAATAAATTGAAGTCACTTTCTGACGAAATAGTTTGACGAAAGAGACGAAAATACGTCTTTGAAAGTCTTCGGCTAAGCCGGCAGCTTTGCATCCACACGCTACAACAATCAACAGCCTTTTTGGAAAACCAGCAATTTTCACGACTTTATCCTTAGATTTTCCATCGGATTTAGTCTTTAATGCACTTTCAAATCGATTACATCTATTCTTGGGAATGTTTTTCTTAATTGTTCAAGGCAGAACAGCAAGAAGAAAGTACAAACAGCGACCTTCTTCATGCAGCGACCTTCTTGTTGAGTTGGCAGTAGTTTTCGGCGCAGTTTAGTTTTTGTTGTTCATTCAATCCTACAGACCACAACACAAGGCGACTTTTGGACTCTGTTCGAACTTAAACAACTCCTTTCCATATAAAATAAATTCTTGCGATGCTTTTCTGATGATTTCAGTCAAAAAATCAGAGTCGAAATACTCGGCCTAAAAAAACAATTTTTACATCTGCTTGAACCGGAAGTTAATTTCCTCAGACGTCCGCATTCTAAAAATAGATTTATTGAAATTAAGATATCCCAGACCCTATACTGGAAGACTCCCTCTCTGTCCCTCATGGTCTCTTGCATGTATCTATGTAGTGGGTCTTTTATAAGGTTATTATTTAATATCAGGCATCAAGTGACGCACGTGATGTGCCACGCCTCATTGTGTTCATAGTGGGTGGAGTGTGCTACTCTGAATTAAGAGCTGCATATGAGGTGTGTACACTATTCTAACTTTCATTCTCTAGATCAAAATTATAAAGGAATTGCGATACATGGTTGTGATGATGATGATGATAATAAATCATGATGGTGATGGTAATTGTGATGCAGGTGACATGATAGTGATGATGGTGATGAATCATGATGGTGATGACGGCTGCGGTAGTGATGATGATGATTGCCATGATCTTCGTAGTCGAATGTGATGATGATTACCATGATGGTGGTGGTAGTGATGATGATGATTGCCATGATCTTCGTGGTCGTAGTGACGTTGATGATGTGGTTGTGGTGGTCTGTGGTGGTGATGATGATTACCATGATGATGATGGTGGTTGTGGTGGTCTATGGTGATTACCATGATGATGATGGTGGTTGTGGTGGTCTATGGTGATTACCATGATGATGATGGTGTGGTTGTGGTGGTCTATGGTGATTACCATGATGATGATGGTGGTTGTGGTGGTCTATGGTGATTACCATGATGATGATGGTGGTTGTGGTGGTCTATGGTGATTACCATGATGATGATGGTGGTTGTGGTGTCTATGGTGATTACCATATGGTGATTACCATGATGATGATGATGGTGGTTGTGGTGGTCTATGGTGATTACCATGATGATGATGGTGGTTGTGGTGGTCTATGGTGATTCTACATGATGATGATGATGGTGGTTGTGGTGATCTATGGTGATTACCATGATGATGATTACCATGATGATGAATGTGGTTGTGTGTGGTCTGATGATGGTATGGTGATTACCATGATGATGATGTGGTTGTGGTGGTCTATGGTGATTACCATGATGATGATGGTGGTTGTGGTGGTCTATGGTGATTACCATGATGATGATGGTGGTTGTGGTGGTCTATGGTGATTACCATGATGATGATGTGGTTGTGGTGGTCTATGGTGATTACCATGATGATGAAGGTGGTTGTGGTGGTCTATGGTGATTACCATGATGATGATGTTGTGGTTGTGGGTGGTCTATGGTGATTACCATGATGATGATGTGGTTGTGGTGGTCTATGGTGATTACCATGATGATGATGGTGGTTGTGGTGGTCTATGGTGATTACCATGATGATGATGTGGGTTGTGGTGGTCTATGGTGATTACCATGATGATGATGGTGGTTGTGGTGGTCTATGGTGATTACCATGATGATGATGATGTGGTTGTGGTGGTCTATGGTGATTACCATGATGATTACCATGATGATGATGGTGGTTGTGGTGGTCTATTGATGATGATGGTGGTTGTGGTGGTCTATGATGATGATGGTGGTTGTGGTGGTCTATGGTGATTACCATGATGATGATGGGTGGTTGTGGTGGTCTATGGTGATTACCATGATGATGATGTGGTTGTGGTGGTCTATGGTGATTACCATGATGATGATGTGGTTGTGGTGGTCTATGGTGATTACCATGATGATGATGATGGTGATTACCATGATGATGGTGGTTGTGGTGGTCTATGGGTGATTACCATGATGATGATGGTGGTTGTGGTGGTCTATGGTGATTACCATGATGATGATGGTGGTTGTGGTGGTCTATGGTGATTACCATGATGATGATGATGGTGGTTGTGGTGGTCTATGGTGATTACCATGATGATGATGGTGGTTGTGGTGGTGGTGTGGTGGTGTGGTGGTCTATGGTGATTACCATGATGATGATGTTGTGGTGGTCTATGGTGTGGTTGTGGTGGGTCTATGGTGATTACCATGATGATGATGGTGGTTGTGGTGGTCTGTGGTGATTTCTGTGATGATGACCATGATGATGATGGTGGTCTATGGTGTGATGATGATGGTTGTGGTGGTCTATGGTGATGATGATGGTGGTTGTGGTGGTCTATGATGATGGTGGTTGTGGTGGTCTATGATGATGTGGTGGTAGTTAAGTAAGTGGTCCTGGTTGTGATGAAGATGATGAAAAAGTAATCTGTCATAGGTTTCCTTTAGTCTCACAGTATCTCCCTCTGTTCGAATCCCTATCTCATTCAGGTGACAGCGGCAAACAAGAACTGGGAAGTCCTCATTGGTAAGATACACTGTCCCATGCAATCCATCACAATATCATATCTTGTAATAATACCTAAATGTTATGGATTGTGCACTTAACGTTTCTTTTTGTCAGGTTCTGACCAAATTGTAACTCCGAAATTGTTCTTGGAGAAACTTGGAACTTTGGCCAGTTGAACGAAAAGCGAAGTAACAACAATCACAAGTGAGTTGGTTGTTATCAGCTTTGTCATCATCATGTCATCATCATCATGCACCACTTTCATCATCATCATCATGCACCACTTTCATCATCATCATCATTATCATCATCATGTTCCACTTTCATCATCATGCACCTTATCATCATCATGCACCATTATCATCATCATACACCATAATCGTAGTCATCAGCATCAACATTGTTGTTTTCATTAGTACACTCTTACTCTCCACAATCATCATCGCCATAATTAGCCTGATTTTCAGACGGCAAGGGTCATCCGCTTTCCTCCTTTGACCCCCTGCCGTCTGAAAATCAGGCTAGGCCATAATTTGCACAGATCTTCATCGTCCTCACTATCATGTAACCATCGTCATCATCATAGAAGCATTCGTTTCTCCTCGTTCTAACATGTATCATTTCTTTCTCCCAGGATTCCATCAATAACAATACTGACACACAACTCTCCGCTGACCAGTATATCCATCCTTAAACCACATGTGTTTCTTTGAGGGGAGGGGAGGGGAGGTGGAAAAGAAAGGTGCCCATGTACTTCATTGATCCACTAAAATGCAGAGGTGAAAAAATAGTACCACTTCGATTGTGTTCACGAATATGCACCATGATATAAACGTGCTCCAGGTTTCCACATAAGTAATTTTGGTAATTCAATAAATGTTTTTACTTCATCTGAGATCGAAGAAGCACACAGCCTTGTCTCCACTCGGTATGTACTCGGTATCCAGTCGGTATGTACTCGGTATATCTACTCGGCATCGGTATCTACTCGGCATCCAGTCGGTATCTACTCGGTATCCAGTCGGTATCTACTATGTATGTACTCGGTATCCAGTCGGCATCTACTCGGCATCCAGTCGGTATCTACTCGGTATCCAGTCGGTATGTACTCGGTATCCAGTCGGCATCTACTCGGCATCCAGTCGGTATCTACTCGGTATCCAGTCGGTATCCAGTCGGTATCTACTCGGTATCCAGTCGGTATCTACTCGGTATCTACTCGGTATCCAGTCGGTATCTACTCGTTTACGCGAGCTGTTTTGTAGCTTCACGAATACGTAGCAAACGTGGTGTTTTGTTTGTTTTTGTTGGTTTTTTGACGTGGTGTATACCATGGCTGAGCTGACGCATTACCGTAGCAGAAAGACCAAATTATAAAATCATAATAAAATAATCGCTCTAAAAATGTAAATAATCGTTTTGTAATAAAACACTAACTTTAATATCAGAAATGCATCCAAGGACTTATGTACGGCAGCTGTAGCACAAACTGCTAGAATGCTGGCATTCTTCTCGATGCTTTGGCTTGCTAACATGCTCAAACTTCAGGGCCGTACACAGTACAGGGGGGGGGGGGGGGGGGGGGGGGGGGACGGGAAGGAGTACATTTTAATAATAGGACACTGTGTTCCAGTCTATTTGATTTTATTGAGATTCAAAGTCAAACTTTATCTAGTATAAGTTAAAGTCACTCAGAATAGAAGAGTGCACGCTCGCGTTGAATCATGGGTAGTCAGGGCAAACGATAAAGTTTACTCGACACAATTACTACAATAAGAAACTACGTTTTCATATCAGCACAATGTTTACCTAACTTTCTTATGCTAATAAAGATTATTATTAATATTATTATGATAATTTGCAAACGTTTTAAGACTCTTATTCTTTGAATTTCTCATCACTTTACCTTGATAATGGCGTCATGATGACTCCGAAACGTCGGTTTTTGTCATTTATTTTTGCCTGTTTATGCATTACCGTAAAGTTCCGAAAGTAGCGAGGTCGTTACTTTCGTATTTAGCAACCTCAGGTAACTGTTACTTTCGGGGGGTCGCTACTTTCGGGTGGTCGCTGCTTTTGGGGTGCTAAAATCGTTAACTTTTAGGAGCCATACCGTGTTCTTAAACGACATCGTGTACGGTATTTCAGTAACAAACAACAAATATTACAGGATCTACATTTTTATTATGGCAATATTGCTTTTGTTACATTTGCTGCTCAGTGTAGCAGTAAATGTTCTGGCTCTTTACGTGTTGTTTGCCAGTGCTGTTCGTCATCTAATCTAATCATCGCTCTAGAGGGGGATCGCTACTTTCGGAGGGATCGCTACTTTCGGGGACGTGGTCGTTACTTTCGGAATTTGGTAGCAAGCATTAATTTTTACTGTTACTTTCGGGGGGGGGGGGGGGGCGCTACTTTCGGAACTTTACGGTAGTAAAGCATTGATAAAAAGTTTTGCTTTGAAAATTGGATGACGAAATGAAGAAGTCAAATTTTTCTTTTGCGACTGTTGCCCTGATTACCCATGATGCAACGACGAGCGTGAACTACTCTATAGACAAACGGGCTACCTGTTTTGAAAATCAAGAGCCAATCAAATTACACTTCGCGTTTATGCGTAAAAGAATTTGATATCAATCAATCACTTAGTGTTCAGTGCGTACCATTTCCACAATATCTCAGACGACAGAGAGATGGTTTTTGTAACCTGTACACGTAATATCCACCACAGTTTCTCACCATGGCACTCGACATAAAAAGCTTATAGCAACAGTCCTTTTTCCATGTAAAACAGATTTGTCGTTCCACACTCCCCTCGGCCACACTTGGCAGCGTGCCATTCATCCAACCAGGGGCATGGGCACCACAGTGTAGTCGAGGGACACAAGACGTAGCCATGTGAGAGCCCGCACTCCCTGTGAACCTGTACCATCCTGGAGTTAGACTTCTATCACACTTATACTCTCCACTGGTAAGAGGACCTTGACTTGAAGCTCTATCAGCCGAATCCAGCACCGTGTAGGCTTTACATTCACCTGGCATTGAAATAATTAAGTGTTTTCTTAATTCACTAATGAATATACTTTAATGCATTATTTTACAACATAATTTGTGCAGAGAAATCATTGCGAACATTAAGATGTCCTGCTTATGATAATTTCCTGATTCGGTAGAGAAACAATAATAATACCATATTCGGTAAAAGGCAACTGCTTTTATCGCTCGTTTCCAGTCTCCCGATATGCACAAAATATCGTTCGTGTCCCGTATGTATAAATATTGAAATTAGTTACGAGAGAAATACCTGGCAAAGTGGTCGGTGAAACTGTTGTTTGTGGGGCGGTAGTCGTTTCTATGGAAACTGTTGTTTGTGGGGCAGCAGTTGTTGTTCCTAAAACTATACATTGTGTTAATAGAACACGCAGGTAGAATGAACACAAGCACATGTAGACAGACAGACAGACTGGATGAAAGACAAACGCGTCAGTCTGATAGACAGATTATATGTATATGTAGAGGTGCAACAGTCGACAGACCAATCGACAAATGTGTAACAGTCTAACAGACCAGTCGACAGATCGATGAGTGACAGTCTGACAGACCACTCGACAGATCGATGTGTAACAGTCTAACAGACCAATCGACAGATCGATGTGTGACAGTCTGACAGACCAATCCGATGTGTGACAGTCTGACAGACCAATCGATGTATAACAGTCTGACAGACCAATCGATGTATAACAGTCTGACAGACCAATCGACAGATCGATGTGTGACAGTCTGACAGACCAATCGATGTGTAACAGTCTGACAGATCGATGTGTGACAGTCTGACAGACCAATCGATGTATAACAGTCTGACAGACCAATCGATGTATAACAGTCTGACAGACCAATCGACAGATCGATGTGTGACAGTCTGACAGACCAATCGATGTGTAACAGTCTGACAGATCGACAGATCGATGTGTGACAGTCTGACAGATCGATGTGTGACAGTCTGACAGACCAATCGATGTGTGACAGTCTGACAGACCAATCGATGTGTGACAGTCTGACAGACCAATCGATGTGTGACAGTCTGACAGACCAATCGACAGATCGATGTGTGACAGTCTGACAGACCAATCGATGTGTGACAGTCTGACAGACCAATCGACAGATCGATGTGTGACAGTCTGACAGAACAATCGACAGATCGATGTGTGACAGTCTGACAGACCAATCGATGTGTGACAGTCTGACAGACCAATCGATGTGTGACAGTCTGACAGACCAATCGATGTGTGACAGTCTGACAGACCAATCGATGTGTGACAGTCTGACAGACCAATCGATGTGTGACAGTCTGACAGACCAATCGATGTGTAACAGTCTGACAACAAAACAGACAGATTGAGACATATGAGAAATTATTTTTCAACTAATATTAAAACTATCTATTTTCCCCCATCACAGTGTGCCATGGCAATTGTAATCATATATACAGCATTATAATTACCTTTCTTAAAACGATACACAAAATTAGACCCACCCATCCCGACTCCAACCGCGCATTTCTTAGATGAGCCGTCTTTGCTATACGTCTGGTCAGCGGTCGCTCCACTCCAACATTCTCCCCAGAACTGAATTCCAAAGTAGCTGTAGCCTTTGATTTGAGCCAGAAGAGCGCATGCGCGAATGGTTTTGTTCAGATTTCTCCAGTCGATAGATGAACGTAAGCTGGCCAAAAGCAAAGGTAACGGTCTGGATGTACCACCTTTGTCCCGATAGCACCCAACGGGTTCGTAGTCTTTGAGACCTAACGATAAGATAGCGCACAGTTAACGGGCTCTGGGGCCCGTTTCTCGAAAGCCCCGAAAGCTTATCGGGCCCGAAAAGGGTTTCTTTAAAAATCTATATCTTCAAAACAAAGTTTACAGACATGAAACTTTGCATGAAGGGAAAGTTTGTCAGTCATATTAAAAACATGTCAAAAGAACAGCTTTGTAGAGAAAGTGTCTCAGATTTCCGGGATGTCTTTTTGGGCCCGAAAAGTGTACGGGGCTTTCGAGAAACAGGCCCCTGGAACTCAGAATAGAAGAAATCAGTAGTTGCACTGCATGCTCAGTTGTGTTTTAATATCATACCCAGAGTCCACTGCTTGTGTCGAAGACTTACCATTTGACCTGATTTTCTCCTTGGAATAATAAACGTCATCTGTCGTCACTCCTTAGAATAACAATTAGGTTTCAGTTCAAGGTTCAGGTTAAAAAGGGAGTGACCATCGGAAAATACCCTAAAAAATAGGCAGTCTAGGACTGCATGTGGCTACTGTTAGCTAGAAAGTTCAGAATTATATTAAATATCACATGCTCATTTTAATAATAGGAGTAAATAGGAGTACTTGACCCATATTTGGGTATAGGGGTGACCCTGTTTAGGACAAAAAAATATCTAAAATACATACCGTGTCTAGGACAACACCCTCTATTTTAGGACCCTGTATGTTTAGGACGAAGGACATTTTATATTGACTGATGACCTGCTAAAGACCGGCAAATCTCGGATCTCAGATATATGACTAAATACCGAATAAAACCATATTTAACGACGACAATCGTGCATTACCATACCCTGTTTAGGACAGACTCACATAAGACAGAGAGGCGAAAAACCATACCCTGTCCAGCGGCACGTCCCCGTATAGCCCATATCTGGGAGTATCCCCCCCGGGAGACACGGCTGCTTACCCAAGCTGTACATTCCGTTCCAATTGTAAGTGTTTAGGAAGCCCAAACAGCGTACTTCGCGGAGGGAAAAACGAACGAGACTTGGAGCAAATCTAGTGTTTAGCCAATCAATCATATAAAGTTATTCATCTTCACTGGTTGTCAACGACTCGATACTCCCAGGCTCATGTTTCGTTGTTTATTTACGTAAGAACGTTGCAAAGTTAGGAAATGAATTCACATACACGATTTACTAGTCTTCCCGGCTGGCAGCCGTGTTTAGTGTATTGGTTTAGTCTTGGTTTAGTGTATTGCCCAGTTAAACTCTTTGATATTCGTTGATATGAAATGATTTCGCTGCAAGGCAAGGAGATCCACCCTAAAAACCCCATCGGTTCGATCCCAGGGATACCGTTATTCAAGACGGAACGCACTTGTTCCAAGGCACTTTAAAAAAACTGATTGGATTTCGCATGACCAATCCCTAAAAAATACCGAATCGCCGATTTTGAAGCACTAAAAAATATGACGCTTACGCTTACCAGCCGAATATAGAAAGAACTCCCCAACGCACTTTATACACAACTACATGCTACTAGGATGCCTTGTTAGCCAAATAATTATCATTTCTTAAACTCCTTACCTGATTTGGACAAACAAATAGACATTTGCAGCACGAACATGACCAAGAGAATACCTGGTAAGAGTTTTGGATACATTTTACTGGCAGTGAAGACGAGCCAACGCTGTGTTGTTGGCAGGCAAGCTGCTAATGGGCATGAGTGCAGCCGGATCAAATTAATCAAAGCGTTATTAATCCATGGAATCCCTAGATCACAATCAAGTGATCTGTGATGTTCGTACGCATGATTGAATTTCCAAAACTCATAGGACAAAAAATGATTATCATAGCTGGAAAGAGCTCGTTGAAATTAGTAAAAATGTGAAGTTTGGAAAAGATCGCTTCACAAATTGCTAAGATATGAATTTTCAAAAATCGAAATTCTGTATGAAAACCTTTGTTGGAGGCAAGAGTTAATTGCCTACCAGCGTAAATTTCCAAAGGTTTTCATATAAAATTTCGATTTTTGAAAATTCATATCTTCGCAATTTGTGAAGCGATCTTTTCCAAACTTCACATTTTTACTAATTTCAACGAGCTCTTTCCAGCTATGATCACCCCAGTACTTTTCCAGTCGCTAGCCGTATGTCGCCAGTGGTGATAACTATAAGCTGAAAATATGTATTTTAACATGAGCTGGCAACAGTAAGTAACATTGACGCCTTCAGGAGACGGTAATGCCCCTACCACCAAGTCATGTTTTCTTTCGAGATATCAATACTGAATTGATACCATTCCAGGTGGCTTTCACTTTACCGATACTCGGACAAAGTAAGCATGGTAGTATTCCGTTTTACTAGCTTACTAGATTTTTGAGTCCTTTGTATTCGACCCGTTTTGTTTGATCATTGCAGGTCTTACAGTGACAATGGTATAATCTCTCTCATCCACACCAGCCGTTTGATATCTCAGTGCAGTCAGCCAGGGAACTGCTGAATTTCTCACTCTATTTTCCCCAACCGATGCGTGGTAGTCCGCAACCGTTAGAAAGCATGTTTGCCATTTTTCCTATACTCATTAAGGCCCCGTCACACGTATGCGGATAATTCAAAAATATCCGGATACGTGTGGACGGGGCCTAATTCTCTGATGAATTTTCTTGCATTTCCTGGACTAACTACGCGAGGGTACGACCTAGGAGACGGTACGACCTAGGAGGGCTTATGTGCTTACGAGATGTAAAAATTAAGCAATGATCACTAACCCCAACCGCCATTTTGAATTGGGGGCAGACGTGCGGGAATTTATAGAAATCTGGATCACTTTGACTTGCCGTAACTCCGCTCGATTTCGTTGGATTTTCAAAAACTTACCATTTTAGAAAATATGTTTTCTTTGTTATCTATGACCTATAATATGATGGGCATTCGAAGGCTACAAATCGAGAGAAAAAAAAGAGTTTTGTTTTCAAAATAAAACGTTCGGCACGTGAATATGCAAATTAGCTCGAAATTTTAAGATCCATTCGTGAAAAGAAGATTGACTCGTAAAAGGTAGTTAAAACACCTACATTGGTCTTATTTTCAGTCCGACAACTGGCATGCATGCTTGTTGAATTATGAAAATCCAACGAGTTACGACAAGTCAAAGTGATTCAGATTTCTATAAATTTCCGCGCGTTTGCCCCAATTCAAAATGGCGGACGAAAGTGGCTTATAATCTGAATGTATTGGTGGGATTCACATAATTCTAGTCGAATGTCTAATTATATCTAATATGATTTATCGATTGGATTTGCTTTCATATTACTTTAACAGTTCAGTTCAGATCGATCCCCGATTATTTATTCGACTCTATATTTTCCAACCGTCAATCTTATCCATCCAAGAAGACCTCAAATAAGAAAAATATAAAAGTACCAATATATTAAGTAAAGTCAATTGATTGATTTGTGATCAAATAGTTCTACGACAGAGCTAGGAGACAGTAGAAAAGACATTGCCTAGTACGTTTTGTTTAATCTCTTCAATTCAAGTGCAACTGAAATGAAATATTTTATTGCATTTTATATTATAGATTCTTCAAAGAAATAATGTTATCATAATGATATCCCCATTCACACCAAGGCTTAAACATGGCTTAAGGTGGTTTAACTAAACAGGTTTAGAAAATTATCTACAAACGCCACGCAACCTTTGGCATAAAACTGCTGGTAAACTGTACTTTATGTTGCACAGTATAAATTCCAGGTAGTTTGAATATTGTGAAATTAAATACACCCTCAAATTATAGAAGCGAGAATAAACTCAGTTTAACTAAACAAGGTTTCAATGGTGTGAATGGGGTATAAGATATTCAAGAAAAACATGTTGCAGAGTGTGACGTCATAAGGTTTGTAAAGTACTTTGTTTCACTCAAATCCTCTAAATGTATTTTGACTTTTGCACTGGAAAAAGAAAAGAACATCAAACAAATTTTAGCTGAGTAAAAGTGCACATCTTATGCCTGCAAAAAAGCTAAACTACATTGTTTGATGTTCTTTTCTTTTTCCAGTGTAAAAGTCAAAATACACTTTGAGAGGATTTGAGTGAAACAAAGTACTTTACAAACCTTGTGACGTCACACTCTGCAACATGTTTTACTTGAATATCTTAGAAAGCAATTCATTTTACAAAAAGTATCTTTATGATAACATTATTTATTTCAAAGTTTCGAATATAAATCGACGGCCAGTCTAAACGTAGTGAAGCCACTCAATCAAAGAAATCATGCCGTTTTGATTTTCAAACTTAGTATTTTATTCTAAACTGAAACATTTATCTTTTACGACTAGTTAGTTGTTTTTCACAACGATACATGTATAAGGACTTGTGTATGTACGCAAGCATAGCATGGAAACATCTAGATTTCCACAGTGAAATAACTAAGGCCTCTTGCGCTTATGATTGCGTCTGGCCTGTTTTCACAGTGAAATAAGGCTTCAGCTACTTACGCTTATTCCTGCATCGCCAGTGACAACCTGGCTTAAAATTATGTACACGTAATAGGAGTATTATATTGTCACAAGTCCTATTTATTTCTTCGTAAACAGAGAAGAAAATAGGTTTCCTCCTCCGAAACCCTCTCACAGTCGACTCTCTCAGTGTGGACACCTTCGAGACAAACAACAGTGTTTGACTTTGTGGGTTGCCCGCGCCTTTCATGCATGCAGAGAGAATTTCTTTGGGAAATCATTGAGCAGGGATCAGCCAGTGTTGTCCGTAGCAGAGACGCATCTGCTGTGGCGTCTTCGAGCGATTTTTGCCTCGAGAGAGAGAGAGTCGACTGTACAATCCACGTACTGTATGTAGAGAACAAGATGACGGCTGCACTTTAGAGTCGTTTTCATGTGAGTGGGAAAGTTCACCGCACCGCGCCTTGCCGTATTGAAAGAGTTCGCCGGATTGGATGAGATGCATCTGCACGCCTTTTGATTGGTTCAGAAAGGAAGCCATTTGAGTGTCGCGGTACCGTAGGTTTCCCACTCATATGAACAACGACTCTAAGACTTAGTCGTCTAAGTCCAGCAATGTTTGTCCAAGGAATCGTAGTAAACGAAACTTTACAAAGCAGCCTCTTAGCTGTAGTCTCTCAGGGAGACTCGACACGTGTGGAAACTAATCAAAAAAAAAATCCCGGCGTTGCTATACGTAATTCAATAAGTGTGTAGAATGAATTAAAAAAAAGAGTGTACTAATTAACAATTAGACTACGAGCCTTCGAGGTTTCTATGAGCCAATAGTATATGCGCCTCGTTGACTATCCTCATAGAAAACGAGAACGAGTAGTCTAATTGTTTTAACATAAACCGTCCAGTCGGTCAGTAGAAAATGACAGAAACAAGCAACAGACAATAATTCGTCGAGAAACTCAAAAACCATACCCTATCCAGCGTCCGAAACATTAGTAAAACGCGACGACGAAGTCGCGTCGCCATTATATTTTGTTCGTTTACCTCTACTCGGGGTCTATGACATGATAGACCACTAATAGCGAACCAATGAGATTGCAGTATTTGCGATAGACCACTGGATGGTTTATACTAAAACAATTAGACTAGTATCTATTTCACGGGTTAAATAACATCGCTCTAGTGTCCCTATCTATACGTATACAGCTAATTACTATACTATTTAGCCGTACTTAGAATGTATCTTAGCAGCTTAAACACACTGGTATTTCACCTCTATATACTTATACGTCCCTACGCACGGATCTCCATAGACTTCGTTCTTGGCGTACAAGGGACAGCGGTTATAACCATTGCAGGCACAGCGAATGAGATGCGCAGCGTCTGGTGACGAGCACTTCGTAGTGCGTATTGAGCGATGAGGACAGACGGATCGCCCGGCTGTTCGTCCATAGTTGCTGTACCGTATTTTCAGTCGTCTACTACGAGGACAGCGTAGGATGCCTTTGCTATGCTCGCAGAGAATAAACCGCTCTAAAAATATATAAATTTTAAATGTTTGAATGATTTTTGGGGGGGGGGGGGGGGAGGGGGGGGGGGGGGTGGGGTGGGAAGGGGAGGGGGGAAGGGGTCGTTTGTATACTGAATAAGGGAGGTACTTCATGTGTGATGATAATCCTTGTACTCTTAGATATTCGTATTGGTGGTACTAGGATATTTACCTTACACGAAATAATTTTTATATACTGATGTATCTTCAATGAAACCGTTTTCCGTGTAACCATGAATATTTCAGCGTGCGGGTTACCTGTGTAAGGTCAACGTGTGATCCCAGTCCTCCCGGTCAAATACCTACGCAGGTAACCCAAGAAGAAATTGTAGTGAATTATGCAATGTTTGACTCTGAACGTACTCATTTTTGGCTCGGCAGTTATCGGTTTTACCGTCGTCGGTGCGATCGTTGTTCGCTCGATTGTCGTCGGCATGATCGTCGTCGGTTCATCCGTCGTCGGTGCCGCTGAAACCGAAGAATAACTAATTGTCAACGGTAATGGGGGGTTACGTTGGCAAACTAAGTTGCAAGGAATCTCCATAAATTTCATACCCCCTTTGTACGATTCCTTCCCAAAACGTAACCTCTACTCCCCCCCACAATCTTGCCCACATTTTTTCTTGATTATCAAATCATCCACGAGTTTGCACTCCCTGGCGTAAGGCTCCGTACATTATTTCACTGTCGTTTTCTTGTATTTGCTTCTGGATCAAGCATGCAGTTTATCATGTTTTGCGAATATAAAAGATATTACTCCAGGCACCCATACATCTCTGTATTACGACATGCAATATCAATATTTCTAACATACAGTCATTTGCAAAAATTCTGGCCGCCACGGTATATCAATATATCAATATATCGGGTGCATCACTAATACTATTAAATGAAGCAAAATTTACAAACAACAAACGTAAGACTAAAATAAACATTATACTAAATATTTCTACCAACTTTGCTGGCGTTAATCCGCTTAAAGGGGAATTTTCGATTATTTAATTACCCATAATGCACCCGATATATCGATATACTGATACTTCGTGGCGGCCAGAATTTTTGCAATTGACTGTATACTTCTGATGCATGGACTGTCGTCAGTGAGTGAACATTTCGGTATACAGTCTGAAGAATTTTGAAAGTGCGATATCCTGACTAGTTTCCTTCGCCGACGGCGTTTCCTTGCATTGCATGACGACAACGGCTCAGTTGTGACTGAAATGGCTACAGCAGCAGGTATACAGTGAAAATATGGCCGAAAATCACCTATTTCGCTGAAACTAACTCGACCAAAAGACAATCTAGAGTACATTAAATAGAATTAGAAGACACTGTGTGAGTTATATTTGATTTTATTGAGATTTAAAGTCTATCTTCTAAGCTACGTAAAGTCACTCAAAATAGAGAAGTGCACGCTCGCTTTGAATCATGGGTAGTCAGGGCAAAAAAATAAAGTTTACTCGAAACAATAGACCTTTTTACCGATATGGCGGCCATTTTGGATTCTATTGTTTTGGCTAAAACATTATGGGATGCCCAGGGTACAAATGACCCAAAAACTCCCAAAAACTGTACATGTGGAGTCGCGTCGAAATATTATTTTTCTATTTCACTCTAACCATAGTGTTGTATGACTTACTATCTACATGTTTTGTGTATTGTTGTACAATTTTGTACAAATTCATTGCTTTAAATTAGGTTTTCGTAGTTTTTCATGGCCAAATGGTTACTAGCTTGCACCCTGGGCATCCCATAATTCAATATGGCCCCCGTATCGGTAAAATGGTCTATTGCTACAATATAAGAAACTTTGTTCAATTGACCTAAAATGTCAGAAAAAAACTAGTAAACGGGTTTTCATATCAGCGCAAAAGGTTTTGATTCGAAAATTGGAATCTTGCCCTGATTACCCATGATGCAACGATCGATGAGTGTGAACTCTGCCTCTATCGCATGCTCAAGAGTCCAGCGGGTGCTTCTTGGATCCGAGCCCGCGCGCCGAACACGGAGCACCGCAGGATCCTCGAGCATGCCTCTATCGTAACTATGGTGCAGGGGTTACCTGTTTTGAAAATCAAGAGCCAATCAGATCAAATCTCGTGTTTAATTCATGTTACGCTCACCAAAAAAAACTACATCTTTGCGTAAAATACTTTTGATATAAATCAATCATGCACTTAGTGTGTTCTGCGTACCTTGGCCATTTCCACAATATCTTAGACGACAGTTCGGTGGATTTTGCAATCTGTACACGTAATATCCACCGCAGTTTCGAACCATGGCGCTCGACTTAAAATAGCAACAATCCTTTTTCCATGTAAAACAGATCTGTCGTGCCACGCTCCCCTCGGCCACACTTGGCAGCGTGTCATTCATCCAACCAGGGGCATGGGTACCACAGTGTAATCGAGGGACACAAGACGTAGCCATGTGAGAGCCCGCACTCCCTGTGAACCTGTACCATCCTGGAGTTAGACTTCTATCACACTTGTACTTTCCACTGGTAAGAGGACCTTGACTTGAAGCTCTATCAGCCGAATCCAGCACCGTGTAGGCTTTACATTCACCTGGCATTGAAATAATTAAGTGTTTTCTTAATTCACTAATGAATATTCTTTAAATAATTAAAGTTTGTATTTAAAGAGGGTAATTAGTAAATAAACCCCTTCTGGCGACTGGTATATCGGCTGATAATGAACTCATTGTTGATGTGTTAGTTAGTAAATAAACCCCTTCTGGCGACTGGTATATCGGCTGATATTGAACTCATTGTTGATGTGTTAGTTAGTAAATAAACCCCTTCTGGCGACTGGTATATCGTCTGATAATGAACTCATTGTTGATGTGTTAGTTAGTAAATAAACCCCTTCTGGCGACTGGTATATCGGCTGATAATATCCGCGCCTTACTATTATAGGATTACTACTAACTAGTACTAAGTTGTCAATAAAATTTCCCTCGAGTCTTAGGTTTGGTCCACTTTTTATTAATCTGTCTTGAACAGGGTATGAACTTTCAAGATGTCGCTGTCTTATACCCCATTCACACCAAGGCTTAAACATGGTTTAAGGTGGTTTAACTAAACAGGTTTAGAAATTTATCTACTAATGCCATGCAAACTTTGGCACAAAACTGCTGGTAAACCGTCCTTTATGTTGCATAGTATAAATTCCAGGTAGTTTGATTCTTGTGAAATTAAATGCCCTCAAATTATAGAAGCGAGAATAAACTCAGTTTAACTAAACAAGGTTTGGTGTGAATGGGGGACACCCCTATCAAAACCCAGACCCAGTACCCTCCCTTCCCTCCCGGGCAGTTGGCCGAGAAGCGAAGCTTCGAAGGCAACTGTGATATATTTTGAGGACCATCTCTCAGCCGCGGACATTATCAGTCGATATACCAGTAAGCCAGAAAGGGGTTTATTTACTAATTACCCTGGAGGCTAATAAACTTAGCAAAAAATAGCAAAAGGGTGTCCAACAGGGGGAACTGAATCCCCATATTAAGTTAATCCCTATGGGTTACAGCCTAAGGATCTATATATAAATACAAACTGTTATAGAAACTATATCATTGCGACAAATGTTCTGCTTCTGATAATGTCCTTATTCGATAAAGAAATACCATATTTGGTAAGAGACAACTGTCTCTACCGCTCGTTTCCAGTCTCCCAATATGTACAAAATATCGTTCCTCAGCATAAACCATCCAGTGGTCTATCGCAAATCTTGCAATCTGATTGGTTCGCTATTAGTGGTCTATCAGTGGCGGCGTCGTCGTCGCGTTTAGCTAATGTTTCGGAGGAGTTTCTCGACGAAATTATTGTCTGTTACTTCATTTTCTACTGACCTACTGGATGGTTTATGCTAAAACAATTAGACTACTCGTTCTCGTTTTCCATGAGGATAGTCAACTCGGAGCTAAGCGCCTCGTTGACTATTGCCTCATAGAAACCTCGAACTCGTAGTCTAATTGTTAATTATCGTGTCCCGTTTAAAAAATAAAAAAAATAAAAATAAAACTCAATAAAAGTAAAATAAATTAAATTAAATAAAAAATAAAAATATCGAAATTAGTTTCGAGAGAAATACCTGGCAAAGTGGTCGGTGAAACCGTTGTTTGTGGGGCAGCAGTTGTTGGTCCTAAAAATATACATTGTGTTAATAGAACATGCAGGTAGAATGACCACAAGGACATGTAGACAGACATACAGGATGAAAGACAAACGTGTCAGTCTGATAGACAGATTATATGTAGAGGTGCGACAGTCGACAGACTATGACAGTCGTCTGACAGACGGATGAGTGACGGTCTGACTGACAGACTGAGTATACAGTGTCTGACGGACGTGTGACGGTCTGACTGACAGACTGAGTATACAGTGTCTGACGGACGTGTGACGGTCTGACTGACAGACTGAGTATACAGTGTCTGACGGACGTGTGACGGTCTGACTGACAGACTGAGTATACAGTGTCTGACGGACGTGTGACAGACTGAGTATTAGTGTCTGACGGACGTGTCACGGCCTGACAGACTGAGTATACAGTGTATGACGGACGAGTGACGGTCTGAGTATAGTGTCTGACGGACGAGTGACGGTCTGACAGACTGAGTATACAGTGTCTGACGGACGAGTGACGGTCTGAGTATAGTGTCTGACGGACGAGTGACGGTCTGACAGACTGAGTATACAGTGTCTGACGGACGAGTGACGGTCTGAGTATAGTGTCTGACGGACGAGTGACGGTCTGACAGACTGAGTATACAGTGTCTGACGGACGAGTGACGGTCTGACAGACTGAGTATACAGTGTCTGACTGACAGACGGAGTATGTCTGACGGATGAATGGGTGATATTCTGACACGAAATGAAAAAAAAAATGTTCTTCGTACCTTGGCCATTACCACAAAATCTTAGACGACAGTTCGGTGGTTTTTGCAATCTGTACACGTAATAGCCACCACAGTTTCGAACCATGGCGCTCGACTTCCAATGGCAACAGTTCTTTGTCCATGTAAAACAGATTTGTCGTGCCACACTTCCCTCGGCCACAATTGGCAGCGTGCCATTCATCCAGCCAGGGGCATGGGTACCACAGTGTAGTCGAGGGACACAAGACGTAGCCATGTGAGAGCCCGCACTCCCTGTGAACCTGTACCATCCTGGAGTTAGACTTCTATCACACTTGTACTTTCCACTGGTAAGAGGACCTTGACTTGAAGCTCTATCAGCCGAATCCAGCACCATGTAGGCTTTACATTCACCTGGCATTGAAAGAATTAAGTGTTTTTATCATTATTTAGTTCCTCAACTCGCACTTTGCGAGATTGGAGTTTTGCAGATTGGAACCCCGGAAATCCGGCCACCAACGGGCAAGCAGAATCTGGCCGTACTAGCGGGGTCAGTGGTCGTAATAACGTCAAGAGAATGCAGTGTAAGGCCGATAGTTAACTTGTTCGGGCTAAGATCCAGTGGCCGCGTAATAACGAGTATTAACGAGGTGGTCGAGATTCTATAAAATATATAAGATAAAAATACCTGGCAACGTGGTCGGTGAAACCGTTGTTTGTGGGGCGGTAGTCGTTTCTATGGAAACCGTTGTTTGTGGGGCGGTAGTCGTTTCTATGGAAACTGTTGTTGGTGGGGCAGCAGTTGTTGTCCCTAAAACAATACATTGTGTTAATAGCACACACAGATAGCATGAGGACATATAGACAGACTGACTGACTGCAAAATTGGCAGTCTGACAGACAATCCAACAGAATGACGGAGGTATGATAGTCGTCTGACGGAGAGGCGTGCAGCAGTCTGATAGAGAAACCAAACAACAGATGTCTGACAGACAGTACAACAGATGTCTGACAGACAATACAACAGATGTGTGGTAGTCTGACAGACCGAACAAAAGATGTGGCAGTTTGACCGACAGACCGAACAAAAGATGTGTGGCAGTCTGACAAACAGATCAACAGATGTGTGGCAGTCTGACAGACCGATCGTCAGATAGTCAATCTGACAGCAAAACAGACAGAATGAAACATCAGTCAACTTCAGCCTGTTAGCTGCCAAGTAATTTTTTATAATAAATTAACTATCTATTTCCCCCGTCATTGTGCACGTGTACCAGCGACATTAAATGTCAATTGTAATCATATAGCAGTATAATTACCTTTCTTAAAACGATACACAAAATTAGACCCAGCCATCCCGGCTCCAACCGCGCATTCTTTAGATGAGCCGTCTTTGTTATACGTCTGGCCAGCGGTCGCTCCACTCCAACATTCTCCCCAAAACTGAATTCCAAAGTAGCTGTAGCCTTTGATTTGAGCCAGAAGAGCACATGCACGAATGGTTTTGTTCAGATTTGTCCAGTCGATAGATGAACGTAAGTTGGCCAAAAGCAAAGGTAACGGTCTGGGTTTAACACCTTTGTCCAGATAACATCCAACGGGTTCGTATTCTTTGAGACCTGACGAAAAGATGGCGCACAATTAACTGGAATAATTATAAAATAACTATGACACAACGCGCGCTGTGATTGGACAAAGTATACGTATGCCGAGTGCTCTATGACGGATAGCATATAGCACGCACGCGCAGATATTCAAACATTTTTGTAGCCAAATTCAAAATTAAATTTCATAATTGTATTTTATAAAAGAAATAGAAAACTTTTCCGCTGTGCTATGTGCAGTTTTAGAGTACTTGGGGACTGATCAGAACACTCGAGAGAAGCACTCCGCTACGCGTCGTACTGGCTCCACTTTTCTCGTGTTCTGATCAGTCCCGCGTGCTCTAAAACTGCACATTCCACGCGCGCGCGTTATATATATTTCTTCAATAGTTGTTGCACTGCTTGTGTCGAAGACTTACCATTTGACCTGATTTCCTCCTTAGAATAATAATCGTCATCTGTCGTCATTCCTTAGAAAGATGAAAATATTATAGGTTTCAGTTCAGAATAATCGTCATTCTTATATATAATCGGGCAATTTTGGTCCCATTCGGCGAAATATCTAGGTCGAGCTACGGTTCGTATTTTGACGAGACGTAGTTGAAATCCATGGCAAGACCTAACGAGTCCCGATATTTCACTGAATCGAACCAAAATTGACCGATTATTTATTATTTATGAGCTCTTTTCGTCGAAATGAAAGAATATTACTGAAAAACATGGCATCGCTGTCAGCCATGTTTGGGACGACGAAGCACTGGACACGATTGTTTCAAAACACAAACTAATTAGCATATTGCCGGCGCGCGTCCGTGAGTTTGAGAAGTGGCGGGAAACATTCAATCGTTCGCAGTTTCGTTCAAAACGTTTATTTATCTAATAAATGAAACATATTTTCCCTTAAAATGACCAGAAGTAATATAAAAATACAATGGTTACTTATTGAGAAGTATATTTTATAAACCAACAGAACTCTCCGTGATTTACAAAAGCATCGTTCCGTTTTGATGACTTTGTCACGGGCTTCCTGTGGTTTGGTTCCAGTCCTCTATCGATTCCTATTTTTTAACCGATCCAAAGTTGCCGACGGAATTGTGAATAATCCAGGAATTTTAAACATACATTGATATTGTAAAAATCTATCATGTTTTCAGTCTCAATTTTCTGTATTTGACTTACGTTCTTGCGTATCCAATGTGAGGTCTGTGGCTTCTGGGATGTCGTTTTGTTCTTCTGAAGAAAAGGAATAATGTAAAAATAAATAATAAGAATATAGAATTTCGCTCACACATAGAAAAGAAATGAAAACTGATAGAAAAGAGGAGAAAAAAAGAGGGAAATTTAAACGACAAAAGAGAACAATATAATAATAATAATATGTCAAGGTTAGATTCCTCCAGTGATGCCCTTGGGCTCCCTGTGGTGAGATACGGGGAGGGGAGACTGGTGACAAAGAAAATTTATCCCAGTCCTCCTCTTCTTAAATACAGGAACACCAACAAAGGTTAAGATTAGATTCATTAAGATGTACTATTTGAAGTACGTACCTTGGGCGCCATTTCCACAATATCTCGTGCGACAATGAGATGATTTATGTATGCTATATACGTAGTATTCACCACAGTTTCTCACCACAGTGTCAGACTTCCAATAACAACAGTCATCATTCCAGTTAAAACAAACTTCTCGCTCCACACTCCCCTCGGCCACACTTGGCAGCGTGCCATTCATCCAGCCAGGGGCATGGGTACCACAGTGTAGTTGAGGGACACAAGACGTAGCCATGTGAGAGCCCGCACTGCCTGTGAACCTGTACCATCCTGGAGTTAGACGTCTGTCATCGCACACTGCTTGATCAATTACACCCTTGTAGCTGGACGCTCTGTCGGCTGTGTTAAGTTCCTTGTAGTTTTTGCACATATCGTCTTTAAATGAAACAGAATTTGTTGACAAATTAGTAGTTTTATGTCATCACAATTTCAATACAACAAGCAATCCAGTCCACGTGTATTCATGCATAGAACTCACCCATAGCTATCCAGCCCGAGCCCATACAAATGCCTACTCAATGTCCTTTCCATTGAAAAATTGCGGACGCTTGAGAAAACAGGGTCTTCTCTCGTGCGTCCGACACTGATTTTGAAAAGTAGCAAGTTGAGAGGGCCCTGGGGTCGACTGGAGGTTATAATATAATAATAATAATTTATTTAAACACGTAGTCACACGTAGTTGTATTTTTGATCACCATATACATTGTAAAAATAATCGCCATTGAGCTTTCGAAAAGATAAATATTTATTATTATACTATATATATCCATACTGGCAATCGTGGTTGTAGATACCATTCAACATGACCGACATCATATGTCGTGACGTCACACGTCGTGACGTCACATGTCGTGACGTCACATGTCGTGACGTCACATGTCGTGACGTCATGGTCATATGTCGTGACGTCATATGCAAGCCTAAGTTAATACCAGCCTATATCTGTACAATACCGACGGTCAATATACCTTTATTAATGCGGTACACAAAGTTAGTCCAAGCTTTACCAACTCCAACCACGCAATGCTTAGAGGGCCCTTTATCATCGTACGTGCTCTCAGCATTCGGCCCGCTCCAACACTCGCCGTAAAACTGAACAGCAAAGTAAGTGTATCCTTTGATGGACGCTATTCGTGCGCATGCGTCAATGGTTCGGTTCAGGTCGGCCCATTTGATGAATCGTCGTAAGTTTGCGAGGAGGACTGGTAGTGGTCGAGATCCTCCATCGTCGTAGCAGCCGACTGGTTCGTATTTAACTGATGACAAGTGAAGGATTCAGATATTTAGTGCCATTTTAAACAAACAGACAGACAAATAGAAGGACAGACAGACATACAGATAGACACGCGCATACGGACAGACAGACACGCATACTTACAGACAAAACTTGGAAATACGATTGCCATCATGAATTTAAAAAAGAATCAAGGAAACCGAGTAATAACTATGAAATTGCAAGACAGTCAACAAAGTGACGGACAGACAGACAGAAGGACAGACAGACAGACGATCGAAAGGCTCGCGCAAAGAATAAGTGTGTTTATTGGACTAGACTTACCGTTGTTGAGCTCATCGTTTTCAGTCATTTTCGAATTCTGATCACTAATCTCTGATACTAAAAAGTAGAAAGAGAAAAATGCAACGTTAACTGCGTACGAGAACTTGAATTACTGAGACGTAGGTAAAATCTCCGCAATGAATGGATGGAGGATGGGTGGATGGGTCCCGGTTGGATCAATAGAAGGATAGGTCGCTGAAGTTGGAGGCCGAGTGATGTGGATGGATGGACCGACGGACGGTGGATCGATAAGTTCAAGGATGGATCAATGAAGGGAAGTCGGAGCGAAAGACATACCGACATCGCACATATAAACTCAAATACTTACATATTTGCTGCTCCCGCATATGATCCACCCCGTCAACCATCGTGTCAAGTGGTGTTTCATCTACTGAAAGAAAACAGTTGTGAAAATGCATAAGGACATTAAACCGTAGGTCCTGACTCTAATGGGGGGCATTAAGGAACCCGCTGAACTCTAGGGGATGGTTACCCGGTTCAACAGCCTACTTCAAAATTGAAGGCATAACATACTAATAACTCCTCATGATTGTAAGCTGCTCGGCTGCCGCGTAGGCGCCTTTCATATGCAGTCTGAAAAAGTCTTCCATTGGTTGTAAAGCGCATTGAGACAATGTGAAATGCGCTATATAAGAACCTATTTATTACAGTCGTTTAATGAGAAGTTCAGTAAGTTAATATCGACTGACATACCTGTATTTGTAGCAGGTGGTCCCACCTCGAAATTAATATCGTCAAAGATGTCTCGTGGAGGTCCTACTGGAACAATTCGATCATTAACTACATGATTTTACATTAGATTATGGAGGCAGTTCCCCTAAACCTACTAGTGTGCTATACTACACTGAGATAATAATAAATAAATACACTCAACTCCTTCGAGTCTATGCCGGACACCTTCGCCAGTCTTGGCGAGGTCTCCGTCTTAGAAACAGAGTGAATTTATAATAGAGTATAAAAGAGTGTAGCAAAGACTAGACAAATGTATCCAGCTTAACCGGGTGTCTGTCTAGAGAGTTGACTGTAATGGTGATATCCCGTATACCACTATTGTGGCCCAAGATCTACTCCGTAAAACTCCGGAAGGGCGTACGGGGAAAGAAGCATGCCAAATTGGAAGTACATCAGGAACCTCCCGTAAGTGGACACCCTTCGGGACTAGTTGTCAGCTTACGGGAGGTGTCCACTAAAGGGAGGTTATGAAAGCAACATTTAGTGGAGAATTAAGAAACGTTCATGACGATTGCTAATTCGCTTATATCGGATAAGATAATATTATTTTAGGAATAGGATTGGATAATATTTATCTAGATTTTTATATATTTACACATTTTTGTCCTATTTTATAAACTATTTTTTGTTAATATATAGTATCCCCAATTACCACAACCTAGCTAAATAACTTGACACTGAAATAATAAGGTTTTATGTCCTATTGGAAGTGGAATGGCTATTCTAAATGGTACTTTTCCAAGACTTACCATCTGACATAATTTTATCCTTAGAAGAGTAATCGTCATCTGTAATTGCTAGATAGAAATGACATCTTTAAAGCTTTCGTACTGTATTCAAATCCCATACCAGCTCTTCTTCATAAGTAGTTTTCCAGATAGACGTTTTTAGGGCACCGCGCGCGCGCAAGAAAGGGGGACAAGAAATAGAGTTCAAAACTTACTTTTTGGCATCATTACAAAACAGTAAATTCAGTTAGGATATCATGGATTTACCTGTATCAGCTGGTGGTCCCGCCTTCAACTCATTCTCAAAGGTATCTAGCTTTGGTAGTGCTGTAATAACACGATCATATAGTATGTTTAGATGATGGAGGCCATGTAGCTATGGCTATATATCTATCTACACTATATTTCTTTATAATCATTCATACACTATACGTTACTGTCAAGTATCAATAAACCGGACACCCTCGGGATCGACCGTTGCTGTCGGCCGGTTTAGAGAGGGATCCGTCTTATATCATTGATGTACAGTGCAGCAGGGACCAAACAAATTGAAGACATCTATTCAACCAATCACAGCGCGCAAAATCATTGCTCAACCAATCAGAATGCTTGGACATGGCACGGTCACACTCATACGAAAACGATTCTATTCTTGGCTTTCACCTACGTCATCAAACATTTTCCCAGGACTTATATAGAACAAAACCTTCATAGGCCGAAAGAGCAGCCAAAACCATATATCTCAGCCGAAGTTTTAGTTAAAAGAAGTTTTAGATACGAAGATATGAGCGATCGCTTATGCTCATAATTTAGTTAAAATGTATGGGTCCGCCATGTTGGTGTCGCATCGAGCGACACCAACATGGCGGCCTAATCACGAAGACTGAAAATCATGTTTAATTGCAAATACTTCAAGTTTTCAATAGCTATGTTCATCAAAATAAAGCTACCCATCATCTACAAAGTTAAAATCGTATTATTTCAAACGAATTTTCCTATTTCTATGGCTTTTGAAAATGCGTGACTGTATTGCGTGACAGAATTTGACTCGCAATAAAACGAAAACCAAACATCTAAATTACTAAATTATTTTGGTAAGAATTTTCTTATAACGATATAAACAACATATCCAACAAACAGTTTTGTGAGGTGAATAGTTTGGATTTTAGCTTTTTGATGACGTCATGTGAAAACCAAGAATATCATGACGTAATCACAGTCTTATTTTTCCTTACCTTCAAGTTGAACGTCATCCAATTCATCCAACAAAGCTTCCAGATCCCTATCATCATCTACAAGAAAAATAACCTCAGTATTTACACACATGTCTCAATACTCCAGTTTCGAATTGTTTAGACACTGCTGTACTTCTTGACAAAAGACGCATTTGCTCAGCCTTAGCCTCAATCCAGAGAATAAACCCGTGGAATTAAAATATGATTCTATTGTCCTATGTCAACATTTTTCACATTCTCGTTGGTATTTGTGAATAATTTACGAAACTGGAGTATTGCTGAATGTCATATGTGCCGTCATACAAAACCCCGCCTCAAAAAAGGATTGTCGTTGAACAGTGGAATTCCCAAAAAGGTTGATGACAAACAAATGAAACCGGAGAATTTATTTTTATCTGTTGGAACGTGATTATTCTTCACAAGAAAAATATTGACTTTATAAAAGTCAGGGATCAAATCTGTACTGAGTGGGGGAGGGGTAAGCAGCTTATGTATTGCTATATTCTTTCCGCGTTTTCTTTGCCTTTGTGCAAATTTTCATTTTCAGCGGCAGACAAGAAACTAAGCCGATTAAATGTTGTTACCGACATTGTGAATACACTGCAAGGACTCCACTCCATAACTGATATATGCCAGCTTTAATATAATTCCACTGACAGAATGATGAGAGTCGCGAGATTAGATCCCACCAGGTTTAAGAGGGGTCGGATCAAAGTGGGATTGAGTTACAGTTTTCTCAAGTTACCAAGCGTTTTAGCGCTCTCGGTAATTGAATTTATGGCGGGAAGAGCCGAAAGTGCAACCGACTAAATTGCTGAATTTGCGCTCTTTCGGCGCTGAAGGGCGCTGCTCTGCAGGCTTTCGCTAGTGGCAACACAATAACACGAAGTTCAAATCATTTTTGTTCATTGTTTAGAATCCCAACGTACTTTTAAGTTTCGGTAAGGGATGGAATCAACAGTTATGTTGTATTTGTGAAAATAATTATTATGGTAATGCGGTTAATCGAAAGTTAATTGCTCAGTCACAGGGAGTTCTCTAGAATTCCTGGTATATTTTTCCTAAAATGCAGAAAAGTATGTCGTGTAAATCCAAGAGAAGTGGAAATTAAAATATTTAAGGTTCTGTATTTAAATTTAAATTTTGTCCTTGCTGCGTACGCTGCGCCCAAAGCAAAAGTAAAACCGTCTGCAGAACCTGGATAAAAGTTCGCTTGCAGCTTACTAACTATGGCTGCTAAAGACTGAAGAAAATTAATAGAAAGACGAAAAGAAAACCTCTGCAGCCGAAACTAAATGCTGGGGGGAATTCAACGTCCTTTCCCGCCTCGAGGTCAGGGATATAATTTCAAAAATATATAATTCCCTAATTAACTTCGGAAAATATAATTCTAAAACTCCTTACCTGATCTGGACAAACAAATAGACATTTGTAGCACGAACATGACCAAGAGAATACCTGGTAAGCGTTTTGGATACATTTTACTGGCAGTGAAGACGAGCTGAGTTGTGTTGTTGGCAGCCAAGCGCTAATGAGTGCAGTTCTGCTCCTGCTGCGAATTTGTAGGCTTGCTTGGCGTTACAAAAATGATTGACATAACCGGGTGAAGCGAAAGGTCAAGAGGATATATATTGTCATAAAACAATCTAGTAGTATTTCTTTTGATTAGTTTGTGTTGATATAGCTGAGAAAAGAACATAATGACAGATCATTGGGATTGAAATAGGGATTACACAAAGCAAGTTAAGAGAAGAAAAAAAAAGAAAAAAAATACCGCACCACAGGAACCCCAGAGTAAGGAAGTCTGGGTACTAGAATCAACCCGCAATGCATGACGGATAACGGAAGAGGAGTTCACTTCAGCTCGTAAACTTTTCGTTTTCCGACTCAAAACTCCAACAAAACTCACCTTTTTACCCCTCAAAAGCGCACAAAATAGCAAACAAAATATGTCGAAAGCTAGTGTGTCGACTAAGTTCCGCAGAGTCGACGTTGACGAAATCGACGAGAACCAATTTTGCGACGAACAGAGCGAAGATGTATCGTCGTCGAGTGGACCTGACGAAGGAGAGGTGAACTCCTTGCTGGCTTCGTATCCTTTGAGCACTTTACGAGCTGATTTTAACTTAACTAGATCCCCTTATTAGTTAGTTGAAAGCCCTGGTATTTGTAGGATAACGGAGTATCGTGACGTTTGTGGACATATTTGTCAGGTAAATCTAAAGCTAGTGTAGTGAAGGAACGTTGTACATGTAACTGTAAGCACTTAAATTCCAGAGAAAGCAAGGTTTGATCCAATCTCTTCCCTGTTTTGATTTGATTTGATTTTGATGACTCAAATTTGTCAATCAGAATACGCATGCATGTACTACTCAGTACTCCACTAGCTACACAAATTATGTACATAGTTGTTTTAAAAACATTTTCTTTCTAATGTTAATTTTATTATAATAATAGTTATTGCCAAGTTGCTTTATTTCATCAGCCAATAACAATGGCTTAAACATTGTTATTATATAATATTATGTACATAATAATAATAATAATAATACATTTTATATAGCGCCACTATCCATAACAATGATCAGAGCGCTTAGAGCATGTAGATGGTCAGTGTACATCCTTTTACATTTGTTTCATGGTTACATGTACATATATATAATTACATCCTTCTACAGTAAGCGAGAGGTGCTCGGTTCGATTCTTCATGACCTCACATCCTTGTTTCAACGTCTCTCTAATCTGTGTAGCTCAGTGCAGTTGTAAATACCTGTGGGATGGAGCACTGATGGGGGGCATGAGAGGGTGTGAATCTGTAAATACCTGTGGGATGGAGCACTGATGGGGGGAGGGGGGTAGAGGGTGTGAAGCTGTAAATACCTGTGGGATGGAGCACTGATGGAGGGAGGGGGGTAGAGGGTGTGAAGCTGTAAATACCTGTGGGATGGAGCACTGATGGAGGGAGGGGGGTAGAGGGTGTGAAGCTGTAAATACCTGTGGGATGGAGCACTGATGGAGGGAGGGGGGTAGAGGGTGTGAAGCTGTAAATACCTGTGGGATGGAGCACTGATGGAGGGAGGGGGGTAGAGGGTGTGAAGCTGTAAATACCTGTGGGATGGAGCACTGATGGGGGGAGGGGGGGTAGAGGGTGTGAAGCTGTAAATACCTGTGGGATGGAGCACTGATGGAGGGAGGAGGGGGTAGAGGGTGTGAAGCTGTAAATACCTGTGGGATGGAGCACTGATGGAGGGAGGGGGGTAGAGGGTGTGAAGCTGTAAATACCTGTGGGATGGAGCACTGATGGAGGGAGGGGGGTAGAGGGTGTGAAGCTGTAAATACCTGTGGGATGGAGCACTGATGGAGGGAGGGGGGTAGAGGGTGTGAAGCTGTAAATACCTGTGGGATGGAGCACTGATGGAGGGAGGGGGGTAGAGGGTGTGAAGCTGTAAATATCTGTGGGATGGAGCACTGATGGAGGGAGGGGGGTAGAGGGTGTGAAGCTGTAAATATCTGTGGGATGGAGCACTGATGGGGGAGGGGGGTAGAGGGTGTGAAGCTGTAAATACCTGTGGGATGGAGCACTGAGAGGGGAGGGGGAGGGGGGGGGGGGGGGGGGGGGGGGGGGGGGGTGGGGGGGGGGGTGATAGAGGGTGTGATAAGCTGTAAATACCTGTGGGATGGAGCACTGATGGAGGGAGGGGGGTAGAGGGTGTGAAGCTGTAAATACCTGTGGGATGGAGCACTGATGGAGGGAGGGGGGAGAGGGTGTGAAGCTGTAAATACCTGTGGGATGGAGCACTGATGGAGAGGGGGGGGGTAGAGGGTACACACCATATCCCACTGGAAGAACACTTTTGAGTTAAGTGGCATGGATATTGAATACCATCCTTCACCATTTTATCACATTAATTACATAGATAGATTCTTAACTATCTCATAGTAAGAAAAACTCTGACGCTCTAAAGATTGTACTGGCCAATCCTCCTTTACAGACAAAGAGCCAAGCAGCTAAAGTAAGAAACAATATTACTGACATACTGTAATAATCAGCATAGACGTTCTCTGGTTTAAGGTTTTTCAACAAGAGCTTTTGGCTTTTGACTGAAACCTTTGAGACTAATGCACCTATCAATGTTAAGCCAGCGGGGGGGGGGGGGGGGGGGGGAAGAAGGCCGGGCCTATGGCGGGGATTTGACTTTTCAAGAAATTTTCAGTCAAATTCCCTCCCCATGGGCTAAAAGGAAAGGTCAAATGTGGTAAAAAAATTGTATACCCAGGGCAAAATGTCCCTCATTTTGCGTCGAGAGATATAGTTTGTATAAACCCATTTGTCAGTTTTGAAAAATACAACAAAACAAAAAAAGATCATCAAAACCCAAACTTCAGTTATTCAGGTCCACACTTGGACCTAATTGAGGTGTTCAAACCACATCAGTTTCACTTCTTCTCTTGTCAAAAGTACCATTCTTGATACTTCATCAATAATTTTATCGGAAGGAATAATAATAATAATAATAATAATATTTTACTTATATAGCGCCTATACAGGACTGTTCTAAGCGCTGACAAAGAAAATAAAAAATATATAATATAAAGGTAGATAGGACTATTGCAGCTTGTTGCTTATTGCAGAATACCCTTGTACTGTTTTAATAAACCGATAGACTGTCACGAATTATCGTCATTCCAAACAAATCAATAAGTTACTTATGAAACTTGTTTGTCTTTAATGTAAGAGTAAAGTACGAACATTTGACGTCGACTGAAATAACATTGAGTATTTTTAATCACCGGCCTACGATACTCAATTAATAATACCATTCTTCTGCTGTGCTGTAAACTTGATCATGTGAGTCTGATCACGTACGTGTTGAAAGCATGCTTTGATCCGGCAGTTGTTACGCTGCGGAAATTTTAATTTTACTTGTAATTTTACTTTTCAAATTTTCCCTACCCCGGGCAAGTGTTTAATCAAAATCCCAGCCCATGGATAGCACATCTAGTAAAATCCCCGCCATAGGCCCGGCCTATGTCACGCAACAAAATGTCACACCTGCAAACTCTCCATTGAAGGGCTCCCTGCAAGAATGGAGTAAGTGACTTGTGATCAAAGCCCAAATTCTCCTTTGAAATTCAAAGAATGTCGAGGAGAATTTAGATTTTGATCACAAGTCACTTACTCTGTTCTTGCAGGGAGCCCTTCAATTATCTTGAACAATACGGGCATGTAGTTCAAGATTGGAGTAGGTTTAATTCAGAGGGGGCATATTATTGTTGTGAACGAATCTTGTAAATAATTGAAGCTGGGCACTAATAATTTAATCATTTATGGAATGTTACAAAGGGTATATAATCGAAGAAGGTCTATTGCAAACTTACATGTACAAGTTGCGACTTTTGTAGTCAAGTACAGTGGAACCTCGATTTAACGAAGTGACGGGAAAATTGGTTCGTTATATCGAGTGTTAGTTATATCAGGGTTCTGTTCCATACAATTTTTTTTTTTAATAACTTTATTCAGCTTACAGTACAACACTTTACATACATATTATTCATCTATTATTACTTTTTTTATACTGTAACTTAGGTCGGGGTGAAGAATACCCTTCATTAGTATATGTACCACACAAGTGAATAGTACTTTTCGTGCGCTGTGATTGGCTACTCAATCTCGGAATATCCTTGGCTATTCACCTTCGAGCAAAACAAGATGGTATCACATTTTGCAAGCGTGTCTCTTCTTGAAAATAAATGTTTTTATATTCGGCTGGCTGTTCACTTGTGTGGTACATATTAAAAACAATAATTATTATTCCCCTCTAGTGTTGGTGAGAAGACTCGCGGCTCTGTAAATATCCACCACTACTTGAACTTCCACTTTGGGGAATAATTAGAGAGATTTAGAAAACACGACGTGACGCGAGAACGCGTGTTAGGTGACAAATACATGTATATATATCGCATTTGGTCATTGCGTGACTACCGTGACAACGTCATGATGTCAAGTTCACAATGCCATTTCATTTGATTTCACATCCTCTTCATGACGTTGAGGATGCCAACGGTCATTTTCACAGTTATTCGTCAGCACATGTGCCATCCTCTTTCACGTCGCGTCGTGTTTGCTAAATCTCTCTATTGTTACATTCTGTAAATATACCGGGGACCAGTAAAATAGGGGTTCGTTAAACTGAGGTTCCGCTGTAGTAAGGAAATGGTGGTTATAATATTATATTTTAGACTTTTTAGCACATGCACGTTCTCACGAGTTTTATTGTAAGCTCTTTTGTGTTCTACGTGAAAAAATAAATTATTATTATTATTTTTATTATTTTTTTATTATTTTTTATTTTTTATTTTTCTTAATAGCAAACTTTATTATTCATTACAAATATTATTCTAGATTTGTACATCAAATATATTTTTTGACAATGATTTTTTTATCCATCCTAAAATAAATTATTATTATTAAATTATTATTAATAGTGTACATAGCAGTCTAATGATACCAACTTTATTGATCACTAGGATAAAGCATTTGTGTTAGTAATGAGAGTACTCAGTGCTTTCAAGTCTAATGAAATTGAACAAGCTCTTAAAGGACTGGATATTAGAGGGATTGATATCCTTATGAAGTACATATACCGTGGATTTTCTGAACCAACTGACAATAACTGTGCTATTTTACTCACTTGGCATGAAAAGGTTAGTAACAGATTGATTTTTACACAATTATATATGTGATAGGAACTCAGAAATATACTGTAGGAGTGACTGGGAGGTAAAATGATAAACCCCCAAAAAGTCTACTACAGTTAAAACTCAACCCCAAAAATGTCCTATGGAACATACATTGTAATGTAACTCCCCAAAAGTCCATTTTATTCCCTTGATAAAAATGTGCTACCCCAAAAAAAGTCCTCAAAAAAATCCAGACCCCTAGACAATTCCAAATTTCAAACTCCAAAAAGGGCTTCACAAGTCCTTTTCCCTGTCCCTGAGTACAACCCCCCCCCCCCCCCCCCCCCCCCCAATTGGCCCTGTACATGTATCTGCTCCTGTCCCAATATTTATTGTCAGAACTTTGTTTTTTAGGCAACTGCTATTGGTGGCTTAGGAACCATTGTTCGTGTTCTTGCTGATAGGAAAACTGTCTAAATTAGTGGTAGTCTTGTTGCCAAATATGCATGAAACCATGAAAGTACATGCAATTTTGATCCGAAAATATGTGCTTTTTACATTGGTATTTGTGTTGTCTTTAATTCGATTCAATTCAAAGAAGTAAGAAACTTTTATTAATCAGAGAATAAGCAATGAGCAATTGTAAAATACTCTCATACTTTTAGAGAAATTCATTGTAACAGGTATTAAATGTCATGATTTTGTACAACTCATATTTCATGCTCACAATCGGCCACATATATGCTCAAGTATACACTGTATGCTGTAGTTCGCATGGAAAATATCTCACTAAATCACATAAAATTGTTCCACTCCCAAAGATTTCAAGCCAGTGTAATATGATTTTGTTTTTCATCACAGTATTTTGTAAATAAAAATATATTGTCAAAATTTTGGTTGCCTTTGTCCCCTCCCCTCCCATGTAGATTCTGTTTGCATTTTCTGGGTGGAAGGGGTGAGTATACTTTGGCAGAAGGCTATGGTAGTTGGTTGTTGTGGCAAAAAATTAAATACCGTAGTGTTTTAATAGTAAAACTAAGAAACGCGAAAACGTTTTCTATTCATATCCATTCAGTAGATCTATCTAAACAATCTATTTTTGCTTTGTAATAAAAATTCAAACGCTGCGCTTTTTTTCGCGCCTTTTTTTTCGCGCCATTTTTTCGCGCCACTTTCAAGGGATATAAATCATATAATGCGCTCTCACGGATTCACCCAAGAAGAACAACTCTACGAGTCGAGATATTGTTGCGTTTGACCTTATTTGACTGCGATGAAATAGGTTACTAATATAAGTGATTATTAATGAAGATCAATTAGGAAATAATACAAGATTTTCAGGATTTATTCTTAACCCGGGATTCTTACTCGGTACTCTCAGTACAAACCGTTAGAACGGCGTAATTAATTTTAACGCCGTTTTTCTACTGTGGTAACAATAACCGTCTAACAATTTTTAATTAAAAACTTGAATTAACTGAATTAATTACATGTACAAAAAATAAACTTTCATTTCTAGATCCTAATAGTCAGTTTTGTTTCAGCACCAGATTCACTAGTGATAAAATTCCATCCAGTGAAACTTTTAGAGCGATTCCAATAAACCTGGGCACTACTAATTAGCTGTCAGTGTTTTTTAGATGCAAAGAAACAAAAGAAAACAAAAGAGTGAGTGTCTAATAGTCTTTCAGTTTATTCACTCGGTAAAGCTATGTTACTACACACCAAGAATACCAGTTAGTAAATATGTCCAGGTTTATTGGAATCACTCTAAAAGCCGCATCTACACGAACAAGTTTTCCTTGACAAGTTTTCCTTGACAAGGAAAAATTGACAATTTTTTGTCGTCTACACGAGCAAGTTTTCTTTGACAAGGAAAATTGGCGATGTTTTTGTCGTCTACACGAGCAAGTCTTGTCAAGGAAAACTTTTCAAGGACAATTTGCTCGTGTAGATTCAGCTTAACGTTTTTGCGCGCGCGAAGCAAGCAATTCTGCAGAGACAATATGCAATTACTTTAGAGCGGTTTTCAATATAAACCCGTCAAATGGACATTAGCCCAATACACATTAGTACACTCTGATTCCATTGTGTTCTTTTGTTTTCATTTGACTATTACACACCAACTAATAGTTTCTGTTTCACGGGTTTATGATTGAACACTTTATACCACCATTCCAATACCGAAAAACTGACCGTTAATATTAAATAAATCAAACTGTCAAACTCAAAGTTTGGGTAGGTGAACAACGAAAACAAATTCGGGTCACTGATGACACTGAAAAATATGAACTGTTTTGAATAACGCGACTATAATTTGGAATAAATAAAAACAAATCCGTAACGCCTGACAAGCTGACCCTGGCTGGGCAAAGTTTCTGTCTACCCTTCCCAAAGGTTAACGGCAAGCCATGACCACTCTCAAGTCACACACAGCGATAGTTTTGTAGTCCACTGATAGTAAAAGAAAATTATTGAAAGTAATATTTTCAAAAATTTACGACTACTTAAAGAAATAAAGAAGATGATAGAAATTTAGTAAAAAGAATCTAGTAGTTTTAAAGTATTGCAATGAGATACGTTAAAACCCCAGTTCCTATTCACTATTTCAGCTGAATCAGCTCCCCCCCCCTCCCCACTTTTGAGACCGCTTCGCCGCCTATGTAATTATAACTGATTATCGCTCAAGTGTAGCCTATCGTCCAACCATGACGGTGTATTGTATATATCAGTGCGCCACTGCCCATATCAAAGTCAGTCTTGAGTTGAGTCCAGCCGCCGTGGTCAGAGCTCGCAGTCCTGAAGATTGTGGTTTTCAAGAGAAAGCAGCCAAGAGATCGTTATCTTATTGATTGATATTTAGGTAAGTTGGAACATCTTTTATGTATTGGATTTTTGGGTGTATTATATAGTTCCTTGTGGATATGCTTCAAGACGCGCGCGCGTTGGATAATTAATCTAACGGATTAAAAAGAGCGGCAAAATATTTTCTCCGAGCTGACGGCCTTTTGTTCTATAATTCCTTAGACAAATGAGCAAAAACGGTTGGCTTGTCACTTGATGTTGTATAAGCAAGCTACTTTATGAGAATTTTAGCGTTTTTATGTTCGCATTTATCAGATAAGCAAATCAAATGGCTGCCATAAAGTTGATAAACAAATGAGTTTCGGTTTGACTTGACTGAATTCGCATGCCGACTAAGTATATAATAAGCTCGTTTTACTGAAAACTGTTCATGTTAAAAACTCCCTTTTCCAGGTCCTACGGTTTGAAAGCCAGTATCGTTCTTTTTTTGGCTTCGGAGAGAATGTTGAACATCACAATCCAACGATAATATATATATATGTGTATATGTGTGTTTCAGACATTTTTCACAGTCGATTGAAGTTGAACTAGACGCAACAGTAGCATTAACTTGGGATCCTGAATTGCATCAACTTTGCACCAATTTGTACATACAGCGATTTGCAAAAATTCTGTAAAAGCAATATATATCAATATATCGGGTGCATTTTGGGTAATTTTCATCATAAAATTGATGAATAAGCCCTCTAAAGTTCAAAATTTTCAATTGTTTTTTTCACATACACACTACAAAGGTTAATTGAGTTTAGATTCAGGTTTAATAATGGCTAAAATCAAAGAATTGGGATTATGGAAATTACTATATATCGATATATCGATATATTAGGACTTTACAGAATTTTTGAAAATCGCTGTATAACCTGACATATAGCTAATTGCATAATCGTTGTCGGGTCGAAAATCATGAAAGCTATGACCAAAAGGAATTCTGGAAAATTAAAACTCTCAAATAACATCGTCAAATCATACCTTCAAAACTACGAGAACATTGAATATATCTACATGAACTGATTTCCCATCCATCCTTGCGGTCTCAGCTTCTATGATTTATGATTTTCGACCCAACAACGATTATGCAATTAGCTATATATGGCCTGATAATGGAATAACAATAAAAGTAACAAGCATTGGGCGAACGCCAGACAACATATAAATGTGCTTACAGACCTTATAGTCATACGCTCTATTAGCGCGAACTCGGGCTTCTTAATAAAGCTGTCATACAGAAGTAGTTTTAGGCTTATTACGTATACTCAGTGCACAAGTTACTGTAAACCAAAATTTCCACAGTCGAAAATACCAGCTCAGAATGGGAATAAATAAAAGGTTAGAGTGCTAGTAAAACGACGATTAGTCAACGAGTACCAAAAATTACTTCGCTAGTCATAGTATTTTGTAGCCATGCATTGTTTTGTTACCGGTAATTGTAAATTTCGTTACGTTTTCAGTACATTTTGCTCATTTGATCTCATATAATTTTTATTTTTTATTTCTCTTTGAGTTCGCAGACGGAACGCTCGTCCTCTTACAGCGTGGATCTACAGGAAGCCCGAGTAATTAAATATAAATCCACAGTCCAGCCATGCTCGAGAATCCAGCGGTGCTCTTCGGCGTGGGCTCGGAAATCGCTTCGCCGATTTCCGAGCCCACGCCGAAGATCGAGCACCGATGGATTCTCGAGCATCCAGTCCAGCTTGAACTCAGTATAGTTTTCAGTAGGATGAAAAAAACAATTTGACAGATCTCAGTAAAGAATCACTAAACGTAAGTCGGCTAGACTGTCGAACTTTGAAACTTTCACTTAATTTCGAACTGCGCATGATTGAGTTCAAGAGTTTCCTTTGTCAATGATTGTCAAAATATATCCATTGACTGTGACAGAATCGAAAAGAAAAGGTTTCCCAGAGCTCAAGCAAAGACATTGACCCTACATAGACACCAATGGATATTTGGAATTTGTTGACAGTCAGTTGTATCTCTCTGTTTATAAATATGGCAGTCAAGCTCTAACAAACTAACCAATGGCATAGTTGTAAATATGGGTGGTTCCTTGACAAACGTCTTGTCAAAGCACAGGTAGCCCAAGCTGTGTTTCTGTGGTGGTTTTACTAAGAGTTTGTATATGAAATTAAAAGTCGATTTTTTTGTTGAAAATACTGAAATAAATGCTACTAACCTTTGAGTGTTGTCTCAAGTGATGTGTTCTTTATCTCGGTCTACACGAAATTACAGACGACTTGAAGTTTTTTTGAGCCGTTGATCCTGACATAAGAAAAGAACACATAAATAACACATCAAATGAAGACAACACTCCAAGGTTAGTAGCATTTATTTCAGTATTTTCAAAAAAAATCCACTTTTAATTTCATATACAAACTCTTAGTACTAATCACCACAGAAACACAGCTTGGGCTACCTGTGGTCAAAGGTTCATTTGCTTGAGCTGGGGGGATTTCACTGACCTAAACCAGGTCAAGATTTGAATAACAATAGATGCCTCGTTCTACAAAGACATGTCCTTTATTTGTAGAACGAGGCATATCTATAACAATAGTTCCTATTGTTGTACAATAGTTCCTATTGTTGTACAATAGTTCCTATTGTTATTCAAATCTTGACCTGGTGTAGGTCATTGCTATCTAGTGTTGAGCTGGGGCAGTTAAGCCAGAACTGTACACAACTCTTGAGGATCTACCATTTCAACAGGTAATAAGATGTCTTTGTTTCTAAACCTACGGTGTTCGGTGAAACGATATATTACTTGCGAAGTTGCGGTGTCAAACCCTTTTTTTCGTTTTGGTCAGTTTTCGTTTTTTTTTCGTGATGCGGTGTTTTCGATTTTTTTTTTGCGGTGTTGCGGTTTTCAGAACCCCCCAATGTTCCCCTCGTTGTTATATCGCTTATACACCGAAGTACAAGGTATATAACCGTCTTATATCATCATTGATGAAGTTCCTCAAGTGATTTTCGTTATAAATACAGCCAAGTGATATTTTTTTGGGAAGTATAGGGCTCAATGCAGAGGTTCGAGGTGGGGGCGGGTTACTCCCAATAATTACATGATATACACCTATTCCAATTAACGTTGATAACGGTCGATCTGAATTGGATGATCTGAAACTTTTACATTCACGCTAACCTCCGCCATATCTCGTTCAAACATCAAGCGTGTTTCCAAGCTTCAGATCAAATGAATGAATTTCGCATGTTACGTACTAACGAAAGACCCTCAGTTTCCCATAATTCGTCTTGGTCTCAGATCATCCATTTCAGATCGTCCATGATCAACGTTTATTGAAATAGGTGTATATGTGCGGTGGTCCAGGGTCCAGGTTTTGGGCCATTTTATTTTATATTCTTAACTGGCTGTTCTTGTTAACTGAAGTTGTGCTCAACTCTTTCTCAATTCAACTCTTTTTACTCTGAAGTGATAATGATTTGCGTACTGGTGATTTATAATGATTTCATTGTTTTGAATTCTTACTCAGTGGATGAATCAATTACATTAAATGATTGTAGCTACTGGAAAACGGTCCAGCTGTGTTTATTCTAGCTTATTAGATTTGTACTTGTGAATTGATTTTAGATTATTGGATTTGTACGTGTCAATTGATCTATTGTTAATCGAAGACTTATTTGATTTGTACCCAGTATTCCAATCATGCAGTGCTGTTACGTGTTACTATGATAACTAGCTTTGAACTCTGTGGTAATTCTAGCTTCTATATAATTCTTAATTTCTTGTCGAAATATGATTTTGAGCTTCTCTACACATGCACTGAATATGTTTTTGATTTCAGCAGATGAGATTTAGCAAAACACCCTTTTGATCGTACATATTGTTAATTAATGCAGGGGTGGATCCAAGGGGGGACATGGGGGGCCGGTGCCTAGGCCTTTCTCGATTATGATGCTAGCATTTTTTTCGGCATTTTTGGGAAAACGAGCATTTTATTTCGTTTTTTCTTGAAAAAGAATTGCTAGCATTTTCTGTCATTTTTCATGACTGTGATCCAGATTTCAGCACTCAGAAGGATAAATAATCCTAAAGTTTCACAATTTTGATTACTTAATTTGATTGTTTTCTGTCTGTTTCGACTGTTTGTACGTTGTGTACTTGTGTTGTGTACTTGTGTTACTTGTGTGTGTACACCAACGGAAAAAAGGAAAACACTAGATCCCAATGACCAAAACCAGGTCAAGATTTGAATAAGAATAGATGCCTCGTTCTACAAAGAAATGTCCTTTGTCATGAGAACGAGGCATATCTAACAATAGTTCCTATTGTTGTACAATAGTTCCTATTGTTATTCAAATCTTGACCTGGTTTTGGTCATTGGGATCTAGTGTTTTCCCGGAAAAAGGTCTGGGTGGTCAGCGGTTAACTCTTTCTCTGGGTGGTCAGCGGTACAATACAACAAGCGATAAGCGCTCGCAACTGCTTACAGTATACTGAAACGTAAACGTTTTATATGAGTTAGAAGTTGAATAGAATTGTGCTATAGTCTAGGTTGTGTGTACCCAGCGCATGGTAGTGCTTCAAATATGACTGTTTAGTGGGTGTTGGCTGGAAAAGTTTTAATTCTGACCCCAAGTTTTATAAACAAACAATTATTAAGTATCACCTGTTGTTGATATGAGCATATAATGTAAGAGTTTGTACGTTTTGTTTGAAATAAAACAAAGCATTCTTTGGAATTCAAGTGGCATTTTCTAAAGAAATCAGGCATTATTTTAGCATTTTTTTGGCTTTATGCGAGAATTTCTAGTAGCATTAAATGCCAGTTTTACTAGCATAATCGAGAAAGGCCTACCGGTGCCCACCCCTTTGAGTTGGGCCCGATACATATTCGCCCACGTTTCCCCACCATTTGATGCCCAGAATGGATGGAGATTGTATTTTCGAGCTTCTAGATTTCAGATTTTTCTGGGGGGGCATGCCCCCACACCCCCTAGAAGAAGGGGCCTTACGGCCCCTTATTGGTGCACCCCCCTTTCAAAATCTCTAGATCCGCCCCTGTAATGGATAGTGAACCAAGTAAATGTGTTATTGTTATTTAAATCACTAGAAAACCTGTAAGGCTTGGGTAATAATATAATTTTCTTTATGTTTGGTTAGATGGAAGAAAAAAATAATAATTGATAATAGATAGAAATATGTAAGGGAAAACGTCCGATCTTACAGCCGATTTAGTAGTTTTTGAGTTAACTCCGAGGATCATCTTACACATTTTTTAATGTAATTTTTCACATAGTCAGGTTTACTTGGAATAAGTTCTCTTTGAATTTAGAAAAAGATTTGAATTGTTTTGAATAAGTTCCCCAAATCTCACAATTATATAATAAAATGGGTCGTACAAGGGAATCGAACAGTTTCAAAAGAATTTACGAGGGAGTCCCGTATTTGGGGTGAAGATCCCTTAGAATGCTAAACACTGCTCAGTCTCAGTACTTTATTATATAGATTTACATTGTTAATATTAAAGGAACCTGAAGGAGTAAGGATAGTCCCGTATTCAGTTGGGGGTGAAGATCTCTTAGAATGCTAAACACTGTTCTCAGTCCTTTATTATATAGATTTTCTTTGTTAATATTAAAGGAACCTGAAGGAGTAAGGATAGTTCCTAGATATGTGTAGGAAGTGGCCTTTACCAAAAGTGCAGTTAATATTCAATTTACGGCCCGATTTGTTAAAAACTATAACCCGCTTTGTTTTTTTAATATTTATGCTAAGTTTCCATTTTTTAGAGTAGGAACAAAGGTTATCCAGACAATTTTGAAGGCCTTTTTCACTGTCTGACAGCAGTGTAGTAAGTCATCTGCATTGAGTTTTATATTCCCTAACGAAATTGCATCGCAATCTTGGGTGAATATGTGGCAGGTATGTCATTTACGAAAGTATTGAAAAGATTAGGCCTCAAGCATTCCTTTTGAGGCTACTAAATAATGAAATAAAATCAGATATTTGCGTCTTTTTACAGATCTGAAAAATCACTAAACGTAAGTCGGCTAGACTGTCGAACTTTGAAACTTTCCGACTTAATTTCAAACTGCACATGACTGAGTTCAAGTCGGTTTCTTTTGTCAATGATTGTCAAAACATATCCATTGACTGTGACACTGAGAAAAGAAAATTAAGGTTTCCCAGAGCTCAAGCAAAGACATTGACCCTACATAGACACAAATGGATACGAGGAATTTGTTGACAGTCAGTTGAATCGATCTCTCTGTTTATAAATATGTCAGTCAAGCTCTAACAAACTAACTAATGACATAGTTGTAAATATGGGTGGTTCCTTGACAAACGTCTTGTCAAAGATTCATTAGTTGCTTGAGCTACAGCTAGTAGCCAGAACTGCATGTACACAACTCTTGAGGATCTACCATTTCAACAGGTAATAAGATGTCTTTGATTGCTACTGTTTTTATATACTCTACTAAGATAAGCAAGTGGAAATATTTTGGAGCACTTGAAACTCCTTAGAATTTAAAGAAAGTTCAGAAACGAAAACACGAGAGTCGGTCGGGTACGTACCGCATATTTGAGTTACGCAGATGAGATACAGCAACTTTTGAATCAGTTTCGTCGGTAAAAAGAGCAGAAAAACGACGTTTTCACCGCACTTGACATGATGTAGGTCGTGTCACATGAATCAGTCCGATTAATAAGTTCATTATTTTTAGTATGTATGGATAAGACAGTATGCACTGAATATGTTTCTTATTTCAGCAGATGAGATTTAGCGAAACTCCCTTTTGATCGTACATATAGCTAATTGCATAATCGTTGTCGGGTTGAAAATCATAAATCATAGAAGCTGAGACCTCAAGGATGGATGGGAAATCAGTTCATGACCCGCATGAGCTATTTAACTAAGACCCTACAAGTCTAAAGGTTGATCATTTGACGGTGTTATTTGAGAGTTTTAATTTTCCAGAATTCCTATTGGTCATAGCTTTCATGATTTTCAACCCAACAACGATGATGCAATTAGATATTGATATATAGTTAATTAATGGATAGGGGAATATCTGCATGGCCGCTATATACTAGACATTCTGGCTAAGAAATAATTGTACTATATTTCGCTCTTTGAGCGTTCACTCGGGTGAGTGATCTGCCGCCGGAATTCCAAGCAATCTCTAGTGACTAGCCAAGCGGTGAAAGCCGCCGACTAGACTCTCTATTAGCGTACGTGAACTCGGGCTTCCTTATTTGTTTAATTATTTAATTATTATTATTTATTATACTTTATTACATTACACTGATTGTTTTTTACATTACATACATTCCACACAGAAAATACATGAAGATACTTTAAGGTGCGGTAATACGGGCAACAAAATCGTGCAACTTGTCGCGCAACATTTTCAGATTGTTGCGTTGCAAGTTGCAAAGCAATGTTTCTCGTATTTATTACCATCGTACGTTCGTGCAACTTGTCGCGCAACAAATTAAATTTTCGGTCATTTGTTGCAGGTACTTGCAAAACTTTGTTGCATGTTGCGCGACAAGTTGCACGATTTTGTTGCCCGTATTACCGCACCTTAAGTAACTAGCCAGCCACTTTATTATGGGCACCGGCCATTTTGTGTTTTGTGTTAAGGGGTGCCCATTTTGTGTTTTGTGCTAAGGGGTGCCCATTTTGTGTTTTGTGTTAAGGGGTGCCCATTTTGTGTTTTGTGCTAAGGGGTGCCCATTTTGTGTTTTGTGTTAAGGGGTGCCCATTTTGTGTTTTGTGTTAAGGGGTGCCCATTTTGTGTTTATATTTAGTGCAAGTACGGTTTTTGGAGACGCATTCTTTTTCAATTTTTGTTTTTTTCTCTGAGAAAGGTAAGGAAATTTTCAAATGAAAAGTGTGTGTCTCCTTAACAAATGCTGTGTACATGTGATACTTTGCATGCAATGATAATTGCGTAATTAAGTTACTCTTTATTGACTCCGAAGGAGTATTTGGGAGTCTATGCTGTCACTTTGCTCATTTGCATAAGAAAATGTGTAACAATGGTCTATTGTTTGAAAATCCTCCACCCTGCTTTGCGCGCTCTATGCCTCGTGCAATACAAGCATCAAGAGTTCCAGACTTCCGGTACGCGCGCAATGCATTGTGAGATTATTACAAAGGAAAAGTGAGCACCAAGTGAGCAGAAACATAGCTTGGGCTCCCTGTGTCTAGAATTGGTGCTCACTTTTCCTTTGTAATAATTAATCTCATAATGCATTGCGCGCGCACCGAAAGTCTGGAACTCTTGATGCTTGTATCCATGGTTAATCCACTGTATTTTTGCAGCGATCGACAAATTGATCTGTGTAGGATTGGTGTCTTCTCCTTTCACTCGTCCCATCCCCCTCCCCCTCCCCTCATATCCCACAGGGATCCCAAGTAAAAATAACCGAGGCAGCCATGTCTCATTCCAGTCCCTTTATTTCAGTGCCACTTCTCGACGTAAAACATGAAGACTTTGGGAATTATTGCTGTTGTGTTGATGAGTGTTTTGATGGTAACGGAATCCAGTAAGTACTACTCGCGTCGCGTCGGGCCCGTTTCCATATGACAAATTCCTTTGATTATGCATTCCTCGATCAAAATATTACTCATATCAGCTTTTTGGTCAAAGAACTGACTAGTTACCCGAGCTAGAGTTGGTACCACTAACTCATTTAATCAACCTTCTACAGGGAGTTTCAGAAGCCATGAGAACGAAGAGCCGATTGTTCCTCAAAAATCAAAAAATACAGGAGAGAATGGAAACAGTCTGCCTGGCGGGTCGTTTTGGGATAAAAAAAGTAAGAAACCGTGTAGTTTTGAGATCAACTGCGTCTGTTCAATTTGATTCACTTTGAGATCTCAGACTTTTCGCTAGCGATGCAAGCATAAGCGCAAGAACAAGAGGCGTTATTTCACTGCGAAAACCGCAAGCATAAGCGCAAGAACAAGAGGCGTTATTTCACTGCGAAAACGCAAGCATAAGCACCAGGATCAATTGTTTTCCATTCCTTGTGCATGCGCTTATAATCCATCTATTCCCATCCCCCTCCCCCTCCCCCTTATGCTTGGGTCCGTTTTCACACGACAAATTCTTTTGATTGTTTGTGATTACGTCAGGACCCTAAGCCGTTAGTAAAAATAAATAAGATCAGTGGTGTGTTAATTTCCTCGATCAAAATATTACTCATATCAGCTTTTGGTCAAAGAACTGCATGACTAGTTATACCCGAGCTAGAGTTGGTACTAACTGATTTGATCAACCTTCTACAGGGAGTTTCGGAAGCTATGAGAACGAAGAGCCGATTGTTCCTCAAAAATCACAGAACACAGGAGAGAATGGAAACAGTCTGCCTGGCGGGTCGTTTTGGGATAAAAAAAGTAAGTCGGAACATGTAGTTTTGAGATCAACTGCGTCTGTTCAATTTGATTAACTTTAAGCACAAGAACAAGAGGCGTTATTTCACTGCGAAAACGCAAGCATAAGCACAAGAACAAGAGGCGTTATTTCACTGCAAAAACGCAAGCATAGGCACAAGAACAAGAACAAGAGGTGTTATTTCACTGCGAAAACGCAAGCATAAGCACAAGAACAAGAGGTGTTATTTCACTGCGAAAACGCAAGCATAAGCACAAGAACAAGAGGCAATTGTTTCACTGCGAAAACGCAAGCATAAGTGCAAGAGGGCCACAGGGTCATCAGTTTATACAAAATCACTGTCACGTGTTCCCCTCGATAAATAACGTCTATTCACTCATTCATTCATTCATTCGTTCATTCATTCATTCATTCATTCATTCATTCATTCATTCATTCATTCATTCATTCATTCATTCATTCATTCATTCATTCATTCAATTCATTATAGGATCAATCCTTTTTCATTCCTTGCATGTGCTTATAATCCATCTATTCCCCTCCCCCTTATGCTTGCGTCGGGCCCGTTTCCACATGACAAATTCCTTTGATTATGCATTCCTCGATCAAAATATTACTCATATCAGCTTTTTGGTCAAAGAACTGACTAGTTACCCGAACTAGAGTTGGTACTAACTGATTTAATCAACCTACTACAGGGACTTTCAGAAGCTATGAGAACGAAGAGCCGATTGTTCCTCAAAAATCACAAAACACAGGAGAGAATGGAAACAGTCTGCCTGGCGGGTCGTTTTGGGATAAAAAAAGTAAGTCGGAACATGTAGTTTTGACATCAACTGCGTCTGTTCGATTCGATTCACTTTGAGATCTCAGACTTTTCGCTAGCGATGCAAGCATAAGCGCAAGAACAAGAGGCGTTATTTCACTGCGAAAAGGCGAACAAGAGGCATTATTTCTAATCACTACGAAAACGCATGCACAAGTATATAAGGATCATCATTTTTGCATTTCTTGTGCTTGTGCGCTTAAATGCTTGCGTCTTCGATTAAAGTTATCAATTAGTCTATAACGCCCATTGCGTTATAGACGCACGTGAGAAAATATAAAGAACTCTTACAAGCGTAAGAGTGGTACGAGTCGTAGCCGAGTGCGACTAGTCACTCTAGCTATTTTCTCGAGTGCGTCTATATTGCTATGGGCGCATGGACGAAATTGATTTATAATATGCCATTCAGAAATAGTGTGCATGCAACCCATGGGTAAATAGTTCATAAATATATTAGCCAATAAACACGCGCGTTACATAAGTGATCAAATGTTATTCCATCGTGAAAAAAAGTCCAGATGACGTGAAATAGTTCATACGATATCCAGCCAATCAGAGCGCGCGTTATATAGCAAGATGACGTCATGAAATAGTTCATACGATATCCAGCCAATCGGAGCGCGCGTTATATAGCAAGATGAGGTGAAGTAGTTCATAGATATCCAGCCAATCAGAGCGCGCGTTATATTGTTGCTATATTATATTGTTACTTAGATCAACTATTTTGCATTTGGTCAGCGGTGACCAGAGTTCGTACTTACAACTATCATTTGATAAACTACAGGGAGTTACGAAAGAAAGGAACTCTTGGCTCGTTTGTTTAAAAGGTACGTTATACGAAACCTACCCAGGGGGAGGGAGTACTTTGTAACAAATGGTTAGCCATAGGCATGTGCGGCGAGGTCTCCAGACCCTGAACCCGTTTTACGAATTATTGCTTGCTTAGAACCTGGATTTCTGACTTGCAAATTTATTGATAAATGAATAAATGACTCCATCCTTTGTTGAAGTGTGGTGTCCTTTAATTTGCGAGCGTCCTTAGGAGTGGTCCTAGCTGAAAATTCCGTCCGACTACCCCCTAAGGACGTCTGTTGAAGCCTACCAGACGGAGAACTTCTGACACGTTTCCTGTTGTCTGATGTCATTACAGAGCAACTGCGTTGTAGTTTAAATTCATGAAAAAAAATTGATGAAATACTGACATCGTTAATTACCGTGATGCATGAAGCTTGTCACAATCAGTGGCGGATCCAGGCCAGGGATGGTTCCATGGGTTCCTTAAAATGCAGGAAGGAGCGTTTCTGGAACCCCTTAAGAACTGATTCTTCAGTATTGATTCATTGTCTTACTAATTCAAGGCTCGAGAACGAAGAGCCCGTCCACGAAGAACCGATTGTTCCTCAACAAGCACAGAACACAGGAGAGAATGGAAACTCTTTGCCTGGCGGGTCGTTTTGGGATAAAAGAAGTAAGTGAACATGTAGTTTGGAGATCAACTGCGTCTGTTCGATTTGATTAACTTTGAGATCTCAGACTTTTCGCTAGCGTCGACGCAAGCATAAGCACAAGAACAAGAGGCGTTATTTCACTGCGAAAACACATGTACAATTAAGCATAAGCGCCGAAGAGGGCGGCCACAGGGTTATCAGTTTATACAAACTGTCACGTGTTCCCCTCGATAAATAACGTCTATTCATTCATTCATTCATTTATTCAATTCATTATTAAGGATCAATCCTCAGTTTTTCATTCCTTGTGCATGCGCTTATAATCCATCTATTCCCCTCCCCCTTTAGTCTCCCTCGCATCCGGGCCGAGAGCGTTGCGTGACGGAACTAAAGACGGATGCGAGGAAGGCTACCCCTTATGCTTGCGTCGGGTCCGTTTAATTTCCATACGACAAATTCGTTTGATTGTGCATTCCTCGATCAAAATATTACTCATATCAGCTTTTTGGTCAAAGAACTGACTAGTTACCCGAGCTAGAGTTGTACTAACTGATTTGATCAACCTACTACAGGGACTTTCAGAAGCTATGAGAACGAAGAGCCGATTGTTCCTCAAAAATCACAAAACACAGGAGAGAATGGAAACAGTCTGCCTGGCGGGTCGTTTTGGGATAAGTAAGGTAAGACTGACAAAAACGCACCAAATCGTTGTTTTGTAAGGCCCGGTGTTGTGCGGTGAAAATAGGCGAATAACTTCGGTCAAAGCTCGCGCGCTGATTGGTGCTATAGATATAGGCAACCCAACTCAGTCTTTCTTCTGAGTCCATTAAAAAGATTCGTGCATGCATGCACAGGCCGCCCATGCCAACCATTTCTTCTCAGGCTACTCAGTAATAAATAAAAAATATATTTAATAAATACAATAAAATATACACTAAACAAAAATAATTATAAAATAACTAAACTGATGAGAAAAAAAGTGGACAGGGAAGTACCGTATCCAAGAAACGCCCTTGACACACTCATATACGAAAACGACTCTATTGGATTAGTAAACGTACTTGTACGATTGCCGTGTTTATCACCGTATATTGTATGTACTATCGCTTACGCAACAAATAGTTTATAAAGTTAAGGAATGATAAAAATAATTATTTACCGAGTCGTTGTGTTTATAATTTTTTACTAGGTTTATAATTTTACATATTTTTGCGTAATAACATCTATGAACCGTTTCTCTTTTATATAGAAGACTCTGGTAGTACAACTGAGGACTCAGGTCAGAAGATTCTGCGCTTTGCTAGCTGGAAGTGAATTTGAGAAAATAATTCTACATATATATAGTTGCTGCTGTTATATCATAATCTATAGAACATGTAGTTATACAAGTATAAGTCTGTAAGTGATGTTTTGCACAATAAAGTAACTCTGCAAGTTATTCTAACAGATAACATCAAACAATATAAGCTGGAAATAACTTGTCATTATTTTCTTTCTTGTGCTGTGGCCTGGATTCAGAGTGTTTGCACTGGGGTGGAATATTAGGGAGAGGAGGGAAGGTTTGGAAGGGAGAGGAGGGAAGGTTTGGAAGGGAGAGGAGGGAAGGTTTGGAAGGGAGAGGAGGGAAGGTTTGGAAGGGAGAGGAGGGAAGGTTTGGAAGGGAGAGGAGGGAAGGTTTGGAAGGGAGAGGAGGGAAGGTTTGGAAGGGAGAGGAGGGAAGGTTTGGAAGGGAGAGGAGGGAAGGTTTGGAAGGGAGAGGAGGGAAGGTTTGGAAGGGAGAGGAGGGAAGGTTTGGAAGGGAGAGGAGGGAAGGTTTGGAAGGGAGAGGAGGGAAGGTTTGGAAGGGAGAGGAGGGAAGGTTTGGAAGGGAGAGGAGGGAAGGTTTGGAAGGGAGAGGAGGGAAGGTTTGGAAGGGAGAGGAGGGAAGGTTTGGAAGGGAGAGGCTGGAAGGTTTGGAAGGGAGATGAGGGAAGGTTCGAAGGGAGAGGAGGGAAGGTTTGGAAGGGAGAGGAGGGAAGGTTTGGAAGGGAGAGGAGGGAAGGTTTGGAAGGGAGAGGAGGGAAGGTTTGGAAGGGAGAGGAGGGAAGGTTTGGAAGGGAGAGGAGGGAAGGTTTGGAAGGGAGAGGAGGGAAGGTTTGGAAGGGAGAGGAGGGAAGGTTTGGAAGGGAGAGGAGGGAAGGTTTGGAAGGGAGAGGAGGGAAGGTTTGGAAGGGAGAGGAGGGAAGGTTTGGAAGGGAGAGGAGGAAAGGTTCGAAGGGAGAGGAGGGAAGGTTTGAAAGGGAGAGGAAGGAAGGTTTGGAAGGGAGAGGGAAGGTTTGAAAGGGAGAGGAGGGAAGGTTTGGAAGGGAGAGGAGGGAATGTTTGGCCAGCTACTCAGGCTACTGTCCATGCAATGGTACATGTAGCTTCAATCAACATCACAATTATAAATCACACATTGTATCAAGTGATATATTTGTAGTAAGACATGTTCACTCTAAACAGAATGCCGTCTAGTGTGAATACAGCTTAACTCCCAATTCAAACAAGAACACAAGCTTACTTGTGGCAACTTGCATTCAGTACAAATGAGTCGCTTCAACTTGCAGAGAAAGTTGAGCATGTTCAAAGTCACAACAAGTTGGTGTTCAAACGAGCTGCAAGTTCAAACTTGAGCCACAATCCTGGACAAAACCTGTTGGGAATTGTTCCTTTTTTTCATTTTTTCAAACGACTAGACATTTGTAATTATTGTTCCCCCCTCCCCCTTGTCAATGTTGGTCGGAGAGGTGTCTGGGTGCACGAAAGACATGAGTAACATTGTCAAGGGGAGAGGGGGTGTTACGGGGGGTTGGAGATGTTAGGGGGGTTCCCACGGTCTTGAACGTGTCGGTTAATATAGAAATAAATACATACACATCCACATTCCCAACAGTTTTTTTCAGGATTGTAGGTCCAAATCATGAATACATGTACAAGTATGACTTAAATTAGTTTATTGTCATCTCCATAAAAGCCACAGCAGTATGGCATTTCCAAGTCAGAGTAATTTCACTTCTTCAAAAAGAACACTCACTGATTAAATTTCCAATCCTCATAAGTGGGTCGAAGTGAATACCCACTTAAATTTCACTTACATGGCACTCGCACCTAAATGTATCAAGAAATTTTGTAATGTACAGTAATTGATAATCTTTTATAAACATGTGACACATCCAATGTTAAAAAATCCCTCGAGATTAGTTTGGAGATTCGAGCCAGCTATTGTAGAATCAGCTTGACGTGGATTGTTTAAGGTATGCAATAAGATCAGCACGTTCAGTCTTTTTCTTAAGTCCCGCAAACACCATCTTGGTTCCTGGAAATGAAATGTATATTCATCACACATGGAATCACAGTCGACTACAATGTACATGTATGTACATGAGACATCATCATCAGAAATCCAGGAGCTAAATGTACTCAGTGTTCTCAGTAGGGTCGAGGGGGGTTGAGTAACTCCTACATGTACATAATAACAACAATAACCCTAACCCTACATGTACAATGTATGTATGTCACTTCACCCACACAGACTCAGTATTGCACTACTCATTAATGGTGCTTGTCTTTTCTCACACCTACATTTACATGTACAGTCATTTGCAAAAATTCTGGCCGCTAAGAAATATCAATATATCAATATATCGGGTGCATTATGGGTAATTAAATAATCGAAAATTCCCCTTAAAGCAGGTTAATGCCAGCAAAGTTGGTAGAAATAATTAGCAGTGATTGGGAAGGCTGAAAACAGTGGTGGACCAATGGCCCATCAATTGCTACATTTATGGGCCATAAATTTTCTAAAGGGGCCATCACTCAAAAATAATGGGCCATTTTAGTGTTGTTATTTAATTAGTCTTATTGTGCACAATCGCACGCGCTCTTAAAACCGCAAGTCAAAATGGCCAAAAAACATTTTTTTCAAAATAGTATCCATGTTTTCCTTTTTTGATATCTAAAATAGCTTTCTGAACATGTTTTCGATTTTCAACTGCTTTTTACTTGGGCTTCCTGTGGAACGCCCAAGTCTAAGATTACAGACGGTTATTCTTGGTATACGCCAAATGTGCAAGTGGTCACCATAGCGCATGCGCATGCTAATCTTCTCTGTATCGTTCCAATTTTTGAGTATACAGAAGTTGTGGTCAGCAGCTTATCAACGAAATTCAAGATGGCAGACGTACGTAATGATAAATCAAATCACCAGCAGCATTCAAAAAGGATTTTGCCGTGCTCCCCTGCCCGAGCCAGTCGAGTCGTTCATTAATACTGCTTAGTAAACATGCAAATATCCTAGAGAATACTTTTTGGCCTTGCAATTCTGTCTGAAAGTGTATTTCTAACGGATGTCTGTGGCTTAGTAAGAACTCGATCGTAATTCAGTATTGAGGTTGTGAAATCGTTTCTTGCAAGGTAATCGAAATGTGCTTCGCCATGCAGCTGTCAGCTAGGAGTGTGAGTGTTGAAGCTAATTACGTATGCATGCTCTACTGAGTCACGCAACGAGTGACTTAAATTCTGCAAGTAATACATGTAGGCTAAAACTACTTCTGTATGATGATACAAGCTATTAGGTTTCACATTTAAAATCTATCAAAACAGCTTTATTAAGAAGCCCAAGTTCACGCTAGTAGAGCGTCTTGTTGATGTTGAAAAACGCAAAAAGCAGCGGTTTTTAAAGAAACGAACTCTCATTATAGTACCCAGTCTCCCCTGGGAATTCAAAATGGCGGCCAAATTTTCGATTTTTACTGCAAAATATCTCCGAAACGAAGAAGTGGACCCACTTTTTCTTGAAATTGTAATGCGCCCCTAAGGCCCCAAAGAAAATATTTTTTTGCGCCGTACGATCTAAAAACGTGCCAATGGCGCACATCCTTCCCTATCACTGAATTAGTATAATGTTTATTTTAGTCTTAAGTTGTACATTTATTTTGCTTCATTTAAGAAGTTAGGAAACTCAAAATAGTATTATTTAATTACCCATAATGCACCCGATATATTGATATATCGTGGCGGCCAGAATTTTTGCAAATGACTGTATTACATACATAGTGCAACTTTCCATTACCAAGTGGGACACCTATGCTTGACTCACTCAAGGGTGTCCGCTTATTGGACATTGCGCTGTACGATATACATGTATGTGTTATAAATTAATATTATTATTACATACCTGGAATATATTTCTTTGGGTTCTCAAGATATATCCATAATGTGTCTTCACCCCAGGTTATTCCTTTGTTCTGATTGGCCGAGGTATATGTAAACCCATGGGCTTGGCCTGTTTTACGACCAAATAAACCATGAAGATTGGGTCCAGTCTTATGCTTTCCTCCCTGGTAAATACAGTGAGAAGCGTTTGGTTGTTAAATTGCAGACAACAGCATATCACACTTTCAGAGCTGTGCTGCAATGTGGAAACTACATGTACAATAGAGTACTAAAGTGTGACGTCACGAAACAATTAATTTTGATTTTATAAATTTTTCCCCAATTCAGATAGAATATCATGAAAGAAGTTCACACACCAATTTTTATGACAATCGGTTAAATAGCGGTCGAGATATGGCCAGTTGAATATATAATTTGCCTTAACAAATCACTGTATTTTCGGCTATGTTCCTAACGTTAGGAACTTTAGTACTCTATAGTGCGATGCACAGATAGACTGTGAACAGTCCCCCTTTTCCCTCCAGACTCAGTCGAAAGAGAGAAAAACAATCCCGGACGCGCGAGGATTGGCGAGAGTTCAGAGGCGGAGAAGGGAGAGGAAAAGAAGGGACTGTGGACAAACCACCCCAACACCAATTACGCGTTGCCGACACAACGCAAAATTCCCATTGGTCAAAATCTTGCATCACTCAACAACGTGTAAATCAAACGAGATATTCGGACAGATAGATACCAGGCATCTCTAGATCAGATTGCAAGGCTATCGTGGACAAAGACCGAAGTGGAAGCGTGTTTGGCGAGTAATATATGCCACAGATACCAAATACATAACTTCTTTGAAAAATGAGCAGAGAGACTTGCCGTAAACAGTTTACTTCAAGGAAACGATTATAGGAATTCCGTCGTCCTACGGGTTTTGGGAAGAGTTTATAGTAATCTATATGCTGTAAACAGTTCCGTGATCAATTAAGAAACCTTTGAGAAGCATCATCGAAGTTCAGAAAAAATAATTCTGCGAAGTGGGGATTTCCTCTGCAGAATTAGGCCAACAACCTTTTACATTATTTGTAATACAGGATCTCCTTAACCCTTTGACACCCAGAGATTTTTGAGTTTTTTAGCGATTTTCTGGACCTAATCACGCCATAGGAAATTTCGATTCCATATAAGGGGTTTCCATGGAAATCTTGACAGTTCTGAAAGCCCACGGGCTCAGGTTCTGACGTAATCTTTCTCTTTTGGTGAATCTCCTCGAGGAACGGCATCTCGTAGCTACTAGGAGCAGTCAATTTTGCATTTTTAGAGTGTTTATAGCCATTATTCACCACAGAAGCCCCCAGGACAGCATCATTAAGCTTGACTGGTGTGGTAGAGACCGTTCTCCTGGAAGAACTCAGGAGTTTAGATACGAATTCACGAACAGATTTCGACTTTGCCGTTTGGAAATTCAAAATGGCGGACTCAATTGTGAAATCGTCTCTCTGGTCTTTCTGTGGTGGATTCCAGGACCTACAAAGGCATTTTTGGCGACTTTGGACTTGTAAAGAATGCAACCGGTGCAATATTTTGCCTGTAGGACCGAGTGGCTCGACACTCTATATATTCTTAAAAGAGGGATTTTCGGGAGAGATCTATGCCGAAATTCCCGGATGTTTCCCGGCATCCTTTTCGGGCGTGCAGAAGGAAAACACGTGTTAGCGAAAGTGGGCCTAAGGAAATGGCTATTGTTCGGCGAGTTAAGGAAAAGAGAGGGCAAAATTCACGACTATATCAAGAAGAGAGATGGAAGTTTGCTGAGAAAGTGGCGTTTTGTTTCGCAAGGATGTATTTTGGAAGAAAATCCAAGTCAAATGTCGTTCATTTTCGAGGTGTAAAATTGCGTCAAAAACACGCATTTTTGATTTTTATGGCAAACAAATTGAACGAATGCCCAGAAATCGGACCTGTAAGTCAGTTTACTTGAGGTTAAAATATGAAGAGTTATCTAGTTGTCACTAATAACTGGCCATGAGATCGATGTTACGAAAATTCAGAAAGTTAGAATTTTTCAAAGCAGTATCGATTTTTACGGGCGGTTTCGGGCGCCGTGGGAGTCAAAGGGTTAAATTCAATATTTTTTTTTATTTTTTTTTTCACTGACTTGCCATTTTTCCTACCAAAAACTATTTAAAACATTAAGTCTACCTAAGACGGTTATACATGCCAAATTTTATTTGAAACTGAGCTTGATTGAAGGACTTAGGGGGGGAGGGTATTTGTTATAGACCTCAAAAGCCCAATTTTACATATAGGTCAAAAAGTCAAAGTTGATGGAGTGGTCATTGTGAAATTTAGACAGCAGAGAAGAATAGTTGTCGTGGATGTTAGTCAGACCAATGGTCACATTCACCCTATGGTGATCCAGGGGGGCAGTGATGCTTGTCACGTGACTAACCCTAGCCCCTAAGCCAGCCTTCAGTCAAATCTAACCCTAGCTTCCAGAACTTAACCCAAGGGCAAAAAAAAATAACCCTAAGCCTGAATTGTTACCCTAACCCTAGTTTTGAGTTAACCCCAACCCTAACTTCTTCCCGGAGGTGACAAAAGTCCTGGTCACGTGACCTCATATTTTTTCTCCTTAACCCTTTGACACCCAGAGATTTTTGAGTTTTTTAGCGATTTTCTGGACCTAATCACGCCATAGGAAATTTCGATTCCATATAAGGGGTTTCCATGGAAATCTTGACAGTTCTGAAAGCCCACGGGCTCAGGTTCTGATGTAATCTTTCTCTTTTGGTGAATCTCCTCGAGGAACGGCATCTCGTAGCTACTAGGAGCGGTCAATTTTGCATTTTTAGAGTGTTTATAGCCATTATTCACCACAGAAGCCCCCAGGACAGCATCATTAAGCTTGACTGGTGTGGTAGAGACCGTTCTCCTGGAAGAACTCAGGAGTTTAGATACGAATTCACGAACAGATTTCGACTTTGCCGTTTGGAAATTCAAAATGGCGGACTCAATTGTGAAATCGTCTCTCTGGTCTTTCTGTGGTGGATTCCAGGACCTACAAAGGCATTTTTGGCGACTTTGGACTTGTAAAGAATGCAACCGGTGCAATATTTTGCCTGTAGGACCGAGTGGCTCGACACTCTATATATTCTTAAAAGAGGGATTTTCGGGGGAGATCTATGCCGAAATTCCCGGATGTTTCCCGGCATCCTTTTCGGGCGTGCAGAAGGAAAACACGTGTTAGCGAAAGTGGGCCTAAGGAAATGGCTATTGTTCAGCGAGTTAAGGAAAAGAGAGGGCAAAATTCACGACTATATCAAGAAGAGAGATGGAAGTTTGCTGAGAAAGTGGCGTTTTGTTTCGCAAGGATGTATTTTGGAAGAAAATCCAAGTCAAATGTCGTTCATTTTCGAGGTGTAAAATTGCGTCAAAAACACGCATTTTTGATTTTTATGGCAAACAAATTGAACGAATGCCCAGAAATCGGACCTGTAAGTCAGTTTACTTGAGGTTAAAATATGAAGAGTTATCTAGTTGTCACTAATAACTGGCCATGAGATCGATGTTACGAAAATTCAGAAAGTTAGAATTTTTCAAAGCAGTATCGATTTTTACGGGCGGTTTCGGGCGCCGTGGGAGTCAAAGGGTTAAAACCAAGGTAGACGTGAGATTTTCGTCGGCCGAAACCTGTCTAGCTGGAGAGCTTGTTATTTAAAGCGGGCAAAGTGAAAATCTGTCTGGTCATTGCTGATGAATCTCCCTTGGACGAATAAACTTATAAACTTTAAAGCAGTGCATTATAAGCTTACTTCTAATTATTGTTGATCCTTCGCGGGTCATGTACCGTTTGCAGTAATAAATAAAGCGGTCGACTTGACACATGCTTTTCCCGGGTATCGCGAATAGATTCTCCGTGGAAACATGATTTTGGTTACTGAAATATACAATGTACATGGTAGCATGCGTAGTTCTCAAAAGAACAGTTACAGACACGACAAAATTCACTTGCACATGAAGGCATAGGCTTTCAGCCTCTATTGCACTGTTTTCAGGAGTTTCCATGTGGTAATTCTCCTACCGCGAACGCCACGTACCAAGTGAGTCCAGTATGTAGTATTTGTTCGTGTGCATCATCTTTCAACAACTGATTTTTAATTGGATATCAGCTGAAGGCGTATCCGACAATAACAAGTTGCTGACAGCTTTTGACATGTGTGAAAAAAAGGCGTAATTGGTGTTGGGGTGGTTTGTCCACAGTCCCTTCTTTTCCTCTCCCTTCTCCGCCTCTGAACTCTCCCCAATCCTCGCGCATCCGGGATTGTTTCTCTCGTTCGACTGAGTCTGGAGGGAAAAGGGGGACTGTTCACAATCTAATGCACAGAGAATTATATTTAAGAAATATAAAACGGTTTTCCATGACATATAGCCTGATCTAAATTCGCGTGATGTTGGGAGAACATGAGAGAAGCATAGAAAACCACGAGCCGTAGGCATACAACACGAGTGAGCCATGTTGTATAAGAAATACAATAGGCAAGAAGAGTTGAAAATGATAAAAACAAGAAATCAAAATTTTGGTACAAATGTAGTTTATCGACTGAATGAAAACACTTTGCAACTTTTCAGTATGTGTGGGATGTATCAATCAAATAATTTTATGGCTATGTTATAAAAGAACACTCAATTAAGTTATGGATGCACTTGGTCGGCTGCTACATTGTAAGCACTTGAAAAGCTAAAGCACTCGGCTATGCCTTGGCTCTATTATACCCTTCTCTCGTGCTTAGTAGCCAGGCTCCTGTAACTCAGTGGATGCATGCTGAGTGTTGACCATTTATTCAGTAGTTCTCAACAAGTACTAAATACTAAAACCGTGAAACAGTACAAACTAGTTAGTGCTAAATAGCACCAATGGAACAATAGAAAACAAAAGACATTGCACTATTTAGTGCTAATTAAAGTTAGCACTGTTTCACGGTTTTAATGTTTGCACTCTGGGGGAGTCATTATTTACTAACATTTTCTACTGTGTGACATTGTGCACATTTAGTTTTGAAGACTTTGGCTCCAACAGTGGCGTCTCCTTTTGGTATTTCAGGCATAACTGTAAACATAACAAATACAATGTCAGAACTACTAGAGGGTAGCACTTGTAGATAGAATAGAACAGATACAGAATTACTCATGCCCTACATGTAGCTGCTTCCAGCCTTGCAGCTCAGCTGGTGGAGCATTGGAGATCACATTCTCGTACCATTCTCGTACCCTTCTCAGCTTTCTAATGAAAAATCGAAGGCTCTGGTAAGAGACAAACCGGAGGACCCAGATTCTAGGTCGTCAGACATCTTTTTTTTTCTTTTAGACTCAAATGTAGATTAAGTTTTGTTAGAGCTGTCAGAAGAATGAAGAGACGGCTATGTCGCTACATAGCGACTAGTACACTTGCTGGTTTCGCTCGATGTCAACATGCCTACGAGTAAGACTGATATTCACAAACTGAAACAGAGACACATGGAAGCCTTGAAAGCTTTTATCAATTACATGTATACAAACTTGAAGTTAAACTGTTGCATTATAAAGAAAAAAATCATTACATAATTAACCTGGATTTTCAGTTGAAAGCAATGACTATAGTATAGTGTATATGACTATAGTATAGTATTGAGGGGGAATTAATAATAAAAACAGCGTCTAATGTGGATAAAACTACCTAACCTGAGTATTCAGCCTTCAAAAAGGAAAGGGGAGTGGGAGAGGCCCAGGGAGAAGAGAGAGGAAGAAGGCCTGACACAAGGACATTGATCTGCCCGTGTCAGCCGTCCAGATTCTGGACGTTGGCATGATTGGATAAAACACAAAGGCTTGAAATGTCCCCAGGGAAACGTCACAGCAGACCGGAAACGATACATCGTATTCTACAAGAATAAGCTGTTATTTATGATTGAAAATAATTTAGACAGGCTCGAGAAGGAGCTGTGAAGCCTTTCCTGGAATTGAATTGAAGAAATAACAAGAACTTTGTCTTCAAACTAACAAATACGATGTGCTTGGGGTTTTGCCGACAGGCTGATTTATCAGCTGTTTCTTAGTTTCATCTTGTAAGTAAGTAATGACTTTATTTAATGAGGGTAGCACGATAAAACCAAATTGAAGAAGATATACAATGTAAATGGTGCTTGTAGAACGTACCGAAACGGTTTTAAAAACTCCAACAGCATCAAGGCCAAGTTCCTTGACACACGACAGTCTTGACATGACAGTTGGCATTAGCGGAAGTGATTTTGATTGGTTGTTATTTTCAGATATATGTATCGTGCTGCGAGGGGGCGGAAGGCTCAAATCAATAGGTCTGTGTCAGGCTTTTTTCCCCTTCTCTTCCCCCTTTCTTTTTCTTTCCCCCTCCGCCAAAAAAGCCTGATACTCAGGTTAAAAACTACCTGAAATGACTTTATCTACATATAATACAACAAGATACAAAGCCATTTTTCATTTCATTGACATTTTTCTATTTGTTAGGTTCACTGCAGTACATGTTGATTGCTTGGGCTGCCTGTGGATGACTAAGCACATTTCATCACAAGGCCGAGGTCCTTCTCTTATTTTCTCGTGCGGTTTGGCACGAGTGAACGCTTGTCCCATGTAGCGAGTTACAATAAAAAAGCAACGATCTTTCGTCATTTCAGAGTGACAATGACCGAATGATTATGTTGATTTTACGATTTGTATACATGATTGTTTACACAATACCTCGAAATACAAGACAAAAGTTAGGTAACTTATAAACGACGCCATGTAGTATTAAGTTAAGCTTATATAATGGGGGTGTATCTTATACCCTACGATCGCAAGAAATCAGTACTGATCGTAAATATTTGAACATATGGCATTTACCAGAGAGAAGCTTGGAGACTAGCTAATAAATAACGCTAATTTATAGATTCATAAAGTCTTATTACTGTCAATAAAGACTAAAGTAACCGGCGTCTACGATTTCGCCGGGTGATCCACGTGTGATCTCCTTCAAAACTGTCCCCAAAATAATCAGAAATATCCAAATGATCGCAGAGATTATAACGCAGTTATTAGAGCAGACATTACAAGACTTACTTGGATTGTTTTAAAGGTATGTAGGGTAGATTTGAGTGATTTTTCGGTAGTTTTGCCAGCTACACTTCCTCTGGTTGAGTAGCGATTTGAAAGACCGACTCGAGTTTCGTCATCAGATGTAATTCAAACGCGCATGCTGTGAGAGCGCTTCCGCTGACCGGTACGTTGGAGGGTTTCCGGTGAGTCATCGTGAACAATCGTGAATGTGTGGTGGTGCCTTTTCCGATCGAGGTTTTTCGATCTTTTTCGTTGTTTATTTAAAAAAATTTCACTCTGTTTTTAATTATTTTTGTTCGTTTCTCTGTTGTTTCCTTAATTCTTTTGTTTTTCCGTTCTCTCTTTCGGCTCAGTTTAGTCCTTCAGTCCTTCACTCATTCATTCATTCATTCATTTTATTTAAATTCATCACACTTTTTAAAATATTCATTTACTTCAATGTTCATTCCTTCTTTCTTTCCTTCGTGCTGCTCCGGATTTCCATCGCGACGACATTTTCCTGTTGACGAGCCCTTTCCGAATACGGCTCGAGATTTTCTCGTGTCACCCTTCGGCCAGAAGAACATCACACTTTTCCTGGAACGGCATGGTACTTTATATTCATGTTTGATGTCATTGTTGGAGTACTCAGACTGTCCAGACTGGAATATGACTTGGACACTAGAGCGACTAGCTTATGCTGCTTTGCACGACCTCACCGCGTCGAACGCTCAACGGTAAGTGTACAACCAAATAATAAATATTTTTAAAATGAGGAAACCAAACTGTTTGAAGATATTCAAATTCAGTCATATGGTATAAAACCAGAGACAATTTTAAGAGAAGCTCTGGTACCCAGGCTAGTGCATCGTTGTCTAAATTAGTCCAGTTGTGCTACTCCGTAGCTTAGCTGCTGCTTTCGAGTGTAAAATAAATTGACATGCAGTTCCAACGGAATGCCCCGGAATGCCAAGCCCGGGGACGAGCCGCGGTCACCAACTGTTTAGTTTTCATCGTAATTCGTCTCTTACTGCATTATAACTAATACTGATAACTCGATAGATGCAGTCTTACTGGAATAAGTGAATAATAAATACACACGCGTGAGTAAACATATAAACGAACCAAGAATTTGTATCTTGACTTTCAGCATGATGGCCGCCATCTTTGTTTGTATCCCATAATTCTCAGCGTGCTCCGAAGATTTTTCGCGCGCGCTGAAACGTACACACTGATGTCACAAATGTTTAGGTGACGTCGTGCTCGAGGAAAATTATTCCAGCATTGAAAAGTTGTTGAACTTACAAGACGTGTTTATGATCTCTCGTGAATTTTCACCTTTCAAAATGTGTTTTGCATTTCTATCGCTTTTCCGAAGCAAAAACAAAGTCGCCCCAGTCTCTTTACCGTCGTGCCCATTCAGTCAGGGACTGTTGAAACGCGCAAAAAGTGAACTTGACAAAGAAAACGCTCTTTTGAGGAAGAGTGTTTCGACTCAAACAAGCCAAAGCTTGTTGAAGCTGATTGAGAAGCAGCGAAGCCAGACACCAACATGGCTGAGTTATGACTTAGATCTTGACGGCAATATCGTCGCTAAAGGTCTGACAAGATACTGTCCGCGGAAGCTCGAAAGAGATCCTAAGCTTCCCGTCCTCACAATAGAAAGTCTATTGGAAAAACAAGCTCAGGCAGGGAAAAATAGGAATAAGGAGATCGAAAAGCGAAGAAAAGGTGCCACGAGGAGTTTTGAGTTGAAACAAAGAAAACCAGTCGAGGCAGCACAAAGATTGAGCAAAGCAGCTAAAATAGCAGAGAAGCAAATACTAGCTGCGGAAAAAAGACAAGCTCAGATTGAACTTGTCAAGACACGGGCGAACAAGTCCGTAAGTATCAAACGCAGTGAGTTAGTGGATGCACAGCGCTTTGCAAAGGTACAACAGAGCCAGAGAAAGATGGACAGTGTCAAAGCCAACAGGGAGAGAGCTGTGAGGAAAATTGTCCAGAAACAACAACTTAGAGAATCTCACGCACAGAAAGTCAGAGCAAGACTCGCCAAGCAGCAGAAAGACGAGGAAGAATCGGCCAACAACTTGGCTGCATGCATCGAGGCTGACCCAAACTACTGTGGCCAAACTGACGAGGACTTCTGGCAGTAAATAAGTCTGATAAGTACCGTCGTACAGTTGTGTTGGACTTTTTCACAACGAATCGAAGCTGGCGTGAGACTATAGAACTGTGCTTGAACGTACTCCAAAAAATGATAAAAAATTTATCTTAATCGGCATTTTTACACCAGTCTTTTTTAACAAATCCGTTCAGTTGTAAATATTCATATATCGTATTGTGATTTTATTAATAAATATATTTGACGTGGTCCAGCTACTTATCTTTAGCTTTGCGCGTTGTGTACAATAGACCAAGCTATATTAGTCCACCTCACCGCGTATAGTTTGTATCTACACCTTGCTGCACTTTCTTATTAATTTATGTCACCCAAGTTTTTTTAGCACAGCAATGCACGACATTCGCGCGGTGGGAAATCTTTGTGAATTATGAAATATAAATAAATAATGCTTGAGTTGCGCACATTGTGTAAGAAAATGATATCTTAATTTCAATAAGGCTATTTTTAGAACATGCGAACCTCTGTGTAAGCATACTTCCGGTTCACGGTCTCACCCGCCCACTTCACATTTTCATGTTACAAAAAGACGGCTCTTTATTTTATGTCTGGACGCGCGCCAATATAACCGGAAGTCTGCTTACGTAGAGGTTCGCATGTTCTAATATAGCCTCAATGAAATCAAGATATCGCAAGGCCAAGATTGTCCCCCTATCTTCTCTTGGTAACTGGCGGTATTCATCGAACATTTACAATTAAAACTTCTGCAAATGGACACGTTTCTGGATGTAGAGACGAAACGTGTTTCCATGTTGCACTATAACTGATTGCACGGTCTCTCAGTTGAACATTAAGCTCAGTGGATGGATTTACAGTTTAAAGATCGATTTTATTTTGATTGTGCAATATTGCGAAATCCTGTATATTTAGAATACAAGTGAACAGTTTGGGATACCTGTGGTATGGTCTAACCTGTTTGAAGGGCAAAATATTGCCGACACTAACTACTTACATGTACCAGCTCTAAACTATACACCAATAGAACCACAGGAAGCCCGTGAAATGCAATACCTATTATTTGGTACGAATGTATATTACTCGTATGAATATCTGCTATAAGAGAGCAAGAATTTTGATGGCCACAACTTTATTAGTGTGTTTAGTACACTATTATGCATGTGCTACCCTATTATTATTATTATTATTATTATTATTATTATTATTATTATTATTATAATTATTATTATTATTATTATTATTATTATTATTATTATTATTATTATAATAATAATAATTATTACAATAATTATTATAATAATTATTATATTATTATTATTATTATTATTATTATTATTATTATAATATATTATTATAATAATTATTATAATATTATTATAATTATTATTATTATTATTATTATTATTATTATTATTATTATTATTATTATTATTATTATTATTATAATAATTATTATAATATTATGTTACCATTTTCTTTTTGTTAATTATATTTTTCGAGTTCAAGTAGTCAATTGTAAATTACCTACATGTAGTGAGATTTGCAATTGTTTGTGTAAAAAAAAAAAAATATATATGAAATAAAGTTTTCCATTTATTATTATTATTATTATTATTATTATTATTATTATTATTATTATTATTATTATTATTATTATTATTATTATTATTATTATTATTATTATTATTATTATTATTATTATTATTATTATTATTATTATTATTATTATTATTATTATTATTATTATTATTATTATTATTATTATAGCATGCAACACTAATGAATCGTAAATTGCCGTGTTTCTAGCTGTTTTCTTTTCTTTTTTGCCGTTTGAGCTTTTTATCGATTTGACCTACCAAACCTGTTTGGATCCAGTTACTGTTCTTACATGAACGTTGGGACAGCGTTCGGAAAAACCTCAGCAAGTAAGATGATACGATTCACTACGATAAGGAAATCTACAGCTCGAGGTTTGCAGTGCTTGATTATTTGGCTTGAATAGAGTGGTGCAAGGCAATTTACTCTCAGCAATTCTATTTGCTCAATCCATAGTAACAATTCGTGCGGCTTTCAAGAACGACGGAGTCATTAGTGACTGACTGGCAGCAGTACCGCTCTTTACAAAATCTACTTCTGTTCGGGAGTTTCATACCTTCATAGTTGGGATTCCCTGTGGATGAAGTAACCTCACGGCAGGCTTAGGATTGAACTAAATCTACAAGCCTTAGTAAATCAATAATATACAATCGTTCCATACGTTTGTTTAAAAGCCTGTACAAATCTGATTTATAGCTGTTTCCTTACCTATCCTATCTTCAAACTAATGATATAATAGTAACAGTACTCTGGTTGAACACTTTTGTCCGCCCCTGTTGTTAGAGCTTGAGGAAGAGCAATCCGTTTCCTCATTCTGGCAACCTCTGCGACTATAAGCAGAATAAGTGTTGATCAGTAAAGTGAGAAAATGATTTGGGGATCATCACATGGGCGTGTCCTCCGGTTTTCAGTGAGAAGGCCTATCTAGAGAGCCAGTACTCCACGAGAGGAGTTTGAGCCTCACCCCTAACCCATAAAGATAGGGGCGTCCAAGCACTGATAGATGGACTTTGTGACTTCCATTTCTAGTGTATTTTGGTCAAGTTGTTTTCTTACCTTTTCTATTCCACCGTGGTCCATGACGTACACTTTTGTTCTCTCTTGCCCTCCAAGCTGGCTTAGGAACAATCGTTCCTTTTTTACAACAGGCTCAACTATAACCAGAGTAAGAATGGCATAAATTACACGTGATTTGGCGAGCCCTATAACCCACAGGAAACTTTCCCTACATCTGTTACTTCGGATTTCATGATGTTTCTTTACCTTCTCTATCCCACAGTGATCCAGGCTGACTGCTGTTGGACTGTTCTGTCATCTGAGCTTGTTGAGGAACAATAACTGCAGACTCTGTATCCATAATGAGAACGAATGTCGGGTAGATAAAGTAATCATTTTGAACTCTGACGCAATGAATTTTATTAATTAAGGAAAGGCACCCCACGAGAGAGGATTCGGCCCCCAAAAGATGAGCCTCCTTCGCTGTCGCGTGGTGACATACAACAAGGGTAGCTGCATGCGTATGAGGAGGATACGAAAAGGACGGGGTTCCAAGAATAGAGAGCTACACAGTGGCACTCCACTCTTTTCGCCGAATGATCAGTGATGAGTGCTGACCCTTGGGAAACTCCCACAAGATCTGGTTATTTGGATTTGATGACGTTTACGTACCTTTCCTATCCCATAGTGAACCAGGGTGACTGCTTGTACCCTTTCCTGTCATCTGCGGTTCTTCGCGAGCAACAACAGACTCTGTAGCCATAAACAGAACGGGTGTTGAACGAATGTACAGTTCTAGGAAGGGAGGGGACATTCCACGAGGGACACAATACGAGGTAGGATCGATACAGCTTCCCAAAGACGATCTTTCAAGTATAAAGAGGTGGACGTCATATTCTTTTCGCCGAAGGATGATGAGTGCTGACTCTCGGGAAACTCCCACAATATCTGTTTCTTGGATTTGATGGCGTTCACTTACCTTTCCTATCCCACAGTGACCCAGGCTGACTGTTTACGCCTTCGGCTTCTTTCATCTGAGCTACTTCAGGAGCAACAACAGACTCTGTAGCAATAATGAGAACGAATGTTGAACGAATGTTATACAGTTCTGGGAAGGAAAGGGACATTTCACGAGGGAGGCTCCGATTCCCCCCCCCCCCCCCCCCCCCCCCCCCCGCTATAAAGACGATATTTCAAGTACAGAGCTGCACACATTCTTCTTGCCGAAGGATGATGTGTGATCCCTCCCCCCTTCGATCTGTTAATTGGAATTCAAGCGGTTTCTATGAATACTGACCTTCTCTATCCCACAGTGATCCAGGCTGACCGCTGTTGGACTGTTCTGTTAACTGAGCGTTTTGAGGAACAATAACTGCAGACTCTGTTGCCATAAACAGAACGAATGTCGAGTAAATAATAATAGTTTTGAAATTCAATAACGTAATCCTCTGAAACAGGGACGGATTCCTAGATTTTTTTAAGGAAAGGACACCGAAAGGATTTACCCCCAAAAATTAAGCTAGACGAGCTTCCTTCTCTGCCGCCCTTAGTGTCCACAAGGGTAGCTGCGTAGGCAGATACCAAAAGACGGGGTTCCACTGAAATATAGAGAGCTGGAAAGATTCTTGGGAAACTCCCACAAGATCTGGTTACTTGGATTTGATGACGTTTACGTACCTTTCCTATCCCATAGTGACCCAGGGTGACTACTTGTACCCTCTCCTGAAATCTGCGCTTCGGCTTTGGAAGCAACAACAGACTCTGTAGAGAGAGATATAAACAGAACGAATGATGAAGGAATGTACAGTTCTGGGAAGGAAAGCGACACCCCACGAGAGAGGATCCAGCTCCCCAACGGACGATCTCCCAAGTATAGAGAGCTGCACATATTCTTCTTGCCGAAGGATTTGGGGTAATTAACTCGAATAATTTTGAAGCGGAGGGGTACACCCAAGGGGAATCCAGCACCCAAACCACTTGTGTCCCAGTAATGGAAATGCAAACATAATTCATTTGGCCGAATTAGAAGGTGCAAGCTCGTAGAACAATCCCTGCTTATGCCATACTTGGATTAATTTCTAGCAGTGCTTTCTTTAATACCTTCTCTATCCCACAGTGACCCAGGCTGGCTGTTTACGCCTTCGGCTTCTGTCGTTTGAACGCCTTCAGGAACAACAACAGACTCTGTAGCGATAATCAGAATGAATGTAGAGTAACAAATTGAATATTGGGGATAAAAGGTGTTATGTCGAATAAGCGGAGGGGGGCCACCTGAGAGGGAACCCAGTACCCAAAGAACGTTAGAGCAGAGCTTTTAATAGAACCCTTACCTTCTCTATCCCACAGTGATCCAGGCTGACTGCTCGTGTATTGTCCTGTCCGCTTAGCTTCATCAACTGGAACAATAACAGAGTCTGTAGCGATAATCAGAATGAATGTAGAGTAACAAATTGAATATTGGGGATAAAAGGTGTTACGTCGAATAAGCGGAGGGGGACCCCCTGAGAGGGAACCCAGTACCCAAAGGACGTTAGAGCAGAGCTTTAGAACCCTTACCTTCTCTATCCCACAGTGATCCAGGCTGACTGCTTGTGCATTGTCCTGTCCGCTTAGCTTCATCAACTGGAACAATAACAGAGTCTGTAGCCACGAAGAGAAATATAAAGTAAACATGTTCAGCTCTAGCTATGGTGAGTTCTGCCCTTCAGGCAACTCCCACAAACTCTCACGTCTTCTTACCTTTCCTATCCCACAGAGACCCAGGCTGACTACCTGTGCGGCACTCTCCTGTCATCTGAGCTTCTTGAGGAACAAGAACTGCAGACTCTGCATGTTTCCATAAACAGAACGAATATGTTGAGTCACAAAGTGCATGGACTTGGCTTGGAGATAAAAGGGACGAAGTCGAATAGTTTGGAAGGGTGGGGGTGCCCACTAAAGGGAATCCAACACTCAAATAAAAGACATGAATACGTCTTCAGTAATTGAAATGCAAACGTACAAGTCATCGATATCGGAAGGCAAGTCCAGACCCATACAACACTCCTGGATCTGTTATTATAGCCAGTCTGTTTTCTTACCTCCTTCTGTTTTCCACAATGACCCAGGCTGACTGCGTGTGCCATTTCCCGTTTGAATTGCTTGGTCAGGAACAATAACAGATACGGCAGCCATAACTCCAGAACGAATGTTGAGTTACAAATTTGCATTAGTTATGCTCGCACTGTCGTATATTGACTAAATAAAGACTGTAACTTGTCTCTTTCGCTTCGCTGGTTTCCTGTGTCACTGAACTTTACGCAGCACTTAAACTAGCTGCACAAGAAACGTGAGAATGCTTGACGGAATAAAGTATTTGTGCCCGTAGTTTTTAGCGCTAAATGATACCGTTTTAACGCAGATTGTCGGTATATTATTCAGTGCGGTCCGTCTTATATCCGTCGAGAGAAGACCCCGATCCTTGAAGTTATACGAAGATTACATTCCATCGTCAAGACAAAGAGGGAATTTATGTTCCACTTTTTGGATCGTAAAATTATATAATCTCCTTCATCGGTTTACAACAACTTCACAAATGTTATTAAATAGGAAACTACGATCAAGAAAGCGTCTGAAGTGATCTATTATTTGGAATCACTGTCTGTGACTAACTGCCTTTTGTCATCTTATCTTAATAGTGTAAGCTCTTGTTTTACGCGCTGGTTGATAACGACTTAGTAATTGAGTGGAAATAGAGTGGTTTTCATAAACCCGTTTGTGTTTCTTTTGTTTTCAATTGACTATTACACACTAACTAATCGTTTCTGTTTCATGGGGTTATGACTGAATCCGTCAATGCGTTTACAATTTATACGGTATATATTAACGGTTGATTTACTAATACATTTCAATAGAAATAAGGAAACGAGCGAGATACGAAGTTTCGATGTCATCTTGTCGACATCATTATCAAGTATAGTGAAAGTTTGTTCGACGAATAACTGATAATGATGTCGACAAGATGACCTCGAAATGTCGTACCTCTCGTTTTCTTATTTCTATATTGAAATGTATATTGATATATTCTATAATCTACCTATTGCCCAGGACGTCACCCTTCAAGGTTATTTCAGGCGGCCAATATTATTCATTATCCTATACATATTACATCTCAGCCAATCAAAGCTCACCATTTCTATGAAATACAGAGCGGTATTTCATAGTTTGTAGTATATTAGCCAGTCAAAACGTTGTAAATTTTAATTGTTGATGTAATATGTATAGGATAATATGGTTATTATATTCCATGGTTTTCTATGGAATACGGGCGAAAATTTCACTCAAAAATTATCTGTTCAGTATTATTTGGTATACAACTCGCCTAAAGGCTCGTTTTATACCAAATAATACTGAACAGATATTTTTTTCGTGAAATATCCGCCCGTATTCCATAGAAACCATGGAATAACCAATAATTATCATCTCAAATTATTAGCCAATCAGAAGCGAGATCTACTGTCTGATATCCAACGATATCAGATCAGTGACGTGATATTCTACGATATCAGGTCAGTGACTTGATATTCTACGATATCAGGTCAGTGACTTGATATTCTACGATATCAGGTCAGTGACTTGATATTCTACGATACCAGGTCAGTGACTTGATATTCTACGATCTCACGGACAGTTGGTGTTTCAAGGTTTTTGACATAATTTGGGATGATAAATATGTTATCGGGCAATTTTGTTTCGATTCGGCAAATATCAGGGCGAGTTATAGATCTTGCCATGGGTATTTTGGCTCGACCACGTCTCGAAAATACGAACCATAGCTCGAACAAACTCGCCCTGATATTTGCCGAATCGAACCAAAAGAATGTGTATGTACAGTATGTGGTTGTAATTGTGAACGGTTCTAATTGTGAACACTATTCAGTTAATGTGTACCCTGGGTAGCAGAGACTATTATTTTATCTCTCTCTAAACTCTACGAGAGTGCCTACGGCTCGAGAGAGAAAAAATAATAGCCTCTGGTATAACCAGGGTACACATCATACTGTATATAATTATGTCAAGGAATAAATACAGGTTGTTGTATTAGAATCATTGACGTTCCTGTGGTGTTAGTCCTGCCAACTCCTAATAAAGTTATGCGATTAATATATAAGTGTCGTTGCAACTTCGGCCACCATTTTAACGCGCGCCTTTAATTAGTACAAAAATATCGAATAATTACAAACACCAACAACGAATTCAAATGTCTTGTGTTATCTTGTACCAGGCTTAATGTGTTAAGCTAGACTTACAGTGAGATGTCACATGTTGCCACATGATGTCAACCATGATTGAGCACAGCCACGCCTTGCTAGTTCCTTGCTGTGCCTTTCTACTTCCGATATACCAGTATAGGACTATGCCGCGCTGAAGACAACATACTACTTTAGCTCATAGGACAATCATGTTTCATTTGGACTGTACCAAAGGATTGTGACAAAATCCAATTACATTCGTTGCTCTCAGGGGTTCCATTCAACTAATTAATTGTTTTCACAAAGTTGCAAAGTTCGCAACGCTGTATGGCCTCCTGATGTCATCGTTGCTATGGTAATATATATTCCAACTGATATACTTCATGGATGAAGACCCCGGCGTGGGAACCGCAAAAACAACAAAAGTCAAAGACATTTACTTATAAGGTTTATAGATTTCTGCGCGACCAATCGATGAGATTACTTTGTATTGTTGTATGACAGTGTTTCAATAGTTGATCGTAGAGAAGCGATTATCATAGAAAGTGTCTTAGTACATTACAATCCTACAGGAATTTAAAGTGACCAATCGATGAGATTACTTTGTATTGTTGTATGACAGTGTGTCAATAGTTGATCGTAGAGAAGCGATTATCATAGAAAGTGTCTTAATTAGTACATTACAATCCTACAGGAATTTAAAGTGACCAATCGATGAGATTACTTTGTATTGTTGTATGACAGTGTTTCAATAGTTGATCGTAGAGAAGCGATTATCATAGAAAGTGTCTTGCTACATTACAATCCTACGGGAATTTAAAGTGACCAACTCCGGACCAAATGCACCACACTAAATGTAGATTATACTTTCAGTGCAACCGCAACTAGGAGCGCGTTCACATTAGGACTTTCTAGCTAGCTAAAGACCGGTTTAGCTAGCTAAGTCGATAACCCCAGTGTGAACGCGTTTTTCTAGCTAGCTAAAACATAGCTCATTATCTCCCGGCGTTCACATTGGTAATATTGACCGGAAACAGGCAAATTTCAAACCATTTCGGGACATGGTTTAAACTCTCTGGAAACTCGCTAATGGTGTTGGTTTTGACATATTTATTTTTCCTAAATGTCAATCGCGCGTCCTGAGCCGCAGGTTCACATTTCAATTGGGTTTTATTCGTGTTTGAAGACAGCCCAAACTTTGTTTCTTCTCTCTTTATTGTTTTAGATTCCTTACTTATATCTATTATTCACTCCTCGTTTACTTGGATCAATCAAGAAATCAGAAAAGTTAGTTGTTTATAACCGCCAAAATTTCAAATAACAGATATTGGATTACTATTGTTGAGTAGTAACTAGCTTGAATATTAACAATGTGAACATGCATAAAAGGTTAACTAGCTAAATCTTCAAACACGATGATAGATGAACAAACACGTATATGAGCTTAGCTAGCTAACTTTCGCTGTAGTCTGAACGCACTATAGGTTTATGATTTTGACAGGTCGATTTTATTGGCTTTGTTCAACAATGTGGGATGGAATGGTGAGCTCAGACGTTTGTGACGTAATAGCATTGTATGAGGAGCCAAGCTACTGGGAAGGAGCCTGTTGAACCACACGCAACGCGCTTTTAATACAAGCTTGGCTTGCTCACTTTGCTAGCACCATGTAACTCCTGAAGCCATCCCTCTCACTATATTAACGACATTTGTACTGGCTCTCTGTACGTACAACCATATACCCCTATGCAGCACTGAATAGTATTAAATAGTGCTATTTCTATTGTTTCATCAGAGTTATTTATTATTTAGTGCTAATTAAATAGAGTCCGTGAAACAGAAACTATTAGTTAATGTGTCAAATGATATTGAATAAGGGTGTGTACTAAATGTGTATCATGTCTATGAAAACTAGCACTGTTCCACAGAAAGACATTGTTGACACTCTACCCCATAGTGCTCGAAAACCTCGACACATTACTTCGTTACTCCTCAGTTGGTTTTCACAAAGTTGCAAAGTTCGCAACGGTGTGTGACTTTCTAATGTTTTCGTTCGTTGCTATGGTACTGATAAATATCCTGCTGACATAATTCTTGCAAGTTCGTGGAAGCGCAATTCTACTAAAGCTAAACATGCAGATGCAGAATGGCGGAACTTAATGTGTTCGTTCGAGACTTGGAGAAGGAATTAACGTGTTCTATTTGTAATGACATCTTTACAGAGCCAAAAACACTTCAGTGTTTTCACATTTTCTGTTTTGATTGCATCGCAAAGTGGAACGAAACCCGGAAAAACCAAGGAAAGCGACTGACGTGTCCTACTTGTAGAGCTTCAGTTAACGTACAAGGAGGTGATATCTCGAAGCTACCTTCTTCGTTCCACCTTAACTCACTGTTGCAACTGTTTGACGTGGTGGAGAGAAAAACCAAAGAACAGAACCAACGGGAACTGCCAGAATGTGTTTCCTGTGAAAACCATGTGATGTTAGTTGCAGTTTGCTCTCAATGTGGAGGGATCATTTGTGAGGATTGCGTCAACGCCCACAAAACCTTGAAAACAATTCGCGATCATCAAGTCACGATGTTGTCTGAGTTCAACCAAGAACATTTGAACAGTTACATCAACAATCAAGCGTTTTGTAAGGAGAAATTCCATGAGAAAAACAAGCTGGAATACTACTGTCAGACCTGCTTGAAATGCATATGTCAGAAGTGTGCCGCAACAACTCACAGTACTCATGACAAGGTGAGCGTAGAAGAAGCAGCTGAAAAGGCTAAGAAAGTTATTAGACGTGAAATGAATCGATTGAATCCGTTGAAGGAACAGTACAAGAAAGAATTAGAATTGTCCAAGCAAAACATGTCTAGGTTTGAAAACGAAATTAACGCGGCAAAGAAGAAAGTTGACGATGAAACTGAAGCTCAAATGAAGATCTTACAAGATCATCACAACGCAACGATGAGAACGTTGGACGAAATGCTTCGTGAACACCAAACGACAAACGATGAAGAGCAAAGTGAACTGAACACTGGCATCCAACAGTTCGCTGACTTTCAACATCAGTGCCACACAATGGAAGAAAAAAACGTTACGCTTCAAATTCTAGAAAGCTATCGAACCCTTCAAAAGATATGCAACACTTTGCTAGAAAGGAAATCGATCTTGTCGACCAAGCCAGTCAAGCGTAACTTATGTGTAGATTACCAACTACCCATGAAATACGTACAAGAACTTGGCAAGATTGTGGAGAGCGTGACAGACCCGTCACGTTGCTCGATAGAATGTGTGAATGAAGTCAGATGTGGTTTTGTTAATCAGTATCGCATCGTGACAAGAAATTCAGAAGGACAAGTTTGCTCTACGAATAAAGGCTCCATCGATGTACAAATCAAAGATGTAGACGGCAACGAGGTGGAAAATGAAGTTACTGAAAGTGAAACTGGAAAATACAACGTGACGTACAGAGCAGAGAAACCTTCACCGTACACAATTCTGGTGAGCATTGGAGGAAAAGCGATCAAGAACTCCCCGCAGAAAGCACAGACAATCGACGCTAGAGCAGAGATTAAACTTGTGAGAGCCTTTGGATTAGAAGCAGAAGCAAAGCTCTTTGTCCCTTTCAAAACATCACTAAGTGATAATGGGGAGATACTGGCTATCGCTGACGTGTCATGTAATCACAGCATTGTAATATTCACTGTTGATGGAAAGTACGTGCGAGAATTAGGAGCTGAAGGAACAGGAGACGGTGAACTGAGTGGTCCACGTGGTGTAGTTTTTAATGAAAACCGCATCTTTGTTAGCGATAACTCCCGGACAGATTATATAATAATTATTATAATGGTAGAATACAAGAATTTGACATAGACGGTACTTACCTAAGAACTGTTTACGAGCAAAAAGGAGTGTTACTTTTAGACATGTGCAAAACGAATCATAACTTTGCGTGTTTAGAGGTTACTCGTGGTGCAGTTAAAACCAATATAAAGTTGTTTGCCAAAGAAACTGGTCATTTTGTCAAAGGAATTGAAATCAACCCGCCTGTTATTCATCCTGAGTATGCGTCTGGGTTTGCTTATCATAACGGTAAATATTTTATATCTTATTACAAAGACAACTGTATCTGCGTTTTTGATGACAATGGTGTTTTCATGTACAAATTTGGAGAGAAGGGGAAGAGAGACAGTCAGTTTGATGGTGTAGCTGGACTTGCTGTTTATGGTGCAGACATGATTCTTGTCTGTGATGGTGATAACCACCGTGTTCAAGTGTTCACACACGAGGGTGATTTTATAAGTTCCTTTGGAAGCCATGGTTCTCGTCTTGGTGAAATGAATAGACCTACTGATGTAGCTGTTACACCAGATGGTAAAGTCATTGTAGTGGAATTCGATGGTAAACGTGTACATGTTTGGCAATGAATAGACGGACGACTAGATTTACAGATACCATGGAGCAATCTCATAGAACAGTCTTCCCTCTGATATATACTGCATACTCTATATATATATGGTAAACGTGTACAGGTTTGGCAATAAATAGAAACGACTAGATTTACAGATACCGTGGAACAATCTCATAGAACAGTCTTCCCTCTGATATATACTGTATACTCTGACTGGGAGCAGTGAGCTGGTACTCAAAGTCAACTTATGTGGAACGTTTGAATTGTCATGATGATCTTACTGTAATCGGGTAGAGAAATGACAATTATTTCAGCACAATTTTGACAAGAAATGATAAAATTATCGCTTAGTAAGCAAAAACAAAACTATAAAACTGTATTTAGAGTGAAATCTGGATATCAATTAGGAAGGACTGTATGAAATTAGCATGTCCCCCGTCACATATTTAGAGCTGTACACGGCTGTCTCACTGAATTTCGTCTTTATAATAGAGTCGAATAAAAACGTGATGTTGCTAGAATAAGTAGAGATATGAGAGAAAAACATATTTAGTGTCAATTCCTTAAAGACGTTTTGGTTTGTAGATTATTGCGGAAGTTTTCAATGAAAGATTAGGTGTCCCCTTTTGTTCCGATTTTCTACATAACTATATGTTTTGACAAAAAAAATATCAAATCCAGATAGAAAATCAGAAACTATAAGAAATATATAAAGTCCATTAATTTATTAACAATTTGGCGTTCCTCTGTTTAAAATCGGACTTATACTTCAGTAATTATATAACATCAAAGTTGACTGAATGCATCTGTCGACAGACAAAAAATGCAATCAAAACATCATTTGTCTTTCAAATTTCGCGCTTTAATGCCAGTACTTCAATCAGGATTTCAACAGATTTTTGGGAGCAAGTTGTCCATTCAGCATATAATAGTATGGCGGTAAAAAATATCTTACACTGGTTAATTTTATTTTTCTGTTACCCTAGGAAGTTTCCTGAATTTTTTGTCGACACAAAGGCCAATGATTTGCATAATACAACACGTAGTCACGCAAAACCTTTTCGGCTCTTTATAATTCCTTAAAATAAGTTTTGCCAATAACTTTGTTCTGAAACTTGGCATGGACATTAATTATGTAATGAACATTTAAAAACTGCAATAAAAAGAGGGGGTCACCATTCTCGTTTTCGCGCTAGATGCTCTTCAAATATATCAATTTATAGGTGTATAGCCAAATGTGGTAGCAACCGGAAGTTGTAATGAAAACCTTTTTTCTCGGTCCAAAGAACTTCCTTACAACATAGATTACATATAATTCTAAGTTTACTTCTACTAAATCAATCAAAGTAACTGAATGACTATGATTGTTGAAATATTAACGAAACATGCAAGTATGTGCGTCCAGAAATCGTACGCTTTAACTATTCTCATCTAAATGTTTGAAAATTTATCCAATAAACGTTCCTTCATATTTCGATATATCATACGCAGCACCGATTATTAAAGAACTCAAAAAAATGGGGGCCACCATTCTCGTTTTCGATTTATTTTGAAAAAACGTCAGTTACATTTGAAATATTTAACGAGTTCCAATGGTCTCCATTGTGCGCAAGCTCGCGCGAGCTTCAGAATCGTGCGCAATTGAGCGTGCGCAATGCAAAACAAGGGAATTGCCTTAATTCTCGTATTTAACACTAATATTTTATGATCATGCTAAAATTTATAGCAGTTTTTCACAAATAGAATAAGATGTGTTTAGACTCGTTACCAGGCCACACGCGGATTATTCCATTGATGGCCAGAATAATTGGTGTTATTTTAATAATAATAAATGAAAAATATCGATTCTGATGTTCTTCGTTATTGTCTACAATTTTACATAAACGAAATTGCATATTTTGTATTTTCAAAAAAAAAATCATTTTGTGACGCTTTTGAGCACCAGCTCACTGCTCCCAGTCTCTATATATATGGTAAACGTGTACAGGTTTGGTAATAAATAGAAACGACTAGATTTACAGATACCGTGCAGCAATCTCATAGAACAGTCTCCCTCTGACATAT
>JAUJYZ010001126.1:0-96453 GCA_033675265.1 Actinostola sp. cb2023
CATAATATCGCGGGAGTAAAATGTCTTGGATTTCTGGTAATGTAATAGTGTATTAGCACCTCTTGATCTAACATCCATTGTCCGTGTTTGGTTTATTGAAAATAAACCAGAAGGAACTTGACTTTGACTCGTTGGGATCCCTGTGGTTGACGGCTTGTAAACATTACTTTGACTTGGCGGGATTCCTGTGGTTGACATCGCATAAACATTATCTTGACTTGATGGAAATCCTTCGGTTGACATCGTATAATCATTATCTTGACTTGTTGGGATCCCTGTGGTTGACATCGTATAAACATTATCTTGACTTGTTGGGATCCCTGTGGTTGACATCGTATAAACATTATCTTGACTTGATGGAAATCCTTCGGTTGACATCGTATAAACATTATCTTGACTTGTTGGGATCCCTGTGGTTGACATCGTATAAACATTATCTTGACTTGATGGGATTCCTGTGGTCCCAGACGGCGGTATCCTTTGATCGTTAGTTTCCGTAGACATTGTCGTGGGAAAGTTTGTGTATCACAGCAAACAGCATGAATAATAGCTTCGACACTTGAAATCTTTCTCTTTCACTTACTTGCATGACCATATAGACAATAAAACTGACTTCCAGGCCACATGAGAATTAATGTACGATCACATAAATTACTGACTATAACTGCTATACTTCTTCACTTGAAACACGCGTCGGTCACAACTTTATTCCTTGCGATAGGTTTACATGACGAACTTAAACTGACGCAATTGACGGTTCTGAAATACAACGATGTAATATATATATATCACTGCCAAATGACGTTATTACAGCTCTGATAAAGAATCCGATTTACCTCATGTTAACGGCTCTAGCAGTTCATCGTGACTATCCGTTCGTGCTGACTGATTACATGGGTTCTGACGTCACGACTAAAATATGTTAAACCGATGGCTATACATATCTAGATCCTACAGTTACAGGGGACACTTTTCCCCTGTAACCATACATTTCTTTGCATTTTTGGTATTTTTTGAATGTCTGCAGTTTATTTACCACTTGTCCAAACCCTATCAAACTTACTAATTCTGATAAGCTCTTTCTAAAAACTCGTTCCCAGTCCTGTACTCGTTTCCAAAGTGGCTAATCGGCCAACCTCGTCCCCAGGGCCCTCTCTTCTCGCTATTTTCAAAATGGCGGACGCTCGAGAGAAGACCCTGGTGACGGCTGGTCACGTGTCTCCAAGATTCTTGGAACGCATTCTAAACTAAAATGCGTTTTTCCAAAACTCATAAAATCGAGCAAAACACAGACAGGGCTCGTAATTATGGAGTTTTCTCAGTGTAAACAATTGGATTTGTACGAAATTTGTTTTTTCTCGGTAAGATTCACATCTTTTATGAGGGATTTTGTAGAAAAATGAATAAAAATAGATATCGATTCTTAACCGAATAGTATAATTTAAAGAAAACCGTACTTGTAATGTTTGGAAATCGTTCGTACTAAAAAAAAGTTTCAAAAAACGATGTTGAAAAAGTGTAGTTAGTGCCGAGACCCCAAAACCCTCCCAACTAAAACATGTTTTGAATAAAAGCTCACTATTTTGTCGAGTAGATAGCCATTTTCACAAGCTCATGAAAAGGTTCCAAAGTTTGGAACCTTTTTACTAAACTCATGAATATGTCGAGTGGATAGCCATTTTCACAAGCTCATGAAAAGGTTCCAAAGTTTGGAACCTTTTTCTAAACTCATGAATATGTCGAGTGGATAGCCATTTTCACAAGCTCATGAAAAGGTTCCAAAGTTTGGAACATTTTTCTAAACTCATGAATATGTCGAGTAGATAGCCATTTTCACAAGCTCATAAAAAGGTTCCAAAGTTTGGAACCTTTTTCTAAACTCATGAATATGTCGAGTAGATAGCCATTTTCACAAGATCATAAAAAGGTTCCAAAGTTTGGAACCTTTTTCTAAACTCATGAATATGTCGAGTAGATAGCCATTTTCACAAGCTCATTAAAAGGTTCCAAAGTTTGGAACCTTTTTCTAAACTCATGAATATGTCGAGCAGATAGCCATTTTCACAAGCTCATGAAAAGGTTCCGTATAATACAGCAAAATATACATCCAAGAATATTTGAAGTTATTTTATTACGTAAACATAATTATACAGAGCAGTCTGCTTTGCCATATAATATACCGTCATTAAACGGGTAACTTGTTTGAGAAACATCCTGAAATCAAAATCACAGCAATACTGCAAAGATAAAACAGCTTCAATTAAATAAACTGAGTAATTCATAAGAGTCAATTATTAGCAAATTAGTGCATTATTTAGTAAACTATGCTAGCTGTCGAGTGTAATTTTATGTTCAGTCGTTTTTAAAACAGAATTTGTACGTCCTTACTGCATCTCGTTCTCTTTGTTTGCCTCTCTTTAAAAACACTAGTGTCGTATGCTTCTCCTCGATATTGCTAAACTGATCTGTATGAAGATATAGATAAAACTGTTTTAGCTCATAGAAATCCGAGACTGAATATACACATGCATGTATAAAGTTATTTGAACATATGTCGTTATATTGGAATCATCAATGAATCCGACACCTGGATATATATGTTAGTAAACGGTACTCACTGGAAGTTCTGTAGTCCTCAATGCTGCTGAAAGTCTAAACAGAAACGGCGAAGAGCAAAATTAACGGCAAACGACTCTGGCTTGAGACTAGCAGTGACCTGGACACATGACGTGAACTCGGGGCACTAGCTAATTATGCTAAAACCGTATCCGGTTCAAATTCAATCCAGCCAATCACGACAAGTAACTTTTAATCCTTAGGCATACAAAGACACATGCAGTGAGTCATGTTTGTGCTATGAAGATCTGGTACAATTTGATATATTTTGCCGTTTTGGTAACAGCATTGAGGACTACTTCCAGTGAGAACCGCTACTAACATATCCAGGTATAATTCAAAACATGATGATTCCAATATAACGATATGTAACGAACGCTACCCATGTTTATACATTCTTTAATGCCCGTCGGTCGTTGATCTGTCAAATCACTTTATATTTATATGAGCTATAAAAACAGTTTAATTTGACCTGTCTTTATACAGATGTAGCCACATCGAGGAGAAACCTACGAAACTAATAGAGATCTAGAGGAAAACAAAGAGAACGAAATGCCGTAAGAGCGTACAAATGCTGTTTTAAAGACGACTGTTACACTCGACAGCTGGCGTTGTGTTACTCATTCATGTTGACTAATAATGAACTAATTTAATAATAATTTACTCTTGAGAATTTGTCTAGATATTTCGCAACTCATATTATATTTATAGTGATACTTATATCAATGTTAGTGAAGAGATATTTCTCAAACAAGTTACCCGTTTAATGCCGGCCGGTATATTATATGGCAAAACAGACTGCTCTACATAATCATGTTTACGCAATAATAATAAATAACTTCAAACATTTTTGGATGTATTTTTTTGCTGTATTATATTTAATGTGACTGCTCTATACGAGTTTATACGGAACTTTTTCCTGAGCTTGTGAAAATGGCTATCCACTCGACATATTCATGAGTTTAGAAAAAGGTTCCAAACTTTGGAACCTTTTTATGAGCTTGTGAAAATGGATATCCACTCGAAATATTCATGAGTTTAGAAAAAGGTTCCAAACTTTGGAACCTTTTAATGAGCTTGTGAAAATGGCTATCTACTCGACATATTCATGAGTTTAGAAAAAGGTTCCAAACTTTGGAACCTTTTTATGAGCTTGTGAAAATGGCTATCCACTCGACATATTCATGAGTTTAGAAAAAGGTTCCAAACTTTGGAACCTTTTCATGAGCTGGTGAAAATGGCTATCCACTCGGACGCTCTTTTTTGAGGGGACAAGTTTCCTCATTTTGTGCGGAAGGCAAATTATTGATGTTGAATTTCATGGGCCATTACGGAAGCACTTCAACTGTCATTGCGGTTATAGCATTCTTGCAGGAACGGCTTTATTTTCAGTGAGAAATGTAGAACTCACACTGAATTTTACAACTTTGGAAAAACGCAATTTAGTTTAGAACGCGTTTTGGAGGTTCGTACCCAGGCTGCCATTTCCCTAATGATCGAAAGTAATCGAAAGGGCCTTGTGAAGAGTTACTGAAGAAACTGATACGTTCGTTCGTGTTTTGCCTCAAATAATAAATAAAATCACTTTCTAAGCTGGAGCAATTCTGGTCATTTGAAAAGCAGTGGTTCAGAAGTGTAATTAATGAGACACATTAACAACTGAACAGGTCAGATCGACAGTTTATTCGCTGTAAACAAGTGCTGCTATTTGTATACAACTGACACCTTTCATCTCTACCCCGGCATCTCTAACGGTTCTCTATAAACGGCTAAAATTCAAAACATGTTGACGTGTCACATACTGCAAAACTCAAGAGCAAAAGCACTAGCAAATTATGTAAACAGAACGACAATATATATCAGTTTGCCGTGACCGGCCGTCGGTAGTCTTGTTCGATTTATACCTTCAATGCTTTACGGTAAACGATCTCGATCGGTGGACTTTGTTCCTATAAAAGACATTCCAATGCTTCGATAACTCTTTCACTTGCAGCGGCTTCGGTCTTCCTAATTCGAGACATTTGAGATCAGAGAAGAACTATCAGTTGAAACTATAAATTCACTCGATGCGATTCGAATTTTAATTTATGCTATTTAGCAACCTTCGATAAGGACCAATTAGAAGGCTTGTTGTGTTATCCAATCAAAATATGTTTTAGTTCAGCCGTCACTAGGGTCTTCTCTCGAGCGTCCGCCATTTTGAAATAGCGAGAAGAGAGTGCCCTGGGGACGAGGTTGCTAATCGGCTTGTTCTTTATTTGTTCATTACCAGGCTCCTCGCCAGTGGAACAGCTGAAGTTGGTGCCGACTACAATGTTGTGGGTCCGCTAAATATCTCAGTGGGTTCCACCGAGGATTCCAAAACTGTTACAATACAGACTATTGATGATGTAAATGTCGAGGATGCTGAGACAATAATACTAACGCTTCAATGTTCTTCACCTAATATCGGCTGCGGAGCGATTAAAACCCATACTGTCACTATCCTTGACAACGACGGTAAGGCTAGCTATTTCTGTATTAAAATCATAACTATTACAATTTCCTCGAATCTGATTGGTTGAGAGACCAATCCTATTTTAGCGTTAATTGGATAGTTTGTAATCGAACAGTTGCAAGAGCCAATCACATTACACCTTTTCAGTAAAATGCGCACGCTATCACGCAATCGCTACGCTATCGAGCGCGTACATTTTCACAAAATTTTCTCGCTTTTTCCCCCAAATATGTCATAATGATTTTTTGGGTCATTTTATTGGTTGGCATTGGATTTTGTTTTTGTCGGAAATGGTAATTGTTATGATTAATTGGTAACAGGCCTTCGTGTCGTCCAATTATGTCTGTAATCATACTCAGAATATATCCCTCGTATGATTAAAGACCTAATTACATCCATTTTGAAATCACTAGCATTTCCTGTAATCTGATTGGTTAAAAATGGTGCGATTTATTCCCAAATCGCACCTTTTTAATAAATCGCACCTTTTTGAGCTCTAAATCGCACCAATTTGAACATCCAATGAAATTGCAGGAACAACATAAAACAAGCAATCAGAACACAGGAAAAAAAAAAAAAAGGAAAAAAAATGAACAGGAAAGACTTTTGATTTTACCACAACAAATCTTTCATATTTTACAAAACAAATGGTGACTTTTTCAACTTACAGTTTTTTATTGTTGACTATTCCCTCTTTCAAGCTGAAGAGGCACTGAATGTGAATGATTATCCGTCATTTGACATCCATTTGCATTCAGAAAATGAAGAATAAACCACCAAAACAGGACCAAAACAAGCGAACAAGCTCCGGTAACTCCTAGTCGTAGCGAGTCCATTCCTGAATTTGCGATTGGAAAAACAGTTCGAGTTTCTAGTAATTCTACACAAGCCAAGATATTGATGAATTAAAGTCTTGGGCCATTAACAATAAGACTAAAACCGTTCCACAAAGCAATGGCTTTCTGTGTTTGAAAATTGGTGCAAGACGTCCAACAATCTTGAAATTGAATTCTCAAACTCATTAATAATTCATTAGCTCAATAACCAATCAGCTCTCACGATTCGAGTCAGGTGGATGTATCTTGATACCGGAGGAAGAACTGATCAAGACACTGATCAAGACACTGATCAAGACACTGAAATTATTGTATATTTACCATTATGTTACTTACCTTTAACTTAGTAGACTTACTACCTCTTACTTATCATGAAAAAAAAATCTAGTGATAAATCATCAACCAGAGTTGAATCAGTGACCCCTCGCACATTACGCTCACTACTTATCCATTAGACTACCTGACTGCTTGTTCGATTTTGAAGCTCTTTTTAACAAACATAATACTTGCGAGGTGACTCATTAGGCCAAGACACAAAAGCAATTATTATGTTCTTTTCTCAGGAGACTCAAGAACAATTCAGATAATCATTCATTATTAATGAGTTTGAGAAGCAATATCAAAAACTCGTGCTTCGTGTTTCTTCAGGGGATTCAAAACACCTCGAAACAATAAAAGCACTCGGCCTACGGCCTCGTGCTTTCATTAGTTTCTCGATGTTTTGAACCCCTGATAAAACACTCGCACTCGTTGTTGATATATTACATCAACATTGACAACAAAATGGCGCCTGTTATAGTTTTGACTTCGACAAGACTCTCACTCGATCAGTTCTATGCAGAAGTCAAACGCAAGGACGGCGAAGACAATGGGCCACAATCTCTAAGAATTATTCAGAGTGCCATTGAGCATCGTTTGAAGTAGAATAATTATCCTGTAAGCGTAGTATTTACTGTAAAATGTCCAGTGAATTTCACGGCTCGGCAAATCCTCAATACGAAGGTCATACGACAGCAGGGCAAGTGATCCCAAAACTACACCAGCTGTACGTTCAATTACTACTCAAAAGAACAACCAGCAACGGTAAAAAAGCGATGTTGGGCTTTTGTCTGTGATTCTAACGACGAGAAAGAGAATAAAGAAGGACATTTGTACCAAGTATCGAGTAGATTGTACGTTCAACTGACTTTGCATGTGCTCAATCGTTCAATGCGCACTACTCGTCACGTGACATTTTGCTGTAAATATTAAAATCGTTGTTTCTGTTTTCCGGTATCGAATGAGTGTAAATTTCAAAATGGATATAATTAAGTGGTAATTGAACTTCGTGTCGTGCAATTTTGGTCTGAAATCAAACTTGCAATTACAAATCGCACTCCCGCTACGCGGTCGTGCGATTTTGTAATCGCGCGTTTGATTTCAGACCAAATTGCACTCCACTCAGTTCAATTACCATTACGAATTGGACTCCACTCAGTCATTACCATTATGCATGAACGTTTGCTACAGTTGATACTCAGGTACTAAACTTGATCATGTTTTCGTCTCCAAAGTTATAAATTTGTACTTAATTATCATTGACAGCCGAAATACGATTTTGTCCGCAACATGTAGAGGTGGAAGAAGGACCAAATGTATCTTTGAATATTTCCTTGTGCAAATCTGGAAATGAATCTATTTCTCATACTGCGAGGTATTACTTAATATTACTAGATCGTTGTCGGATCGAAAATCATGAAATCTATGACCACAAGGAATTCTGGGAAATTAAAAAAAACTATCAAATAACACTGTCAAATCATCGATATCGACCTTTTTATCCAGATCTTAGTTAAATAGCTCATATACCTTAAAAACTACGAGAACATTGAATATATCATGTGTGTAATGCAGGTCATGAACTGATTTCCCATCCATCCTTGCGGTCTCAGTTTCTGTGATTTATGATTTTCAACCCTACAACGATTATGCAATTAGTTATGTAGAATAATAATAAATAAATAATAAACTTTATTAATGTGTCTTAATTAGTTAGCTTACATTTAATAGTATGCTAATTGGGGACACCTATCTAGAAAAATTGAACTAAAAATGTATGTCAATACTAATAATATGAAATCTAAGATCTAAAAGTTAAAGTACTGTACTAGTCCAAAAATGTGTGCTTCGTGTTTTATCAGGGCTTCAAACGCCGAGAAGCTGTGAAAGCTAGCTAGCTCTTCTCGGTGTTTGAAACCCCTACTGAAACACGAAGCACGATGTTTTGAACTGATTTTGAACTCAAAACTCATTATAATTCATTGTTGTTTTTCAATTCTGTAAACGTTAACGAGCTTCATCAAAACAGCTAAAACATTTCAGTCGGTCAGGTCTTCGCGATCGTGTCGCTGTGGAACAAATTCCTAGCTATTGTTCTATTGTCGTTCTATGTATTGTTTTTACATATAAAGCAATTGCTTGATTTCATTAGACGTTATTTCCGGTCTCGTGAGGAATATTCATCAGCTGAATTGCACCTTTTCAATAGAATACTCTCTGCTTGATAGCACATGGAGGGCAGTGTTTGCCCGTCATTTGAAGCAAATAATGAGATTCAAGGAGTTTTAACAGCCGATTGAAAGCCAGCAAGCCAGAAAGCCAGGACAATTTGTGAAGCTACACGAAGACCTTGTCTTTGTATCCGTGACGTCACTTACTCACAAAAATCGACTGAATGTTATAAATTAGTGGAAGATATGAAAGATTTGCCAAGAGGTTCGTCGAATTCTTCATTTCTTCAGATATTACCGCGCGCTGACTTCACATTCGCATAGTATATTAGCCACGTTAGTTAGTTTGGTAAGTGACGTCACTACCCAGCGACAACGCACTGTTTAATTGCGGACGTGAAGTTAATCGCAAATTTATAAAACTTCTCATTAGAACATTGAGAAAATATTTCACATTTTGTTTATTTAGAACATGAAGATTATAATGGCACTGTTTGAGAGGATTTAAAATTTGGACGAATTTTACGTGCTAGTCCCCCTTTAAGATCTTGATCTGGTGTTTCGTTGGGTATCAATATTCATACACTTGACCGAATACGATGTTCTGATTGATTAAAAATCTAATGAATTATTAATGAGTTTGAGAAGTACATACCACCTTATTTTTCTATATTCGGGAAATCGCTTCAATATTTTCATAATACAAATAAGGCTGGTAGGCACTTTAAGTTGGACATGCCCTTTAAAACTGTATTAACAATGTGATTTATATTCTATTGTGAGCGCGTGCTTATGTATGCCAACGCTTTAGTTTTGTTTATATTTACTTACCACGCCATGTGAAAATTCGTTATTTTTTCCTTTCGTCCCTGATGATGGGCCAAGAGCCCGAAAGCTAGGAAAAATAAAGTAAATACGTAGAAGAAACATATCATGTCTGAATCAATGGTACCTACGTACAGAAACCTACTAAATGTGATTTATAGTTTGTGACCACTATATTATTTCACTCAGGCTAACGGTACTGGATACAGGAACTGCGAAAAATAACTGACTTCAATGTTCCATCCGTGAATGATATCGTCTTTGAGCCCGGGGAAAAGGTCAAATCACTGCTTGTGGGCATTGTGGACGATTCATTGGGAGAAAACGTCGAGACCTTTCCGGTGCAGTTGAGTTCAACCACGTCGAATGTTAACATTACAGGCAAAACAACACTTACTGTAATCATTAAAGACGATGACAGTAAGTATTTACAAATACAACATGATTGTTGATAATATTTTTTACATATAAAAGATATGTTATCATAATTATATTTCCATATTTTTTTTTTGGTTTTTTTTATTTATTTATTTTATTTTTATTTATTTTATTTTATATTATTATTGCATATCATTGTAATGCGCATTTGAATTTTTTTACGATTGATATTTGCACAATATAAATGAAAAAATGATTATTATTATTTATTATTATATACATTTTTTCTTAGTTTTAACAAACGTTTTCGATCATTCGATCATCATCAGGTTCAATGCTGGAGGTCAATGATGATCGAATTAATGATCGAAAACGTTTGCTAAAACTAAGAAAAAATGTATATTTTACATATGTAATAACTATATAATCCTGGCGTGATGACATATTGTTGATAATATAAACGTAATACTCTTTAATAAATCAAACGCACAAATACCTCTATGTGGCTACAGTGTGCAAACAATGCGGATCAGTTATCCATCTGTTCATTCGATCTTCTATTCATTTCTTGTTTTGGAAGAGTATATGATGCAACAACTACCATAGCATAACATTTAGTCACCAATTTAACATGAAAATGCGAAAATGATTATGTGTTAGGGTTATTAACCGAATTAATTTTATTTTCCAGAAATGTTACTTTTAAATTGTCATTTTAATTAATATATATGGATACCACTGTCTGTTAGCTACGTAATAATATGTGTACTTTCATAACCCTGAAGATGGCCGCGATGGTTGAAAGCTTGGTTCATTCAACAAATTTAATGTAGATGAAGCCACTACAATTGATTGATTTATTAAAATATCGATCGATATGTCACGTTTTAAAATTAAAATAACAATTGACTTATTCCTTTCAAGATACATTTTTTATCAGTAATATTACGGAGCAAGTTATGAAGGAGCAAGATGCTGCACAGCTAATAATTAACATTGGAAGATTTGGAAAAACAACAATAAGTGCTACTGTACGGTAAGAATTAATACTTTTAATTTGTATATATTTTTTTTATTAATTCAATATATTCCCCATTTCTGATTGGGAGAAGATCTCCGGTTATTCTTTTCTTATTAAATATTCAACTTCTAGCTTGATCGTTTTGATGGTTGTGAGTTGTACTCTTATTGACACACACTTGACGTCATAAAATGTCAAACTACGCAATTAGCCACTTTAGAAACGAGTAAAGGACTGGGAACTAGTTTTTATAATTAATCTAATTAAGAAATGAACCACATCACAAGAAAGAGCATATCAGAATGAGTAAGTTTCAGGAGTTTGATAGGGTTTGGACAAGTAGTAAATGAACTGCAGACATTCAAAAACTGCAAAGAAATGTATGTTTACACAGGCGACACTTGTCCCCTGTAACTATACATTTCTTTGTAAATTTTGAGATGTTTGGAAAGCTGTTACTCGTTCAATATCTAACTAAACCAAACAAAACTTTGAAAACTTACTAATTCTGATATGCTCTTTCTTGTAATTAATTCTTAAAACTCGTTCCCAGTCCTTCACTCGTTTCTAAAGTGGATAATTGCACAGGTTAATTACATGTTGTCATTGTATTTGTAGACTCTCAATCACTTTTGGTGATGCCCTACCTGAGGACTGCATAGGTGAAAGCAATCGTGACATCGTGTTTGCTATCAACGAAACAACGAAGAATGTGACAGTATGCAAAATTGAGAACGATATATTGGTTGAATTTGACGAAACTTTTAAAGTTAACATATCCGTCACATCGCCAAAACTTTCTGTTCAAAGCGACAAATCAGAGAAAACCATCAAAATAATAAGTGATGATGGTAAGTTGAAATGTTTAACAGGTGCTTGAAGCGTGGTATTATATGAATTCAGTGCGCAGACGCGAAAATATAAGCAAAACATGGTTGTCCTTAAATTTAAAAACACTTGGCAATAATGATTAGAATGTTGGCCAACTGAACATATCCATCATTTAGTTAAGCTTATAAACGTAATTTTAATTCTAGTCGCCTTTCATTGTTCGAACCTTACATTGAAAGAAGGGGATGGACCAGCAACAGTGAGAGTTAATAGAACAGGAGCAACATCTATCGTTAGCAACGATATCCAGTAAGTAATAATGAACACATTTTGCATTATTGGTATAGTTATTTTGTCTCTGAGTTTTTCCTATTACATGATAGATGTTTCGGCCTTCATCAGTATCTTGTGTTTTTTGTTGCGCGCTCAACGTTTAATTTTTTTCTAAATCATTGCGCAATGTGGTCATTTCCGGCCTTTGAATCTTGAATGGAATGCCAGGCCTCTAATAAGAACAAACGTTGATGGTCACTTGTCGCTACTGTCGACCACCTGTGCCTTGCTAAAATCAAAGTAATGTCTGGAATTTTGAGTTGGTATAGTTGTTGCAAATCGCCGTGTTGTGCTCCATAACCCTCGTTTTGAGAAAATGCTATGTCTGTCCATAGTACGCTAAATCGCAGTTCGAGCATTCAATCTTGTAGACTATGTTCCTGGTTGAACTGATATCTCTAGGACCTTTTGGACGAGGATTGAAGCTTACGCACAGGCCGATGGGCTACCTTGATGTTGTGGTTTCTCAGTATTCCTTGAATCTTTAGACTTTTCAACAATTTGTATTACTCCCCTCTTTATCGCAATCATGAATTTCTACCTTGATGCGCATAATAAATATGACACAAACACTTAGCTAAACACATATGTATATATATTCATATCGACAGACAAACCGAGTGTATTGTTTTTATTATTATTATTACAGCTGTTGTTTGTTTACATCATTACACCCTCGAAAAAATACAACACCAAACAAAAGCAACAAAAACAAATACAGACGAAACTGTTACAACTCTAACAACAAAAGTTGTATTGATGTTGAATGATAACTTGATTTTTTTCATAGATGTTTCACAACTGATGGCAGTGCTAAGCAACCACTGGATTACACTCCAAAAGGTTCACTTCTGGGCTTTGCGATTGGTGTCACCAACAAGAAATTTGAAGTTAAAATCACAAATGACAAAATCGTTGAACCAAAGGAAACATTCAGTATTTCTTGTTTTTCAAGTGACTTTAAGCGTGCCAATGTTCTTCCTTCTTGTACAAGCATGAAAGTAGAAATAATCGATGACGATAGTAAGTGGCGATATCTTTATTGTAGATTTTATACAGCAAGCCATATATCTCAAGTATCAATACAGTCTCAGAAAACACAGGATACATCTGTCATAGATAAAACAATGGTAACAAATTTCTTCAAAGTGTCAATTGTATTTTAACAGACATTTGAAGAAATATGTTACCATTGTTTTATCTAAAAAGTACAGTGTCACGCATCTTCAAGAACTTCTAGTTCATTTTTGTATACATCTGTCATATCTTAACATGGGCGCACAATGAAATGCAATATAATGATTAGTAAGTGTGAGTTAGTCGAATAAAGGTAAGTGATGATCATGAAGACACAAAAGTGGCAACAGGGAAAGGATACATAATTACACATTTCTAAAGGTCCCAAAAAGTGAAATGGCGGATAACGATAGCAGTTCCAACAAGAACACCAAACTACGGAAGAAACACCTGCCAATTTACTCTTTACAATGCGAAATCCTCACCGAACTACCACGTCTACAAACCAAGGAAAGGACAACCAAACGACGTCGACAAACAAAAGTGCGAAAGAGATCATAGCAAGCCGGTCAAACCTGAATTTAACGTTGACAGAACCAGAACTTAGAAAACCATTCGTTCTAGCTGCCGCTCTTACACATGTAATATGTTCTGCTGCTCATAGTACAATTATGCGCCTAATTCAACATTTTGTAATTTTGTAATTTTTTTATTGTTTACTTTTTGACTATCTGTAATTTCTTGTTAGGGAGGACATTACATTGTCATGTTGTCCTTCCCTTCAACTAGTCTTTCTTGCACGGCTTCGTTTGATTGTATAATGTGTTTTGTGTGTATTGCAAGTACTAGTTAAAAAGCTAATAGATAAATATAATAAATATAGAGAAAAACGAGAAATATGCAGATTCATGAAGAAGAAGAGCACAAGTTAAAGACTTTGCTCATCTTCATCCGATTACAGACTTTAAAGAAGGACTGTTGTACTCATTTCCAACAAAAAAACACCAAAACAAGTACTCCACTAACTTCCATTCAGATCCACGACGTTCTCCTTCGGCATAACCTGGCTACTACCAGCAAGATAAGTCAACCTACCAGAGCAAGCACCAGCCCGGCCTTCTTAGAAGATCCAGATCAGAAGAGAAATCGGCTAGGAGAAATTACAATGACCATGAACTGCTGAACTTAGTATATGTTAAGTTACGTTAGAAATAATAACCAGTATAAATTATATTGGACAGGGGAGGAATGTAATATAATTTATATTCGTTCCTGTTGCTAAATGATGATGTCGTTCTTGCTTTTCAATGCAGTCTTCCAGCCTATTCTGTTTTAACACACGCTCGCATTGGCCAGTGTTTATACATATTAAAGCGAAAATAGCTAATCATAATTGTCGTCTCATTTCAGCGTACATTTATTTCTGTCCTTCTCCTCAAACATCCATAAGAGAAGATAGTGGTCCTTACGTGGTTCGACTTTGTCGTGTTGGTGTACTGAGTGCCACTCATACAGTAGAGTAAGTATATTTATTTAACAATTGGTATAGAGTCGTTTTCGTATGAGTGGGAAACCTACGGCACGGAGTTACGGTCACGGTACGGAATCGAAGACATTGTATTCAACCAATCACAGCGCGCAAAATCATCGCTCAACCAATAAGAATGCTTGGATACGGCATGATGATGGCGCGATACGGTCACGGTACGGCACGAACCGTACCGTAACTACTTCCCACTCATACGAAAACGACTCTATTACGCTCGTAGATGACACAGATGACGTCACAAAACCACTCGATTCAAGAGACCATAATACTAAGAGAACGAATCTCGTACTGATGTGTGGTCGATGCTCGTTGCGCTAAATCTATTTTTAGTAACGCGGTTTTTGCAGCACGCGCTCGATCGATGGCGTGAGTGGCGTCAGTAGCGCGCGCACTCGATCGTTTTTTCTCGTGGCGTATTTTTTTTGTTCTCACCACATTTTGACGTCATCTGTGCATCTATAAGAGTGCAGACGCACGGGAAAATGGAATCTAATTGTTAAATATTCATGATATAACTAGAGTCGTCTTGGTGTTACTCTTTTTATTTTTTTTATTTTTCTTATTTACTTGTAAAGAGCATTGAGATTTATATGTAATGCGCTTTTCCAAGAATTAAATTATTATTATATTATTATTATATTACTCTCACATTAGAGTACAAAGTACAGAGCAGGTCATACCAGAAGCGATGAATAAAATACTATGTTTTCTTTCATTCTCATAACGTAATATAATGCTCTACAGAGTATGCAATACAGATGACTCCAATGGTTTGCCACATGATTTTCCATCAATAAAGCCCGTCTGCGATATCATTACCTTCAAACCAAAAGACGAAAACCAAGCGTTCAATATTCCTATTACCAATGATATATGGGGAGAGAAAGAGTTGAAGAGCTTCAGCATTTCAATAAAGAGCAATGATTCAGCGGTAACATTCAACAATACTCCAACGAGTTATGTCGTACAACTACAAGATAACGACAGTGAGTATTTCATTTGCAAATAACGCCATTGCAAATCGTAATGCAATAAAAAATATCAAAAAGGCAAACTTTGAATATACTTCTCTGGACAATATATTTATTTATAAATATATACCTATTACTTACTGATCAGTATTTTCGAAGGATGCTATTGCAAATTGTAATACTGCTAACAAACATGAAATTAAAAGTATCATTCTCCAAAAAAGGCAAGAGTTTTCCTAAATTCCTTAAGTCGTCATGTCAAAAGTTGCTCAAAACTTCCTGAATTAAAATGACACGACATTTTATGTTTCTCGTATATTTAGTGCGATCTAATTCATAGACAATCATTAACGTGCGTTTTATTCTCTTAGACACTTTCTTCCTAGCAAGCACATTAAATGTAACGGTAATGGAGAACTCAAGTGCTTTAAACATAACTATAAACAGAACTGGTGAAATATCAGTGGCAGCGACAGTAAGGTGAGTAGTTTATTTAATGGATTTCAATCAAATATACAGTCATACTCAAAAAGGTTGTCCAGATGAAAAGACTACAATACTACAATAAAGTCATGTGATTCATTATGTTTTCAATTTCCTCGCGTGGAATTTCAATATGAGATGCAAAAGTACACGGCATTGTGAGGACTGAATGTAATTGCGCTGGTGTCAACTCGCAGTTCCGCTCGTAGAAATTGAAAACATAATGAATCATGTGAATTTATTGTAGTATTGTATTATTTTCATCTGGATAACCTTTTAGAGAATGACTGTAATATGTTTTGGTGTATTATACTTGGGTAATGGATTTCTGAACAATATGCGAATATGTAGTTCTGTGTGAGCAGATCACCGTCCAAAACTCGACATGCAGAACCTTCCAGCAAATTCAGTTTATTCTGTAATCTTCGTTTCAACTCTGAACGAATTGAAGCGACGCTGATTGGACTAGTATTCAGCACTGAATACGTCAATGTTGAGTTGTCTCTATAACTTTTTACAGTCTACTGAAGGTGATCATGCAAACCAGTTCATTCAGCAGCTACAATTAGAAATACACTAAACATAGATCAACAGATAATTTAATACCTTTTCTTCAGACTTGTGTTGGAGTTTCTTACTGCAATAAGTGCAGACTGCAGTGGCATAAGTCCACATAATATCACTTTTAAAGCAAATTAAATCGTGCATATTGCCCTCAATGTTGCACCGTATGTCTCTACCTTAAAGCGAAATGATTTGATGCGTTTGTTTAACCCTTTATGTGTTTGTCAAACCCATTACAGGCTTTCATTGGTGTTTAGTGGCAATGCAGTAAGTGCAGACTGCACTGGTACAAGTCCTCGTGATATTGTTTTTGACCCAAATGTAGTAACACAAACAGTGACAGCCTGCATCATTGTAGACGATAAACTAGTGGAATATGATGAAACATTTAAAATAAAAATAGAAGGTGTTGGATCCAGCAATGTTCGCAGTGGTTCATTTGAGAAAACTGTTAAAATTATCTGCGATGATGGTAAGTAACTCCCCGGTCGGTTAATTATGCAAAGTTGGGATTCACATTAGAGCTGTTGACATCATTTGTATAACTGAATAATTGCAGTCAACATCACGTGTTCAAACGTCAACCTCAAAGAAACTGATGGTCCCGCGATGATGACAATATCTCGAAAGGGAGCAACGGCTATTACAAGCAACATAATCAGGCGAGTTAACATGAACATTTCGCGTGGAAATGATTTCTTTCGAAATTATCTTTCACGGTGATTTGATATATGCATCTGTAGTTGGAGCTATATATAACGGGCGTGGGAGGGGAAGAGAGGGGAAGGGAGAGTACTAAAAGGAGAATATTAAAGGCCTAATTTGAAGACTCCATTTTACAGAGAAGCGTATATAAACTGATATTAGTTGAATCGTATAATACAGCTGATGAACTGATGATGAAATTGATAAATCGAATGAATACATCTTCGAGAAGGTCAATTAGCCATTACCTAAACGAGCAGGGGACTGGGAACTAGTTTATTAAAATTAATGCAATTACGAAATAAAGTTTATGACATGAAACAGAATGTTGAAATTAGCATATGTGCAAAGTGTGATATGATTTGAACGAATTCTGTCGGAACTATAAACTTTTGAAATTGTGTTGTCCAGCCAAAGTTTTACAGTGAATGTATGGTTTGGCTGGACAACGTCAAAAATTTACAGAGTTTGTATGGGAAAATATACATATTTGATGCACTCTAGCATCGTCAATATTAAGCCGAAGTTCACCAAACTTTCCAGACTAGCTAAGTTTGATCTGATCTTTCACTTTTGCTAGTTTCTTATTGAATTAGTTTTACGGACTTGGTCCCAGTCCACTGCTCGTTTTGGTAATGGCTAATTGAAATGTTGTTAACCTCTTATTATTATTGTTTTTTTAATAGGTGTGTTACTCAAAATGACAGTGCTACACAGCCATCTGATTACAATCAAACGACGAAAGCCATGACATTTACTTTCGGAGATCAAAATGAGACGTTCAGTGTTCCTATAATTGATGATAAAATCGTGGAGGAAAACGAGACACTGCGAGTAAACTGCACAACAGACGATAACCGAGTGAATCTAATATCCTGTAATACTGCCACAATAGATATCATCAACGATGACAGTAAGTTAAAAGAATGCTCTGCGAAGTTGTAAGATGCAATCATTAATAATGATAATTGTCTATCAAATATGACTTTTTATAATCAGTTACCCCTGTTTAGAAAATATGTTAGAGGAAGGATATATATATATTTTTTGATATGATACATTTTCAAACACCTACATTCATTTTCATTTATTTTCTATTGACTTATGTCAGTATTTTAATACTGACATAAGTGATTGTGATTGTGATTGTCTGAGAAAACCAGGCAAAGTTGAAAGATGGGGGTCGGCCGATTAACCTTAAACTTATAGCATTTAATGTCTATCCGAAATGATTAAGAATGGTGGTATTTAGAGATTTCTCCGGTCTTTCGTTCCATAGTTAGACCACCCCCCCTTGTTTTGGCCTTCGCCGGCCCTGACGTCACACTAAATATATGGCAAGTTTGACGCTCGATAAAATACATTTCTCTCCATTTTTAGGTACCCATATTAATTCTTTATGTTGTTTGCCATCTATATTACATTCTTCAAGGCCAATATCCTGAATTTAAATAAACACGAATTTTTCATCGAATTTTGCAATTACCTTGCACGCGCCAAAATATCGTATGCTAATTTTGAGGCAATTTCGAAATGGCTTTTCTCAGAGATGCGGCGGTTTATTTAAATCATTTGTTGATATATTGCAAGCCTGACATAGTATGTGTCAAAATCAGAAAACTCCAATTTGAGCCGTTAAAATCCGTTTGCGTGAGACACGCTCAAAGTTGCTATAATCTGGTATTTTTCCCGCCAAAATTGATGAGGTTTTTTTTATTCAACTGAATAACATTTCCCAACTCTCATAATATGTTGCGTAACGATAGCCTAAATCAATTCTACACATTATAACACTTCAGGACTACGATCTTATCTATTATTCATTTCATCGAAACTCAAATCAAACTACGATACGATGTCGAAAAATCAACTGAATTTTCCCGCGAAATTAGCCCTACACTGTACTAGTACTAGGTGAACTAGGTCTTGTTTTCGTTGCTTACAAATATTTGAATTACAAATATTTGAACCTCCGTCGGCAATATCCAAAATCTACCAGTCTTCTAATATGGAAAACTCAAATGTTTGACTCTCTTATTTGAAACTATCGGCAAGTTTCTATACGAAATCAACCAATGTTTTGTCACGCAAGGGAGCGTGTTGTTAATTAAATAATAAATAATGTAACACTTTTTCATCGCGGTAGTTAAAATAGGATATCACAAAACAGTTAGTACAATGGAGATATCAATTTTACCATTTGTATCTAGAGGATATTACATGGTGGGCTGGCGCGAAGATATGAATATTGACTTTGAGTGTTGAAAACAATATTTTACGGATGAGTGCATGCAAGATAAAATTTATGTATTTAAACCACCGTGTTTGTTACAGCAATATGCAGAAATTCTGATCCTTTTGACTAAAATACACATATATCAAATATCTACTTAAAATTATGGGATGGCTACGCTGATATTATTTTCATAAAGCCTCGCTAGCAGACAACTAGAAAAAAATATCAGCATAGCCATCCCATAATCTAAAGTAGGTTTTCGATATATATGTATTTTAGTCAAATGGATCAGAATAATATTAATTTCTGCATATTGCTGTATTTTTATTATATATAATATATATATATATATTAATCCTCCTAAAATAAGTCTCCGTAATAATATTTATATCAAAATAAAATTCCCATAAGAAGATCCCCCTCCACCCAAATACAAGCCCATGGGGGCAATTTAAGGATTGACACGAAAATAAGTCATATGGTAGTCAAGCTAAATGTTTTCTTAAAATAAAATCTAAATATTGGACTTTATATACTGTATGTATAAATAATATTAACAAACAATCGAATACATAGTTTTAGCACTAAAAAAAAGTATTGACAGAAGCACTATCTTTAATTAGGGCAGCTATTACAATTATTGTTTCCACTGCCTTGTCGAGTTTCTCAGTTATGGCGTACATGACGCTTAAAATATTCTAAACTTGTTTTTTTCCTTATCTTTCTTGATTTGGACCATATGTACGGCAAAAAGGACCTGAGAGAATGTTTTCCATATTGTACAGTGTTATTAGAAATCATATCTAGGAATTTCAAAATCTCTGTTTGTAAGTGTATATATACATATATTTTTAAGGTTAAATATTTCATTCCATTTCATTTTAGTAGCTTAGCTTAGCTTATCTTCATGGACAAGTTGACATATGCCGGCTATGGCTGACTACAATCGTATTTTGGGGTGAAACTGGTAAATGCCAAGATGCTGAAGTGCGGTAACTGCGCCGGCAACCAGGACGTTCAACCATCATCTAGTAGTACGTCTTTGAAAACCATGACAAATTCGTTGATGGTGACTGTGAAGAGATGAGTGGAGGACACCACAACAGATCAGACAGCTCTTCTCGACGACATTGTTACGGAGGTTGCCTCAGGGGCGGATTAAGGGTGGGGCGAAGGAGGCGCACACCCTACTTTTGGAAATTTGAATACCTTTGTTGCCAAAAAAATTATTTACATACAATTTGGTTGAAACCAATGTCCAACCTCCTCCTTACCAAATATCTGGATCCGCCCCTGTCCCTGGCAGCTCGATGCAGCAGATGACTTCACCAAAACATCCGATTGTAGTCGGCCAAAGACTCAACTAGTCATCTAGTCCATGAAGATAAGCTGGGTTGTTGAAGTGGGCAGAATTTTCTATATCTGACCACGGTCCAGGTGTAATCAACAGTGAGGGCGACGCCTATCGACCTGGTATCTGGGCAGCACTTCAACAACACAAATTGAAAAACAGTTTTCCCTTTTTTGTTTTGTTTGTTGTGTGCTTTTTTCCTTTTCTTTTTTTTGTGTGCAGTTGACGTTTTGAGGACTAGTCACTGGGTGACAGTTAGTGAAAAATAACAAAGGACAAAAATAAATAAGGTCCAGATAGGGAAATACTGTGCCCTCGGCCTTGAAAACGGACGTATGCTCAAGACCATGGAGACAGTATTTCCCTATCAGGACCTTCTATCCGCTAAATAACCTCTATTTATTTATTTTGAATTACTAACAACACGCTCCCTTGCATGCGTGACAAAACATTGGTTAATTTCGTATAGAAACTTGCCGATAGTTTCAAATAAGAGAGTCAAACATTCAGTTGAGTTTTCCGGCATATTCGAAGACTGGTAGATTTTGGATATTGCTGACGGAGGTTCAAATATTTGTAAGTAACGAAATCAAGACCTAGTACAGTGTAGGACTAATATTTCCACAGGAAAATGCAATTAATTTTTCGACATCGTATCGTAGTTTGATTTGAGTTTCGATGAAATGAATAATAGATAAGATCGTAGTCCTGAAGTGTTATAATGTGTAGAATTGATTTAGGCTATCGTTACGCAACATATTATGAGAGTTGGGAAATGCTATTCAGTTGAAAAAAAAAACTCATCAATTTTGGCGGGAAAAATACCAGATTATAGCAACTTTGAGCGTGTCTCACGCAAACGGATTTTAACGGCTCAAATTGGAGTTTTCTGATTTTGACACATACTATGTCAGGCTTGCAATATATCAACAAATGATTTAAATAAACCGCCGCATCTCTGAGAAAAGCCATTTCGAAATTGCCTCAAAATTAGCATACGATATTTTGGCGCGTGCAAGGTAATTGCAAAATTCGATGAAAAATTCGTGTTTATTTAAATTCAGGATATTGGCCTTGAAGAATGTAATATAGATGGCAAACAACATAAAGAATTAATATGGGTACCTAAAAATGGAGAGAAATGTATTTTATCGAGCGTCAAACTTGCCATATATTTAGTGTGACGTCAGGGCCGGCAAAGGCCAAAACAAGGGGGGGGTGGTCTAACTATGGAACGAAAGACCGGAGAAATCTCTAAATACCACCATTCTTAATCATTTCGGATAGACATTAAATGCTATAAGTTTAAGGTTAATCGGCCGACCCCCATCTTTCAACTTTGCCTGGTTTTCTCAGACAATCAAAAGTAGTGCATTGCATCTATATTGTACATCAAGCCTTGTATCTCAAGTGCTGATACCTACTCACGAACCCATGATCTGATACGACATCCGCTTGAGAAACGTTCGTTATTGCCGATAAATGTTGCATGGTGTACGTCTTTGTTGCTTGTCATTGCATTACTCCTTCTCTATTTACAAACATTCCCTTTAGTGTATTTCCTTCAGTATATACTAATGCGAAAATAGACTATAATCGATTTATATTAGTTAAAAGCTAATCATAATTGTCGTCTCATTTCAGCGTACATTTATTTCTGTCCTTCTCCTCAAACATCCATAAGAGAAAATGTTGGTCCTTACGTGGTTCGACTTTGTCGTATTGGTGTACTTAGTGCCAATCATACAGTAGAGTAAGTATATATACATGACATAACTAGAGTCGTATTGGTGTACTTAGTGCCAATCATACAGTAGAGTAAGTATATATACATGACATAACTAGAGTCGTGTTAGTGTACTTAGTGCTACTCATACAGTAGAGTAAGTATATATACATGACATAACTAGAGTCGTGTTGGTGTACTTAGTGCTACTCGTACAGTAGAGTAAGTATATATACATGACATAACTAGAGTCGTGTTGGTGTACTTAGTGCTACTCGTACAGTAGAGTAAGTATATATACATGACATAAAATAACTAGAGTCGTGTTGGTGTACTTAGTGCTACTCATACAGTAGAGTAAGTATATATACATGACATAACTAGAGTCGTGTTGGTGTACTTAGTGCTACTCATACAGTAGAGTAAGCAGTATATATACATGACATAACTAGAGTCGTGTTGGTGTACTTAGTGCTACTCGTACAGTAGAGTAAGTATATATACATGACATAACTAGAGTCGTGTTGGTGTACTTAGTGCTACTCATACAGTAGAGTAAGTATATATACATGACAAAACTAGAGTCGTGTTGGTGTACTTAGTGCTACTCATACAGTAGAGTAAGTATATATACATGACATAACTAGAGTCGTGTTGGTGCTACTCATACAGTAGAGTATATTACAACAAAGTAAGTTACTGTGCAGGTCATACCAGCATTAGATATATACATAGAAGTGCATGATGAATAGAATATCATATTTTCTTGATAATGTTGTCATGATCATGATGCCAACGAAACGTCGCATCCTATCGCTGGTTTTCTTAATAAATTAAATATTTTCTTTCATTCTCATAACGTAATACAACGCTCTATAGATTATGCAATACAGATGACTCCAATGGTTTGCCACATGATTTTCCATCAATAAAGTCTGTCTGCAATATCATTACCTTCAATCCAAATGACGAAGTCCAAACGTCCAATATCATTATTAACGATGATATATGGGGAGAGAAAGAGTTGAAGAGCTTCACCATTTCAATAAAGAGCAATGATTCAGCGGTAACATTCAACAATACTCCAACGAGTTATGCCGTACAACTACAAGATAACGACAGTGAGTATACATGTAAAAAGAACGCCATTGCAGATTGTAATACTGACAGACAAAACAGACAGACAACATTTTATTTAATCACGGTAAGAAACATCAGTTTATAATAATGTACAATAATTTAAAATCTAACTTCTAACAAACATGAAAAGTATCATTCTCCAAAAAAGGCAAGAGTTTTCCTAAATTCCTTAAGTCGTCATGTCGCCTTAAGTCGCTCAAAACTTCCTGAATTAAAATGACACGACATTTTATGTCTCTCGTATATTTATGTCGCTCGTATATTTAGTACGATCTAATTCAAAGACTATTAACGTGCGTTTTATTCCTTTAGACACTTTCTTCCTAGCAAGCACATTAAATGTAACGGTAATGGAGAACTCAAGTGCTTTAAACATAACTATAAATAGAACTGGTGAAATATCAGTGGCAGCGACAGTAAGGTGAGTAGTTTATTTAATGGGTTTCAATCAGTTGAAGTAATGAAATAAACAACAAGTCGCTCTTTCTTCGGGAGAGTAGTATGATTGTATGCGTATAATTTTCCATATATATCTTTGAGGAAGATATATGTTTTGGTGTAATATATACTTTAGATCATTTAGATTTGGGTAATGAATTTCTGAACACTATGCGAATATGTAGTTCTGTGTGAACAGATCACTGTCAATACCTCGACAGGTACAATTGCAGCAAATTCAGTTTATTCTGTAATCTGTAATTCTGTGTAATTCTGTAATTCTGTGTAATTCTGTGTAATTCTGTGTAATTCTGTAATTCTGTGTAATTCTGTAATTCTGTAATTATTCAGTTTATTCTGATAAAAAACCTTTAAACCTTTAAACCTTTGTTTCAATTCTGAACGGAAACAAGCCTACAAAGTGAAGCTGAGCTGATTGGACTAGCATTCGACACTAAATACGTCAATATTGAGTTGTCTCTATAACTTTTTACAGTGTAAAGGTGATCGTGTAAACCAGTTCACTCATTACAACAGCTTCAATTAGAAATACACTAAACATAGACTAATTTAATACCTTTTTTCCAGACTTGTGTTGGAGTTTCTTACTGCAATAAGTGCAGACTGCACTGGTACAAGTCCTCGTGATATTGTGTTTGCCTCGAATGAAGTAACAAAAACAGTGACAGCCTGCACCATTGTAGACGATAAACTAGTGGAATCTGATGAAACATTTAAAATAAAAATAGAAGGTGTTGGATCCAGCAATGTTCGCAGTGGTTCATTTGAGAAAACTGTTAATATTATCAGCGATGATGGTAAGTAACTCCCTGGTCTGTTAATTATGCTAAGTATAGAGATTCATATTACAGTTGTTGATATCATTTCTATCACTCAATAATTGCAGTCAACATTACGTGTTCAAACGTCAAACTCAAAGAAGCTGATGGTCCCGCCGTGATGGCGATATCTCGTATGGGAGCAACGGCTATTACAAGCAACATAATCAGGCGAGTTAACATAAAAATATCGCTGAGATATGATTTCTTTCGAAATTATCTTACACGGTGATTTGATATATGCTTCTGTAGTTGGAGCCACGGGCGTGGGAGGGGAAGGGAGAGTGCTAAAAGGAGAATATTAAAGGCCTAAATTGAAGACTCCATTTTACAGAGAAGCGTATATTTTAAACTGATATTAGTTGAAGCGTATACTACTGATGAACTGATAATGAAATTGATAATAAAAATGAATATATCTTCGAGAAGGTCAATTGAAATGTTGTTAACCTCTTATTATTATTGTTTTTTGTTATATAGATGTGTTACTCAAAATGACAGTGCCATACAGCCATCTGATCACAATCAAACAACGAAAGCCATGACATTTACTTTCGGAGATCAAAGTGAGACGTTCAGTGTTCCTATAATTGATGATAAAATCGTGGAGGAAAACGAGACACTGCGAGTAAACTGCACAACAGACGATAACCGAGTGAATCTAATATCCTGTAATACTGCCACAATAGATATCATCAACGATGACAGTAAGTTAACAGAATGCTGTGCGAAATTGTAAGATCAAGATGCAATCATTAATAATAATAATTGTCTATCAAATGCGTCATTTTAGAAATAGTCCCCTTCACAGTTCCCGGCGACATCTTGAAAGGTAGCCGTGCCTTTGCATCGAAGCGAGACCAACGGTGACCTTGCAATAATAGAGACATGTGAATAATTGTACAAGGTGTTAAGAAAGACATCTATAATTGCAAGGTCGCCGTTGGTCTCGCTTCGATGGAAAGGCACTGCTACCTTTCAAGATGGCGCAGGGAACTGTGAAGGGGACTACATTTTAGTTGATTTTAATTTTGTGATATATATTTTCCAGCTTACATCTATTTCTGTCCTTCCCCTCGAACAAACATCAAAGAAGCTGCTGGTCCTTATGTAGTGCGACTGTGTCGTGTTGGTGTCGTGCAGGTTTCACACACAGTACAGTAAGTGTTCTTATGAATCCAATCACAATAAGACCACAATATGAAAATTATATGAACTGATAGGTTAATTGATGTTTTTACCTAGATTGTGTTGGACAAACGACTCTATCAGTGAACCCCGTGACTTCCCATCAATCACCGCAGGCTGTGTCACCATCACCTTTGCACCATATGAATTAAGGAAGGAATACAATATCAATATCACTGATGATTCATGGGGAGAAAAAGAGTTTAAGACGTTTAATATTGCAATCAAGAACAACGATGCCGCTGTTACATTTAATGACACTACAAGCTACAACGTAGCTCTACATGATGACGACAGTAAGTATCTCACTCAGACATTCAGTAGATTGTATAGCAAATAATTAATTGACGGTTATATTTTATTAGATGTCCATGTTGTTTCTTGTGTTATTTTGTATAAATAATTTTAGTATTTACCAAATCAGTGGATAGCAATTTTGGCGCGTTTTGATTGGCTCCCGTAATTCGGAATATCCTTGGCTATTCACTGTTTTGGGACGAGATTCAAAATGGCGTCTCGTTTCGCTACAGTCTCCGAATTTATTTGTTTAATAAAGTACCATTTTTTTATCAAACTGATTTGGTAAATACTAAAACAATTATCCCCCTCAGTGTCGGTGAGTAGTGTTGAATATTTACCTCGAGGATTCGCGACTCGGTAAATATCCACCACTACTCACCTCCACTTCGGGGAATAATTGTTCAATATTCTAAATTTCTTATTGGCCGACCAGACAATGCTTTTTTAATAACTTAAAAAAATATATATACAAGTAGCATAGTAGGGATGGAATTATCCCTATTTGTTTTCGTTATGTATAATAATAATATGTATGTATTCGTAAAGCGCTGTTTCCAAAGCTCATAAGAGCTGAATAAATTACTCACATTAATTAGACTACATCAATTACTCCTTAATTAGACTACATGCGAACACTAGGTCAGCGAACGTGCATGGAGTATGACGGTAGCTTCAAACTGGCGTTGATATAATTGACTTTTCAATCATTTACAGACACCTATTGTTTAACAAGTACGTCATTTAAAGTGTATGAAGAAGACCATCAATACGTCAACATAACAATCAGAAGGACAGGAGCCATCACCACCACCAACTCATCCGTTCTGTAAGTAAATGCGTCTTTTTTTTCTAATAGAACATCTAGTCATTTATTACTCATAATACCATGATCACCTCGGTTTTCATTGTTCCACGAGGGACATTTAACAACGAATATCCCTCGCGAAAGCTCTAAGTCAAGCATCGCTCATGCATAGTAATGAGGGAAATTTAGACTAAATCTCCCTCATGAATACAATCATGAGGGAAATTTAGACTAAATGTCCCTCATGAATACAATCATGAGGGAAATTTAGACTAAATGTCCCTCATTACTATGCATGAGGATGCAAGTCAGTCCCTCATATACACCAGGTGTACACACAATCATTGGGACCCAAGAGCAAACCAAATATTATTTAATTGCTCCTCTACTTATGACGACTCGAGCATTCAAGACGTGTGGGATGTGTGAAGCTCAAAATAGTGGTATTTTGATATCCACAACATCGTTAACGCATGCGCAATAGAAGGAAATGCACAAAAGTCGAATTCAAAGGATATTTGATTAGACCTATTTCTGTTATTTGTTCACACAATGAGTTGGCACTTTCCTCTTTTTCTGTATGTGCTTTTTAGTATTTTGAGGAACCGTATTCTCTCTTACTTGCTCCACTTCGTCATCTCTCACAAAAGTAAACCGACATTTCTGATCTGTTTACCTTCAAGTACTCCTTACTATAACTAATTTATACTCTTTTATTGTGTAAATGAAACAAAGATGTGCAACATGAAGCATTCCCCAGAGTACAGTCTAATCAAGACTCTTTCACAAAACACTATAATATATTCTCCTTTGCGCCGTTAACTCAAGCCTGTATTTTTGTCCATTTCCTCGGTGATCATGGTATTACAAACTAATACCATGGCTTCTTCGGGATATTAGTGATTAAATGTCCCTCAGCCTCGGGAAGTTTAGTAAAAGTCCCTCGCCCGGAGGCTCGGGACTTCCACTAAACTTCCCTCGGCTTCGGGGACATTTAATCACTAATATCCCTCAGTGCCATGGTATTACTTATAATTATCCATGGTGAGTTTAGTAATTGGGATTCATTATAATCTCTGAATTCCCAATCCACTTCCGTCACAATGCTTAGGTAGGGAGCATTCACATCAATTTTTTGTCAGAACTGATCTGATCCTAAAATGGGGGGGGGGGGGGGGGGGGGGGCAGTTTCGGAAAATAATGGAGAAGAGAAAAGGGGATAAAATAAAACTTTGGACAAAGTGGCTACTTGTAAAAGCATCGAGACTCCCGTTAGGTGCGTTTTAAGAAATATATATTATTAACTATTTTTGCAATAGTAAAACCAGTCAGGAGAGCTCTACCTGGAGAACGGATATGTACTCCTAGAGCACATGCAGAGTAACCAGGACATGTAATAAAACAAACACATGCATTGTTCTTTTCCATATAAGTCAAGGGAAGATCATTAACAGGATGGCTTCAGTATTCCGAACACAAATGAAGATGACTCTCCTCGGGAGATTTAATTTATTGGGGGAACTTGAGAGCTCTGACACACCCGTATAGGAAATTAGTAATTAGTTGTGTATCTGCAGTACTGTAAACAGCTACAAGTATTAAGGGAGATGAGAAACTGGACAATAAATTAAATATTTATTTGTACAAATGAAATACTAAAATATTATTGTGATGAAAATGATGTCGAGAAAGGTATTTGTTGAGGGGTCCTAAAATACTCGACGTTAATGCTCCCAACCCATGACAGTAACTGAGGCAACAACGATTTGTGGGATAATGGGGTAGGGCATGAAGTACTCCAGTAAAGGTCATGTACACAATGTACGACACTAGGCTAGCGAAGTTGCCTGGCAACGAGAGGTCACAATTCTCTCCAAGGGGTCACAATCCCCAAGGCCACAATCCTCTCCATAGGGTCACAATCCCCCATGAGAGAGGTCCTTAATCCTCTCAGAGGGTCACAATCCCCCATGTGAGAGGTCCTTAATCCTCTCAGAGGGTCACAATCCCTCATGTGAGAGGTCCTTAATCCTCTCAGAGGGTCACAATCCCCCGTGTGAGAGGTCCTTAAGAGGTCCTTAATCCTCTCGGATGTGAGAGGTCCTTATCCTACATGCATCTAGGGTCGCGCCTCATAGTTACCATGGTAACAATGCTCAATCAGGGGGCACAACCCTAGTTCTGTGAGTCTATGGGGCAAAGGGTGACCTGTATGGGAGCACTTCATCCCACAAATACACAAGGTGTATTCCCCATTGACGAACCACAAACCCAAATTACATGTATAATGGAGTGCAAGCCTAATTATGTATATCCCCTACCAATTTGCCAGAAACTTCTGATAAGAGGGAATTTGGGCATCTAATGTATCGCTCATAACAATCAGAGGACCAGCGCCCTAGTGTTTTGATTAGCCAAGGTGGGAGGCCCACAGAGGCTGCTGTTGTAGCTGCTCCTATTCTATAGCTATGGCCTGCATATAGGGATGGGTTGAAACCGGAAAATGATAGTAGCTGTCTAGTCTCAGAGGTTAAAGCATCTTTTGTCAGTGGAGTTCCCGATGAATACTGAAAGAGGGGGGCCCGGGGTGGTGCTCCTTGCCAACAGATATGTTTTCATAGCCATTACAGGACAAACTGGCCGATTGGTTATTCCTATATTGATGGTGTGGCCAATGCGAAAGGGGTCGGTTTTTGCTTCTACGAGAATAGTGTATGGTTGTAGCTATCCCAGCGAAGGCACAAAACATGTATGGAACATAGTAAACGAAGGTCAAGGGAATTGATTGACAAGTCCTGAAGGGCACGTGTAACCTTCAATGTGATTTGCTAACTACGCACTCGCGCCACCATGAGATGACTTTTGGGTGTGGGACAATGGCCCTTTGATTCAATAGCATATCCCCTTGCAGATTGTATAGGTCATGGTTGTCCCATTAACTTAAATTTATATACAGTATTTGCTATTTATAAATTGGCTTAAATGGAGGAGTTTTCACTACACAAGAAGGGTGCTAAAAAAATTACTTACATGCGCTAGTTTCTAATCAGAACACCACCAACCCATCCCTGCCCACAATGCTTTTGTGAATGCTCCTTAGCCCTATTTTATATAGAGAGAAGATGACTCCAGTACACCCGACCTGGATACCTGCTTGGAGTACATTTCCTTTGCAATGTTGTCGCTCGTTTTCTTATTCTGCTCGTTTGCTTTTCCTTTACAGAATGAACACAAACAACCAAGAGGCTTCAGCATGCGAGGACTTTGACGGGATTACTAACCAAACCTTGTCATTTTTGGCTAGAGAAACTGAAAAAACAATATCCATCAGGATTACAAATGATAAACTCGTAGAGAACAATGAAACGTTTCAGTTCTCATTATCGGGTTCAGAAGGAAGTACAGTGTTCCCAGAATGCAAAGCTGCTAATGTTACTATTATTAGTAACGATGGTAAGTATTGTTGTAACTAACTGTTCGCTAGTAATTGTTTTGGTATTCGTGTTTGATCGCCTGTAAAGTAATTAAATAACTATTAAGACTGACAATCCACGAGTGATCACTTTGCTGATAAAAAAACTTTGAAAAACGTTGTTTGTTGTATGACGATATACTTTGATGAAAACGCAAGGAAGAAAAATGATATGTGGGGTGGTGGACCTATAGTCGTTCACAGTATAATTGGAACTTCCATATTTAAATATATTGTGGTTTATACTCAATTGAAAAACTGTGAGCGCTATATATTGTACTATATTGAAATAAAAATAGTTCGGCTACTCAACGTTACAAGAACCAGGGAGGTAGACTATTCGAGAAGACTTCGAGAAGCCATAGAGTGTATCGATATAATTAACACTTTTCTTCTTAGTCAACATTTCGTGCAATTCGTCTGGAATTGAAGATGTTTTCGAAAACAGAGGTCCAGTGGTGATAAAGTTTAGCCGAGTAGGATCTTTACAATACCATCATACGATGAGGTAAGCTTATTCAACAAAGGAGTTTATCGAATCTAACTAACTGGTGCACATGTGAAAAAGCAAATAAGCAATTGAGAAACAGTGAAGATCATGGTGTTAATAATATTTTGCGCAAAATATCATTGATCGATATTTGGTAAATATACAATGACACGGTTCAACAGTGTGCCGAATATTGCTGGCAACAGTGTTGTGCAAAGGTGGCAACGTGTGCCCACCCAGGCCTGCAATTGTTGAGGAAAATGTTATTGAACATCGTGCACGACAACTTGTAGGAGGAAAATGTTGCCGGCATTATTGCACGCAATATTACACCGCGTGTGTACCTTTGACTCATCAATTTTAGTTTGATTCTTTTGTATTCATTCATAACAAACCTCTTTGGGCTTATATTTATCCCATGCCTAGTCTTATGCGCACTTTCTTGTTCTAGCTTCACGAGGAATTTGAAACCCAAAGAGCTGTTTATGCTTATGATATTTACGTTTTTATAATACAATAACGTCATCCGTTTCAAAATCACACAGAATGGCGTCATCAACTACAAGAAAATGTTGATTTGCTTGCAATTAAATGTTTTATATTTTGTCAATGTTGCTCTTTGTTCCAATTGCAGAATCCAGACACATGACGATGTTGCAACATCTAGTAATGATTTCACAGCGATAAACGAAACCTTCACCTTCAACGCTGGTCAGGCCACGATTGAACAAAACGTTGTCTTTGTCAATGATATGACTGTGGAGATGAATGAGACCTTTCAGCTATCAGTAACAACATCAGATCCCCGTGTTAATATGTTGTGTCCCAACATTACCTTTAACATATTGAACGACGACAGTAAGTGTTATTATAAAACTGTTTTTGCTGCAGGGACAGTTACAATACAAATAGATAGACATGACATGACATACAGCGTGTTTGTAAAAGGGTATGGTATGGACATAGCTGAAAGAACATTTAAGACAGCGATAGGGTAAAGATAGTCAAGAAGGAAGGAAGATGGACACAGGCGAAAAACAGCCAGCCAGCCAGCTAGCCAGCCAGCCAGCCAGACCCACAGACTTGAACGAACAGGCAACAGGCAGATCAACAATGAACAGCATTGCAAACCATATGCTGCTCTTACTATATAAATTATTTCATTGCCTCCTTAGAATATTGTAAATAGTTATTTTCATCTTCCAGCCTACATCTTTTTTTGTCCTTCACCTCAAATGCACATACAAGAAGCAGCTGGCCCTTATGTAGTGAGACTGTGTCGTGTTGGGCGTACAAGTGTATCTCACACTGTCGAGTAAGTAGTCCATGATCGGTTTCACATGATCTACACAGTTTTGAGACGTCAAAGATGCAATAAACGTACCATAGAGTACATAGCACTTGCATTGACTTTGTATAACAGCTGATAAAATGACAGCAATCATCACTTAAAAACGATATAAAATTGTAAAAGCGTTCATAGAGATTTCTTATGGATTCTGACGTCTGATCAAAAAGAAAAACAATTACCATTACAGTTTCTCTTTAGCAAAATAAGTGTTTTTAGCGGTGCAATGCAATGTGCTCAAATATTAGTGATTGCAAACATCGCTAACTTTAAATGAGTCAGTTTCCTTGTGTTAAGACATCATTGATCAGTTAATTAACTTATATTATTTCTTGCTCAGATTGTGTTGGACAGATGATTCAACAGGGTTGTCCCATGACTTCCCATCAATCACTGCAGGCTGTGTCATCATCACCTTTGCACCAAATGACTTAAGAAAGGAATACAATATCAATATCACTAATGATTCATGGGGAGAAAAAGAGTTTAAGATATTTTACATTTCAATTAAGAACAATGATACGACCACTTCATTTAATGATACTGCTACAAGCTACAATGTAACTCTACATGATGACGATAGTAAGTATATTTTAAGAGCGAATGCACAGACATATCGATCATACCCTCATTTTGGGTTTGTTGGAAGGTGTTATTGAGTTGACAAAAGTGCTGGGTTTATTTTTCAAAATACGGCCGATTTTCGGGAAAATATCCGAACGCCACGAATGCGTATTTACTAGCTGATATTGAAGTTATACTCCAATGACTCTGAACAACGGTTTCAAGTCGAGTCTATCGGGTCAAGTTTTTGTACTGACCCGATAGCCTCGACTTGAAACCGTTGTTCAGAGTCATGGAGTGTAACTTCGATATCAGCTATTGTGTTACATTTTGCAGGAAACAGGAAGTGTTTGCGTAGCGACGCACTCAAGAGGGGGAAAGTGAACTTTCGCAAGTGAAGTGTCTTTAGAAAAAACTCCCCGGAAAATGCCAGGCGGCGTCTTTCGGATTATGATTATCCACTTACCACGGGAAGCATATCCGCTTATTTAACTGGCCTTCTCTTTAAAAACCTCTCAGTCGTTTTCGCTTCTAAAATAAATATCTCCCAAACTCTAGCTAATGAAAGACTATATCAAGGTTATTACTAAAACGGGTTTGGTTTGCTTCAAAATATTTTTATTTTATTATATTTTATTTTTTGAAATGATTCCGTCTGAGAGCTGGTCAAGAGGTCAAATTTGCATGAAATTATGCACTTCTTTACGGCGCTGTACAAACTTCGTCTCGCATTATCCAGCGAAACTTTTTATATCATGTTGTAGATCAATGTATCTAGTTTGTCTAGAGGTAAAGCGTTATTAATCGGTTCAGCCGTTTATGAGAAAATTAGTTGATAATTAACCCCACTAAGATCTAACTGAACGGCGGCTCAAAATTACCCAATTTTACTCGATTATTTTGCAAAAGTGGCACCTCTTTGGACTCTCTCATTGACACAATCGGATTGAACATCATTTCATTTACACAAATCTGAAAAAAACCTGTGTACGCTTTGGATATTTCAAAAGTTACGACAATTTCAGTTGGTGCATGTTAGACGATTTACGAATATTAATTAGGTGCAATATCTCAGATATCTTATCCATATGAAGTTGACAACAGCTTACCTCCTTCCTAAATCGCTCATGTTTCCCATTTTACCCATGCTAGACTTCATTCCAGGTCAACATTTCCAAATACAGCGATTTAGGAAGGAGGTAAGCTATTTTCAACTTCATATGGATAAGATATTGCACCTAATTAATATTCGTAAATCGTCTAACATGCACCAACTGAAATTGTCGTAACTTTTGAAATATCCAAAACGTACACGGGTTTTTACAGATTTGTGTAAATGAAATGATGTTCAATCCGATTGTGTCAATGAGAGAGTCCAGCGATGTGCCACTTTTGCAAAATAATCGAGTAAAGTTGGGTAATTTTGAGCCGCCGTTCAGTTAGATCTAATTTTCTCAAAAAAGGCTGAACCGATTGAATAACGCTTTACCTCTAGACAAACTAGATACATTTATCTACAGCATGATATAAAAAGTTTCGCTGGATAATGCGAGACGAAGTTTGTACAGCGCCGTAAAAAAGTGCATAATTTCATGCAAATTTGACCTCTTGACCAGCTCTCAGACGGAATCATTTCAAAAAATAAAATAAAATAAAATAAAAATATTTTGAAGCAAACCAAACCCGTTTTAGTTTTAACCTTGATATAGTCTTTCATTAGCTAGAGTTTGGGAGATATTTATTTTAGAAGCGAAAACGACTGAGAGTTAATAGGCGTCACCCAGAGTACTTACAGGCTTGTTATAACGTTAACCGAAGGAAAGCGGCCACAAACCTCAATAAGTTTGTAAACTCACACATACCTTCCTACAAATCTACCATGAGGGCACGTTCATTTTTGTAACGTACGGAATGTCAATTTGCCATTTGATTGCGAAAACTAGCGAAACAAAATCATTATGACGTTTCGATGTCGCTGTCGGACGTCATTATCAAATACAAATTAAGCTAGTAAGCAGTTCGGATTTATATTAAAATGGAGGCAAAGAAAGTATACTCTAAGGATAGTGCCGCACGTTCTTTTAAAAACATATACTTTTGCACGTAGGGAGAAGATGGCTAGAGAACTCATTAATGAAAATGTTTTGTATTATTTCAGATAGTTTTTGCGTTACAAAAACGTCTTTAAAAGTCAACGAACAAACGGACAAATACGTTAACATCACAATCAGAAGAACAGGAGCAATAACGAAGACTAACGCAGTTGTAAAGTAAGATTTGATTCCTTCCTATCTTCCTTCTTTCCTTCCTACATATCATCCTTCATTCTCTCTATTCTTCCTTCCCTTACTATTTCCTTTCTACCTTATTAGCTTCGTTCTTTCGTTCACTCGCTCGTCCTTAATTCCTTCATTTGTTCCTTCGTTTAATTATCTGTGTCCTCCATTGTTCCTACAATATTTGTTTGTAGTATTTGGCAGCAGAGCCAAGAGTTATCGTATTAAAATCATCGATCGATTGATAAGGAAGACAAACACCAAAAAATTACGACGCTTCGACATCGTCCGATTTCATTACCAAGTAAAGGTGAATAATATATACATCGGACGATGTCGAAACGTCGTAAATTTTTTTGCGTTTGTCTTTCTTATCAATTTAGTTACAAATTTTAAACTCATCAAAAGTCATTGATCGCTCATGTAATTTAACCATACATGTTGTAAAGTTAAATCATTCCTCAATCAAGATCTCTAAATCACCATATCTTTCTTTTGTAGAACACATACTTCACCAAATAAAGCAAATACTCCAGAGGATTACCTTTCTTCAATTGACAACAAACTCTTCACATTCCTCGTTAACGAAACTGAAAAGACCGTGTCTGTCAAGATAAACAATGATAAACTTACTGAGGATGAACAAATGTTCCATTTGTCACTGGTGGGTCAGAATGGAAGCAATGTGTTTCCAGATTGTAATACTACAACAATAACGATTGTCAGCAATGACGGTAAGGATGCGAACACCAAGCGAGGGTTATATTCAAGGCCATGTTTTATCAGTTATCTAGTCCAATGAAGGTCGATCAGCATTGGTCCGGGACACAATCTATCCCTTCTTATAAATTCCATTGTAACCATTGTTGTTATTATTGTTGTTTTTAATTCTCTCTATAGCACTCTCCCCTCTCTCACACACAGACATAAACACCTCTTTCAGAATTCTTGGAGTGCACGTTGTGTCAGTAGTCGCCATCATTGGCGCCCGACAACAAAGCATTCTTCATATGTTCTCTTGTTGGTTCCTCCAACATGGCGGCTGCATTTTTATTGTTTATTTCTCAAGGGATTTTGCTACGTGGTTGCGCACCTATCACACTAACGCTTTTCCTTGTCACACAGTGTTAATTCTTTGAGGCTAAACATCTCGTCCTGTAATCTATTTCTATTGTAAACAAAATATCAGGCTCTTGGAAAGTTGGCTGCGTAGTACGTATGAAACAGATAGAAAATAAGGAAAAGATGACTTACTAATCACTAAAATTACCCAATAAAAGAGTGCGGATCGTAAGAAAGGAAAGCCCAAATAGAGAAGAAGAAATCACTAGTTCGAACCGCAGAGATCAGTTCAAACCACGACCTCCGCATCTGATCAACGAGACACTACCATTTCTGAGTAGTCTCCTTCGCAGCCGTGTTTAGTGTCGTCGCGCATCCTTCTTTATAACATAGCTACAATATAACGCGCGCTCTGATTGGCTGGTTATCTATGAACAAGAAATGGATATACCATAGAGATATTTCATGGAAATCACGTCAAAATCCAAAAACAAAGATTTTCGCTGAAGTTTTCGTACCTACTATAAGACGAAAATGGATGACTTTGCTTTATTTAGCATTGACCACGGAGACCTAAAGCTTACCGACTTTCTCAGCGGTTAAAACTCATTGTAACGAACCCGACATAATCGAAAATGCCGAACTAGAAAGTGTCAAAACAACACGCTTTGCATCCCGGTTTCGCATAAGCTTACTTGTCGGAGGACGATTTACAGCAACTTTTGATGGATAAGCAGTCAAAAAGGACAAAGAAAATGATAAACTGGCCGTGTTTCAATATTTAAAGGCAAGTAACATAATGTTTAAACGACGAAGAAGAAAACTATGTAATCCTAATTATTTGAAAACAAATGATCGTACAGCAACAGATAAGCTTAATTGTATTTCGGTAGCAAAATTTTACAAATTCAAGTCCAAGTAAGCTCAAGCTTTACTTGTCACAACTTGTGTGAGAAACTGACTGAATATCATAATAACAACAAAAAAATACTTTAAATAAATTTCCTGTAATAATTAAGCTTATCAATTACGTTAAAAGTACCTTTTCCATCACTTTTTTTAGCCTGGTGTATAAAAGAGACAATTTGTCCAAACTCCACTTGCTTGAAAGAATGACAAAACTCGATGCCCACCTTGACTGGCTGAAGCCGCGATTTTACGCCAAAGCGAGGAAAACAGACGAGGGAATGTACAGCAAAAAGACACTACTTCAGTACAGATAACTTATACCGAATCGTCACACCATGGCGATATCTGGGCACCGAAATGAGCAAAGCTTGGCTCATTATAACACACGTCCATCGTCAATACAACTTCACCACTGCAGCGAAATCTTGTCACGAAGCCTCGAGCAAAGTTCTTCTACACTACATGTACAGCAGTTGCTTTGGCTCAACCGTCCTTTCAAGTAATAGCAGCAGTACAGCAAAACAATGTCAGTCATCTTAGTGAGGGTCAGATGAAGCCTCCAATCCACTTTGATTCCCTTTTCAACAACTACACTATCCAGAACGTCCAAGTTGTAGTTTCGTCGAACGCTCGTAATCGATGTGTTTTTAAACTTCAAAAGTTCTTTGAAAATTCATCTCCAGAACGTGCCAAAATGAAAAACTGTGTTTTTTGTAATGTTTAGATAAATCTATTTTGTAAATTTTCTACGGAAAATGTGTAGTTTTGAGAAAATAGAGCACTTTGAGCGACATTTGCTGGTGTAAAAGTCGTCTTCAGGTTTTGAACACTTTGATTGAATTGAGAAATACGTGCGCAGGTTTAGAAGAATTTGTCAGTTGATCAGAAGTATTGATAACAATAAATCTGTTTTTGACCGGTAAAATCCTTGTCTTTTATGTTTAGTTGTGTGTATATGTAGACCACTTTTAGCGGCTTTTGCTTGTGTATTAAAAGTTGTCTTCAGATATTGAACAATTTGAAAGAATTGAGATATATTCGTGCGCCAGTGTGAAGAATTTGTCAGTTGATCAGAATTATTGATAACAATAAATCAGTTTTTGACGCGTAAAAGCCATGGCTATGTTATAAAAGCAATGGTCAATGCTTAGCTGTGCGTATATCCAGTTCTGGATGCACTTGGTCGGCTGCTAAGCATGCACTCAAGAAGCTAGAGTCGCACTCGGCTACGCCTCGTGCGACTCTTACGCTTCTCTCGTGCTTAGCAGCCTCCCGCGTGCATCCAGAACTGGATATACGCACGCTAAGCATTGACCATTCCTTTACTCCCCACAGAGAGAGAGCGAGAGAGAGAGAGAGAGAGAGAGAGAGAGAGAGAGAGAGAGAGAGAGAGAGAGAGAGAGAGAGAGAGAGAGAGAGAGAGAGAGAGAGAGAGAGAGAGAGAGAGAGAGAGAGAGAGAGAGAGAGAGAGAGAGCGGAAGAGAGCGTTTCATGATGACACTAGTAAACACGGCTGCGAGATAATAAAAATACTTTATTCGAAATACACTAGGTATTTCGAAATGATAGATCCTGAGGTTAGCCCTATAATGTAGGATCGAGGGAGACTACCATTTTAGCTACAAGGCCAGAAAGGGAGCAGGCCGTGGTTTGGCCGTGGGTAATTAGGGTTATAGCACTAGCTTCATATTTTATTTACTGATTTCTATATATTTTTATTGTAGTGAACATTTTTTGCCGACGACATTCTGGGTTCCAGCGTGTTTTCGAAAACCAAAGTCCGGTTTTGATAGAGTTTACCCGTGAAGGATCAACCCAGTACAACCACACCATAAGGTAACCCTTAAACAGGCACAACAACAATATAATTGTTAAACCCGTAAGAACGGGGTAAAATGCAGGGAGTTTAATTTCTATGCCACGTACGTTGTCACTTAAATAATGAAAGATACAGTTAAAAAAATGTCGAGGTATTAAATTTAATAACAGAGTTCATCATCCAGCTGAGTTTCATAGTATATAAAAACGTCTCTAGATTCTATACCGTATATACCAAAATCCAAAGGATTGTGTTTTAATCCAGTCGACGTATTTGCCAGCCATTCAGGATGTTATGCCTTGAATTGTTTCTCCATTTCACAGCCTACTGCTTATTATACAAATTGAAAATATAGTATTCTATAATCTGTAAGAATGATGGGTATGAATTTTTGAAAGGAATTCAAAATGTGGCGTTTCCCCCATGAAATAACAAGGGGGTGGTCTGCCTCTCCAGGGGAAAATTTCGCAAACCCAAACTGTTTTGATTCGTGAATTTTTAACCATAACTTTTAATATGGGAAAGTTTCACTAAAATCGTGATGGAGAAAGAGGGCATGTGTCACGCCTGCCTGGTCTTCTCCTGGTCACATTCAATCACGAACTTATGATTCATTTTCATTGTAGAATACGAACTATTGCTGGAACAGCTCATTCTGGTAGCGACTTTCTTCCCATTGACAAGGTGCTTACATTCGTCTCTGGTCAGACTCGCATCAAACAGAACGTTACCTTTGTGAAGGATCTTAAGGTGGAACCAGACGAGGGTTTTCGTCTCGAGGTGAAGTCATCAGATAACCGGGTTAATGTGTTATGCCCTAAAATCGACTTTGTCATCAGGAATGACGACAGTAAGTACAGTAGTATTGTAAAGCGACTTGAATAAAAAATAGCAAAATAGAGAGAAAAACAATGAATATTATAACATAGCTAAAGAAATGGATGGTGACGCTGATTTTGCAGCCTGCGAAAAATGTTCGAGCTCTACTTGTCCAAGTGGAACCCCCATGCACAGTTTTTAACTACATAGTCTTCCAACATCCCAAGAAAAACTGGGCACCAAGATGCTGGCCTGCCATTTCATTGTGGTCGAATGCTGGGGTTTCAAACCGACATACACATTATGGCTATGTCTGGACACAGGAACAAACAAAGTCTTGTGCATTACAACACACAGCCATCGAGTGCTCAGCTTCACCGTTGCAGTGAAAAAACTCAGAGTCTTGACAGAGGATCGAGTGCTATGGTGTCATGCATCCCAGCCATCAGTTCAAATCAGCTTACAACAGCTGTCAGTACAACAGATGAGAATAACCTGGTTCTTTCAGGATTTCAGGCCAAGCCTCCACTGACTACATTTGAACTCCATTTTCAAAGACTGCACGATTCAAAACGTGCAAATTGTTGTATCGAGTGCCGACGAGTGACTTGTCCATTTCGATTTGATTGTGATCTTATGTACTTTTCTTGGATCAATAATATTGTAAATAAAATACTGTAATTTTTTCCACTGTAAATTTTGTCAAAGATGAGAGTTTTTTTAAAGTAATACCACGCCACTGAGGGTTATTAGTGACTAAATGTCCCAAAAGCCGAGGGAGGGTTAATGGAAGTCCCGAGGCCATAGACAGTTGGGAGAGCACTGTGGTATAGCTAGAGTTGCTTTCGGCTGCGCCTCGAGCAACTATTGCGCTTCCATCGTGCTGTCCCAATTGTCCTCAAGCATCCAGAACGGGATATACGCACGCTAATTGGCCATTCCATAACCCTTCAGCTACGAATCACCAGCTGGAAAAAGGAGAAATAAATAATACAGTGGCACTCAGGAATCCAACTACAAGTTTCCAGTCAATTAAAATGTGTTTTTGTTGCTGCCATTTGAGGAATATATTTGGCTGACACATAACGGCAGCGGGTTCAGTTCATGTCATAGGAAGATCTTTTTAACTGATTTCAACGATTTCAACGATTGAAAATGTTTTAAATGTGCCACTGTATGTAAAATAAGTATTATATTATTTCTGTTTTAGCCTTTGTACGATGTGTAAACTCTACCATTAGTGTATCTGAGGAGAAAAGGAATGTATCGTTCGTGCTTAAAAGAGAGGGTACTAAGAATAAAGCATCTCCAATATGGTAAGTACGACTTTGTAAACTCTACCATTAGTATATCTGAGGAGAAAAGGAATGTATCATTCGTGCTTAAAAGAGAGGGTACTAAGAATAAAGCATCTCCAATATGGTAAGCTATGATGTCAGTGCAGGGTGATTCAAGTATTGGGTTTCTCATTTTGATGGAATTGGGAAAGAAGGCCACTGGTTAATACTTAACTTATTTACACAGGTACAGTACCGTCGATGGGACAGCATACGACAAAGCAGACTACAAACCAGTCAACAAAATAACTGTCACTTTTCTACCTGGACAAGAGTACATGACATTGAGTGTTGAGATTGTTAACGACCAAGTTTACGAAGAAGACGAGACGTTTGCTGTTGTAATTGGTTCACATGTTTCAACTACACTGACGTCATCCCCTTGTACAAATATCACCATCAAAGATAACGACTTGGGTAAAACAATTTGTTAAAGGCCTATCACCCTTATTATTGTTATCATGAAAATGTATTCTATGTAAGGTGAATAGTCGCAGGATTTGATACTTCGTGATTTGGAGCTTTGCATCTGTGAGTTATAAGGGTTTGAAATCTCAAAATGCAAAAAGTGACGTATGGGGAGGCATCATTTATTATACAAAAACACCCCAGTGCAAATTACTGACATTTTAAAACTGCAGAAACTTTCCTTAGTTTTCATTGCATACTTCGATATCATTTTTTATAATTATTTCAGTTCAAAGCGCTACATGAAAATCATGCACTTATTAATTAACTGGCCGTCACTTTAAAAACCTCTCAGTCGTTTTCGCTTCTAAAATAAATATATCCCAAACTCTAGCTAATGAAAGACTATATCAAGGTTAAAACTAAAACGGGTTTGGTTTGCTTCAAAATATTTTTATTTTATTTTATTTTATTTTTTCAAATGATTCCGTCTGAGAGGACTGTCAAATTTGCATGAAATTATGCACTTTTTTACGGCGCTGTACAAACTTCGTCTCGCATTATCCAGCGAAACTTGTGATATCATGTTGTAGATAAATGTATCTAGTTTGTCTAGAGGTAAAGCGTTATTCAATCCGTTCAGCCGTTTATGAGAAAAACAGTTGATAATTAACCCCACTAAGATCTAACTGAACGGCGGCTCAAAATTACCCAACTTTACTCGATTATTTTGCAAAAGTGGCACATCGCTGGACTCTCTCATTGATACAATCGGATTGAACATCATTTCATTTACACAAATCTGTAAAAACCCGTGTACGTTTTGGATATTTCAAAAGTTACGACAATTTCAGTTGGTGCATGTTAGACGATTTACGAATATTAATTAGGTGCAATATCTTATCCATATGAAGTTGAAAATAGCTTACCTCCTTCCTAAATCGCTGTATTTGGAAATGTTGACCTGGAATGAAGTCTAGCATGGGTAAAATGGGAAACATGAGCGATTTAGGAAGGAGGTAAGCTGTTTTCAACTTCATATGGATAAGATATCTGAGATATTGCACCTAATTAATATTCGTAAATCGTCTAACATGCACCAACTGAAATTGTCGTAACTTTTGAAATATCCAAAACGTACACAGGTTTTTACAGATTTGTGTAAATGAAATGATGTTCAATCCGATTGTATCAATGAGAGAGTCCAAAGAGGTGTCACTTTTGCAAAATAATCGAGTAAATTTGGGTAATTTTGAGCCGCCGTTCAGTTAGATCTTAGTGGGGTTAATTATCAACTAATTTTCTCAAAAACGGCTGAACCGATTAATAACGCTTTACCTCTAGACAAACTAGATACATTGATCTACAACATGATATAAAAAGTTTCGCTCGATAATGCGAGACGAAGTTTGTACAGCGCCGTAAAGAAGTGCATAATTTCATGCAAATTTGACCTCTTGACCAGCTCTCAGACGGAATCATTAAAAAAAATAAAATAAAATACAAATATTTTGAAGCAAACCAAACCCGTTTTAGTAATAACCTTGATATAGTCTTTCATTAGCTAGAGTTTGGGAGATATTTATTTTAGAAGCAAAAACGACTGAGAGGTTTTTAGAGAGACGGCCAGTTAAGGCTAATGCCTCCTCTGACGTCACAAAATTAGCATGTCATGATTAAAAAAACCCTCTATAACTGAGTAATGCAACAACAACAACAAAACAACGACGACAACAACAACAACAACCACAACAACAACAACAGAAGACAAATATTTCAATTCTCACAGCTCCAACACACAATGCCAATTTAAAAATCATTCCAAAGCAAAACTGGAATTTTCACTTTTGTTGTTATTACAGATCGTATAAGCGAACAGCAAGCACAAGGTAAGACACATATAATCTTAGCAAATCAGTAATGTGTACTTATTGACTGAGTGGGAGGGCCGGACGGGAAAATATTTGGCTCGAGGTCTTCCCGTACGGCCCGACCTATCTCAGTCATGCCCAATAATCATTTGATCATACGACCCACAGATTTTTGGTACAAAAAGGGAGGAATAAACCCTGTAAAACAAATAAATACATCGCGCGCAAACGATGTAAACATCGAGCAAAGCCGTCCGACCCCCATCACGTGACTTTTTCCTTTTTTTTATATTAAGAGCGCGCGAGCAGGGCCGTACGGGTCATATGATAACATCCAGTACTCGCTTGCTGGTTAGTTTTAAAGTAATCTGCCTTAAGAGTGCAGATTCATAGGACTAGTAGATCTTCTTAGGCCTGATAGCTTGGACTTGGAGACTAAATTATTTAATTTATTTCATATAATTGACCGAAATTTCAGCACGAACATACAGCTATTTCAAACAATGTTGGTGAAGGTTTTATTGCATCTTACATGTTGCATCTTGCATACCAAGCCCGTAATGTATTGTGGATCATATGTAAATAATGTCAGCATGCACATACAGAAGAAAATATGCCGGCTCCATATTGCGAAGACAAAGTTTGGGAAAATTCCCAGAGTCCCACATTGTTGTGACCCTTTGCTGATTCCATTCACATCGCCCATAGTGCATTTCGTGCTTGGTATGCAACATGCAAGATGCAACAAAACCTTCACCAACCTTCTTTGAAATAGCTGTATATACCTCGTTCAAGTAATGCATGACACCCTTATGCGTATAAGTGCTCGTTTTGTATTTGTATTTATGGATTATCTCCATTGTTTTCATTTGTATACGGTGTTCTCGAGGTCACAGGATGTTTCGGGCCGCATGAACCCAGAAGTGCACACTCCCATATTGTACAAATAGACCGTTGAAAAGTTTGACATCCTTTTTGTTCATTAGCAAATTATTGATCCACGATTTAGCCAATGGTCATCTTTGATTTTCTAATTAATTGTTATTTTCTTCCAGAAATCTTACAGAGAAGAAAAGAGGCCATTACTCTACTTGGAGTCTCAGCAGCAGTTGTCGCTGTATTTCTTGGAGCGGTATGCGTAATGTTGTGTGTAGTGTATAGGTATGTATGAATACTACCATAGAACCTCGCATTATTACCATAATCATAGTGTAATTTATTTCCACATGCCTCTTGTGGAAATCAGCGTCAGTTGACGGGGCTAGCGTGTTTAAATACTACATTATCATTACTAATTGATAATATGAACTATACTCAATCATCCGGGGGGGGGAGTACTCCCATATATATGCTATATAGGTATGTGCCCCCAAATAGGGTATGGTTTTTGACCCTCCAGATCCTTAAATTGGGTACGATATTTTGCTTGTAGATCATAAAATAAAATATTCGATCTTTAATTTGGGTACACTTTTTTTATTTTGACTAAAAAAATCCGCTTAGCGTAACAGCCAGCGTATGCACTTCTGATATTAGCGATTTCCAAAGGAATACTATTAACTGTTAAATTGGGTCTATATTTCAGTGACTAATCCTTGGAAAGGGTATGAATTGTCCATCCTTAAATAGGGTCAGGGTTTCGACATCCCGAGGCACACCCCTATCCCCCTATCCTAAATTATTTCCGGGAGTACCCCCCCCCCCCCCCCCCCCCCCCCCGGGCCAATCATATACGTGGTATTTAAGAACTATTACTAACAGCAGTGAATGTCTATATCTTATTTCTAACTTTTTTTCTCTTATCACTGCAGGCGCCTTCGTTCATAGAAAGTTCATTTCAACTGACGAATCAGCACAGAGAATTCGCAACAAATAATATTTAATATCCTTATTAAAAAAATAACTGAGCCCGCACGTAATGAGGCCAAACATAGCATTATTCATTTTGTGCGCGCGCAAACGATAATCTTCAAATGATTCCATACGTCCACGCATAGAGTTGTTTTCGTATGAGTGGGAAATAGTTACGGTACGGTTCGAAACATGCGGTGGTGGTGCCGTGGCGTGGCCGTGCCGTATCCAAGCATTCTGATTGGTTGAATAATGCTTTTGCGCATAGTGATTGGTTGAATAGATATCTTCGATTCCGAACCGTGATCGTAACTCCGTAGGTTTCCCACTCATACGAAAATGACTCGTGTTTTTTCTACTTTCTTTCAAAATGCAAACGAATGCAATGCAGGGCCCCTCTGGATATCAGCCTCGTTGCTGAATGGGCTTCCCTGGCTAAATAAAGTATTTCATTTTTTTTTTCAAGATTCGCCCATAGGGCAGGTGTTGTATAATAGGATATGAAGTTCCCTTCATACATACATACACATACACATACACATGTTGTTTTCTGCTAGTTTACCAGCTCTGTACGTAGACGACTGTGCCCGGCGCTTCGACGTCACAGCTTTGGATGCACATACAATCACCCTCATAAAAGCAATAGTCAATGCTTTAGCTGTGCATATATCCACTTATGGATGCACACTCTGACAGTTGGTAGAGCACTCTGGTACTCTGGTAACTAGACTCGGCTGCGCCAAGAGCAACAATTAAGCTAGGTACCATATCGTGCTCTCCCAACCGTCCTCATGTCACCTTATGGTCCACGACTGACAACAGATTCTAACGCCCAAAGAGTACCGCTACCTCATATATCGTGTATTTATAAACCACAAAGTACATTCGTAAGCTTTTTATTAATTAATGTTCGCTTAAAACAAGTCACAATATTGTTACAGTCAAACATAAAACATTTGAAAAAGATAAAATCGTACAAAGTCGATTAAAACTATATAAACGTTATATAAACTACTTCGCTATATCAACTAAAATCAACTAATAAAGGAAGTTTCAGTCTCATGTATGTTATATTTCTATCATTAGTTTAAACACTCGCATGATTTTGTGTTACTTGAAATTTGCGGTCACGCGCATGCGCAGGCGATCACGTATGGGTTGCTTTATATGGTTCCACTTTGGAGAGCGTTTTCAAAAGTTTGCGTTTTCATTGAAAACTATGTCATTACTAACAACACTAAAGGATTTTGAAAGCGCATCCACGTGGAATTCAAACAATTTATCTTAACAACTTTCCGTAAATCGCTTTAGTTAACTTTAATTGGGCGCCAAATTGATTATAAATTCACCATGGAAATTTGTGAAATTTGTGAATGAAATGAGCGGTAAACAAAATCATGCTGTCTTCACTACCTAACGATTGCCAGTCAACGCATACTAAATAACATTAGTATTATAGGCTTATTAATATTGTGAATAGAATATGAAATTACACAACTCTATACAAGAAGTTATCTTAATATGCAGCTACGTTTGTTCTCAAAAGAAATATATATATATTATCGCTAAAAGCGAAGTCATTAATCACAGTCATTAGTGTTCGTAAATTGCTCGTCATTGTTAATTACAGTTTGTAAATTGTCAGTCAAACTCATTAGAGTCCGTAAATTGCTCGTCATTGTCGATGTCACAGTCACTAATATTCGTAAATTGCTCGTCATTGTTAATTACAGTTTGTAAATTGTCAGTCAAACTCATTAGAGTCCGTAAATTGCTCGTCATTGTCGATGTCACAGTCACTAATATTCGTAAATTGCTCGTCATTGTCGATGTCACAGTCACTAATATTCGTAAATTATAAGTCATTGTCGATGTCATATTCAATAGAATTCGTAAATTGGCAGTCATTGTCGATGTCACAGTCATTAGTGTTCGTAAATTGAACGTCATTGTCGATGTCACAGTCACTAATATTCGTAAATTGTAAGTCATTGTCGATGTCATATTCAATAGAATTTGTAAATTGGCAGTCATTGTCGATGTCACAGTCATTAGAGTTCGTAAATTGCTCGTCATTGTCGATGTCACAGTCATTACAGTTTGTAAATATATTGTAAGTCATTGTCAATTACAGTTTGTAAATTGTACGTAAGTAATTCGGTCGATGTCACGCAGTCACTAATATTCGTAAATGGTAAGTCGTTGTCGATGTCACATTCATTAGATTTCGTAACTTGTAAATCATAGTCCATGTCAGTCAATTAGAGTTTGTAAATTATAAGTCATTGTCGATGTCATAGTCGTTAGAGTTTATAAATTGTAGTCATTGTTGATGTCACAGTCATTAGAGTTCCTAAATTGTAAGTCATTGTCGATGTCACATTCACTAGAATTCGTAAATTGTAAGTCATTGTCGATGTCACATTCATTAGAGTTCCTAAAGTGTAAGTCATTGTCAATGTCACAGTCACCAGAATTCGTAAATTGTAAGTCATTGTCGATGTCACAGTCACCAGAATTCGTAAAGTGTAAGTCATTGTCGATGTCACAGTCACCAAAATCCCTAAATTTTATGTCATTGTCGATGTCACATTCATTAGAGTTCGTAAATTTCTCGTCATTGTCGATGTCACAGTCACTAATATTCGTAAATTGATCGTCATTGTCGATGTCACAGTCACCAAAATTCGTAAAGTGTAAGTCATTGTCGATGTCACAGTCACCAGAATCCCTAAATTTTATGTCATTGTCGATGTCACAGTCACTAATATTCGTAAATTGATCGTCATTGTCGATGTCACAGTCACCAGAATTCGTAAAGTGTAAGTCATTGTCGATGTCACAGTCACTAATATTCGTAAATTGATCGTCATTTTCGATGTCACAGTCACTAATATTCGTAAATTGCTCATCGTTGTCGATCTCACAGTCACTAATGTTCGTAAATTGCTCGTCATTGTCGATGTCACAGTCACTAATATTCGTAAATTGCTCGTCATTGTCGATGTCACAGTCGCTAATATTCGTAAATTGCTCGTCATTGTCGATGTCACAGTCACTAATATTCGTAAATGGTAAGTCATTGTCGATGTCACAGTCATTAGATTTCGTAACTTGTAAATCATAGTCCATGTCAGTCAATTAGAGTTTGTAAATTGTAAGTCGTTGTCGATGTCATAGTCATTAGAGTTTATAAATTGTAGTCATTGTCGATGTCAGTGTCATTAGAATAATTCGTAAAGTATAAGTCATTGTCGATGTCAGTGTCATTAGAGTTTGTAAATTGTAATTCATTGTCCATGTCACATTAACCAGAATTCGTAAATTGTAATTCATTGTCGATGTCACAGTCGTTAGAATTAGTAAATTATAAGTCATTTTCGATGTCAAAGTCATTAGAGTTTGTAAATGATAAGTCATTATCGATGTCACAGTCATTAGAATTCGTAAATTATAAGTCATTGTCGATGTCACATTCATTAGAATTCGTAAATTATAAGGCATTGTCGATGTCACAGTCATTAGAATTCGTAACTTGTAAGTCATTGTCGATGTCACAGTCATTAAAATTCGTAACTTGTATGCCATTGTCGATGTCACAGTCATTATAATTCGTAACTTGTATGTCATTGTTGATGTCACAGTTATTAGAATTCGTAAATTTGTATGTCATTGTCGATGTCACAGTCATTAGAATTCGTAACTTGTAAGTCATTGTCGATGTCACAGTTATTATAATTCGTAAATTTGTATGTCATTGTCGATGTCACAGTCATTAGAATTCGTAACTTGTATGTCATTGTCGATGTCACAGTAATTATAGTTCGTAAATTGTTAGTCATTGTCGATGTCACAGTCATTAGAATTCGTAAATTTGTATGTCATTGTCGATGTCACAGTCATTAGAATTCGTAACTTGTAAGCCATTGTCGATGTCACAGTAATTAGAGTTCGTAAATTGTTAGTCATTGTCGATGTCACAGTCATTACATACATATTTTAGAGTTTTTAAATTGTAAGTAAGTGTTGATATAACCGTCATTTGATGTCACTGTCATAATTATAAGAGTTCGTAATTCATCGTAAGTCATTGTCGATGTTTCCGTCATTACAGTTCGTACGTACATTGAAAGTCATTGTTGATATCACAGTCATAAATATTGGCAAATTGTAAGTCACTAATTGTCACAGCCACTAGAGTTTGTAAATGATATGTCATTGTCGATGTCAATGTCACTACAGTTTGTAAATGATATGTCATTGTCGATGTCAATGTCACTAGAGTTTGTAAATGATATGTCATTGTCGATGTCAATGTCAATGTCACTACAGTTTGTAAATGATATGTCACTGTCGATGTCAATGTCACTAGAGTTTGTAAATGATATGTCATTGTCGATGTCAATGTCAATGTCACTACAGTTTGTAAATGATATGTCATTGTCGATGTCAATGTCACTAGAGTTTGTAAATGATATGTCATTGTCGATGTCAATGTCAATGTCACTAGAGTTTGTATATGATATGTCATTGTCGATGTCAATTTCACTAGAGTGCTTAAATTGCTCGTCAGAGTTGATCACGCTGTCGTCAGACAGAATTCATAAATTGCTCGTCAGTCAATGTAAATATCCCTGACACTAGAGTTCGTAAACTGCTCTTCATTGTCGATGTCGATTCTACTAGAGTTCGTAAATTTCAGAGTCGCCATTGTTGATTTTCAGCTATATAACTTTTTATGTCAGTCGGAATTATTATTTATTGTTGTAATACATGCTCGTACACATTCCTAGGAGCTATCGTTAGTGGTCACTATAGTTATTGTTTATGTTTATACAAACAGCTAGTTTCGTTAGTTGTCGTTAGTCTAAGTCATTGTCGTTAGTCTTCGTATAGTTTTCGGTACTCTATGTCTCTGTCGTTAGTGATTGTATAGTTGTCGTTAGTCTAAGTCACTGTCGTTAGTATTTGTATAGTTGTCGTTAGTCTAAGTCGTTATCGTTAGTGTTTGTATATAGTTGTCGTTAGTCTAAATCGTTGTCGTTAGTGTTTGTATAGTTGTAGTTAGTCTAAGTCTCTGTCGTTAGTATTTGTATAGTTGTCGTTAGAATAAGTCATTGTTGTTAGTGTTTGTATAGTTGTCGTTAGTCTAAGTCACTGTCGTTAGTATTTGTATAGTTGTCGTTAGAATAAGTCATTGTCGTTAGTGTTTGTATAGTTGTCGTTAGTCTAAGTCACTGTCGTTAGTATTTGTATAGTTGTCGTTAGTCTAATTCATTGTCGTTAGTCTTTGTATAGTTGTCGTTAGTCTAAGTCACTGTCGTTAGTGTTTGCATAGTTGCTGTTAGTCGAAGTCACTGTCGTTAGTATTTGTATAGTTGTCGTTAGTCTAATTCATTGTCGTTAGTCTTTGTATAGTTGTAGTTAGTCGAAGTCACTGTCGTTAGTGTTTGTATAGTTGTAGTTAGTCTAAGTCACTGTCGTTGGCGTTTGTATAGTTGTCGGTACTCTACGTCAATGTCGTTGGCGTTTGTATAGTTGTAGGTGCTCTATGTCACTGTCGTTGGCGTATGTATATGTATATTTGTCGGTACTCTATATCACTGTCGATAGCGTTTGTATAGTTGTCGGTACTCTATGTCACTGTCGTTGGCGTTTGTATAGTTGTCGGTGCTCTATGTGACTCTCGTTGGCGTTTGTATAGTTGTCGGTACTCTATGTCACTGTCGTTGGCGTTTGTATAGTTGTCGGTACTCTATGTCACTGTCGTTGGCGTTTGTATAGTTGTCGGTACTCTATGTGACTCTCGTTGGCGTTTTTGTATAGTTTTGGATGCTCTATGCCACTGTCGTTGGCGTTTGTATAGTTGTCGGTACTCTATGTCTCTGTCGTTGGCGTTTGTATAGTTGTCGGTACTCTATGTCACTGTCGTTAGTGATTGTATAGTTGTCGTTAGTCTAAGTCGCTGTCGTTAGTATTTGTATAGTTCTCGTTAGTCTAAGTCGTTGTCGTTAGTGTTTGTATAGTTGTCGTTAGTCTAAATCGTTGTCGTTAGTGTTTGTATAGTTGCAGTAGTTAGTCTAAGTCACTGTCGTTAGTATTTGTATAGTTGTCGTTAGAATAAGTCGTTGTCGTTAGTGTTTGTATAGTTGTCGTAAGTCTAAGTCACTTTCATTAGTATTTGTATAGTTGTCGTTAGAATAAGTCATTGTCGTTAGTGTTTGTATAGTTGTAGTTAGTCTAAGTCACTGTCGTTAGTATTTGTATAGTTGTCGTTAGGATAAGTCATTGTCGTTAGTGTTTGTATAGTTGTCGTTAGTCTAAGTCACTGTCGTTAGTGTTTGCATAGTTGCTGTTAGTCGAAGTCACTGTCGTTAGTGTTTGTATAGTTGTAGTTAGTCTAAGTCACTGTCGTTAGTGTTTGCATAGTTGCTGTTAGTCGAAGTCACTGTCGTTAGTGTTTGTATAGTTGTCGTTAGTCTAAGTCACTGTCGTTAGTATTTGTATAGTTGTAGTTAGTCGAAGTCACTGTCGTTAGTCTTTGTATAGTTGTAGTTAGTCTAAGTCTCTGTCGTTAGTATTTGTATAGTTGTCGTTAGAATAAGTCATTGTGTTGTTAGTGTTTGTATAGTTGTCGTTAGTCTAAGTCACTGTCGTTAGTATTTGTATAGTTGTCGTTAGAATAAGTCATTGTCGTTAGTGTTTGTATAGTTGTCGTTAGTCTAAGTCACTGTCGTTAGTATTTGTATAGTTGTCGTTAGTCTAATTCATTGTCGTTAGTCTTTGTATAGTTGTCGTTAGTCTAAGTCACTGTCGTTAGTGTTTGTATAGTTGCTGTTAGTCGAAGTCACTGTCGTTAGTATTTGTATAGTTGTCGTTAGTCTAATTCATTGTCGTTAGTCTTTGTATAGTTGTAGTTAGTCGAAGTCACTGTCGTTAGTGTTTGTATAGTTGTAGTTAGTCTAAGTCACTGTCGTTGGCGTTTGTATAGTTGTCGGTACTCTACGTCAATGTCGTTGGCGTTTGTATAGTTGTAGGTGCTCTATGTCACTGTCGTTTGCGTATGTATATGTATATTTGTCGGTACTCTATATCACTGTCGATAGCGTTTGTATAGTTGTCGGTACTCTATGTCACTGTCGTTGGCGTTTGTATAGTTGTCGGTGCTCTATGTGACTCTCGTTGGCGTTTGTATAGTTGTCGGTACTCTATGTCACTGTCGTTGGCGTTTGTATAGTTGTCGGTACTCTATGTCACTGTCGTTGGCGTTTGTATAGTTGTCGGTACTCTATGTGACTCTCGTTGGCGTTTGTATAGTTTTGGATGCTCTATGCCACTGTCGTTGGCGTTTGTATAGTTGTCGGTACTCTATGTCTCTGTCGTTGGCGTTTGTATAGTTGTCGGTACTCTATGTCACTGTCGTTAGTGATTGTATAGTTGTCGTTAGTCTAAGTCGCTGTCGTTAGTATTTGTATAGTTCTCGTTAGTCTAAGTCGTTGTCGTTAGTGTTTGTATAGTTGTCGTTAGTCTAAATCGTTGTCGTTAGTGTTTGTATAGTTGCAGTAGTTAGTCTAAGTCACTGTCGTTAGTATTTGTATAGTTGTCGTTAGAATAAGTCGTTGTCGTTAGTGTTTGTATAGTTGTCGTAAGTCTAAGTCACTTTCATTAGTATTTGTATAGTTGTCGTTAGAATAAGTCATTGTCGTTAGTGTTTGTATAGTTGTAGTTAGTCTAAGTCACTGTCGTTAGTATTTGTATAGTTGTCGTTAGGATAAGTCATTGTCGTTAGTGTTTGTATAGTTGTCGTTAGTCTAAGTCACTGTCGTTAGTGTTTGCATAGTTGCTGTTAGTCGAAGTCACTGTCGTTAGTGTTTGTATAGTTGTAGTTAGTCTAAGTCACTGTCGTTAGTGTTTGCATAGTTGCTGTTAGTCGAAGTCACTGTCGTTAGTGTTTGTATAGTTGTCGTTAGTCTAAGTCACTGTCGTTAGTATTTGTATAGTTGTAGTTAGTCGAAGTCACTGTCGTTAGTCTTTGTATAGTTGTAGTTAGTCGAAGTCACTGTCGTTAGTGTTTGTATAGTTGTCGTTAGTCTAAGTCACTGTCGTTAGTGTTTGTATAGTTGTCGTTAGTCTAAGTCACTGTCGTTAGTGTTTGTATAGTTGTCGTTAGTCTAAGTCACTGTCGTTAGTATTTGTATAGTTGTAGTTAGTCGAAGTCACTGTCGTTAGTGTTTGTATAGTTGTAGTTAGTCTAAGTCACTGTCGTTGGTGTTTGTATAGTTGTCGGTACTCTACGTCAATGTCGTTGGCGTGTGTATAGTCGTCGTTGCTCTATGTCACTGTCGTTGGCGTGTGTATGCTTGTCGGTCCACTATTTCATTGTCGTTGGCGTTTGTATAGTTGTCGGTGCTCTATGTCACTGTCGTTGGCGTTTGTATAGTTGTCGGTACTCTATGTCACTGTCGTTGACGTTTGTATAGTTTTCGATGCTCTATGCCACTGTCGTTAGCGTTTGTATAGTTGTCGGTACTCTATGTCACTGTCGTTGGCGTTTGTATAGTTGTCGGTGCTCTATGTCACTGTCGTTGGCGTGTGTATGGTTGTCGGTGCTCTATGTCACTGTCGTTGGCGTATGTATAGTTGTAGGTGCTCTATGGCACTGTCGTTAGCGTTTGTATAGTTGTCGGTACTCTATCTCACTGTCGTTGGCGTTTGTATAGTTGTCGGTGCTCTATGTGACTCTCGTTGGCGTTTGTATAGTTGTCGGTACGCTATGTCACTGTCGTTTGCGTATGTATATTTGTCGGCACTCTATGTCACTGTCGTTGGCGTTTGTATAGTTGTCGGTACTCTATGTGACTCTCGTTGGCGTTTGTATAGTTTTCGATGCTCTACTGATGCCACTGTCGTTAGCGTTTGTATAGTTGTCGGTACTCTATGTCACTGTCGTTGGCGTTTGTATAGTTGTAGGTGCTCTATGTCACTGTCGTTTGCGTATGTATATGTATATTTGTCGGTATTCTATATCACTGTCGTTAGCGTTTGTATAGTTGTCGGTACTCTATGTCACTGTCGTTGGCGTTTGTATAGTTGTCGGTGCTCTATGTGACTCTCGTTGGCGTTTGTATAGTTGTCGGTACTCTATGTCACTGTCGTTGGCGTTTGTATAGTTGTCGGTACTCTATGTCACTGTCGTTGGCGTTTGTATAGTTGTCGGTACTCTATGTGACTCTCGTTGGCGTTTGTATAGTTTTCGATGCTCTATGCCACTGTCGTTAGCGTTTGTATAGTTGTCGGTACTCTATGTCACTGTCGTTGGCGTTTGTATAGTTGTCGGTGCTCTATGTGACTCTCGTTGGCGTTTGTATAGTTGTCGGTACTCTATGTTCACTGTCGTTGGCGTTTGTATAGTTGTCGGTGCTCTATGTGACTCTCGTTGGCGTTTGTATAGTTGTCGGTACTCTATGTCACTGTCGTTAGTGATTGTATAGTTGTCGTTAGTCTAAGTCGCTGTCGTTAGTATTTGTATAGTTGTCGTTAGTCTAAGTCGTTGTCGTTAGTGTTTGTATAGTTGTCGTTAGTCTAAATCGTTGTCGTTAGTGTTTGTATAGTTGCAGTAGTTAGTCTAAGTCACTGTCGTTAGTATTTGTATAGTTGTCGTTAGAATAAGTCGTTGTCGTTAGTGTTTGTATAGTTGTCGTTAGTCTTAGTCACTTTCATTAGTATTTTTATAGTTGTCGTTAGAATAAGTCATTGTCGTTAGTGTTTGTATAGTTGTAGTTAGTCTAAGTCACTTTCGTTAGTATTTGTATAGTTGTCGTTAGGATAAGTCATTGTCGTTAGTGTTTGTATAGTTGTCGTTAGTCTAAGCCACTGTCGTTAGTGTTTGCATAGTTGCTGTTAGTCGAAGTCACTGTCGTTAGTGTTTGTATAGTTGTCGTTAGTCGAAGTCACTGCCGTTAGTATTTGTGTAGTTGTAGTTAGTCGAAGTCACTGTCGTTAGTGTTTGTATAGTTGTAGTTAGTCTAAGTCACTGTCGTTGGCGTTTGTATAGTTGTCGGTACTCTACGTCAATGTCGTTGGCGGTTGTATAGTCGTCGTTGCTCTATGTCACTGTCGTTGGCGTGTGTATGCTTGTCGGTCCACTATTTCATTGTCGTTGGCGTTTGTATAGTTGTCGGTGCTCTATGTCATTGTCGTTGGCGTTTGTATAGTTGTCGGTACTCTATGTCACTGTCGTTGACGTTTGTATAGTTTTCGATGCTCTATGCCACTGTCGTTAGCGTTTGTATAGTTGTCGGTACTCTATCTCACTGTCGTTGGCGTTTGTATAGTTGTCGGTGCTCTATGTGACTCTCGTTGGCGTTTGTATAGTTGTCAGTACTCTATGTCTCTGTCGTTGGCGTTTGTATAGTTGTCGGTAGTTTATGTGACTCTCGTTGGCGTTTGTATAGTTTTCGATGCTCTATGCCACTGTCGTTAGCGTTTGTATAGTTGTCGGTACTCTATGTCACTGTCGTTGGCGTTTGTATAGTTGTCGGTGCTCTATGTGACTCTCGTTGGCGTTTGTATAGTTGTCAGTACTCTATGTCTCTGTCGTTGGCGTTTGTATAGTTGTCGGTAGTTTATGTGACTCTCGTTGGCGTTTGTATAGTTTTTCGATGCTCTATGCCACTGTCGTTTTTTGTATAGTTGTCGGTACTCTATGTCACTGTCGTTGGCGTTTGTATAGTTGTCGGTGCTCTATGTGACTCTCGTTGGCGTTTGTATAGTTGTGAGTACTCTATGTCTCTGTCGTTGGCGTTTGTATAGTTGTCGGTAGTTTATGTGACTCTCGTTGGCGTTTGTATAGTTTTCGATGCTCTATGCCACTGTCGTTAGCGTTTGTATAGTTGTCGGTACTCTATGTCACTGTCGTTGGCGTTTGTATAGTTGTCGGTGCTCTATGTGACTCTCGTTGGCGTTTGTATACGGTACGCTATGTCACTGTCGTTGGCGTTTGAATAGTTGTCGGTACTCTATGTCACTGTCGTTGGCGTTGTATAGTTGTCGGTGCTCTATGTGACTCTCGTTGGCGTTTGTATAGTTGTCGGTACTCTATGTCACTGTCGTTGGCGTTTGTATAGTTGTCGGTACTCTATGTCACTATCGTTGGCGTTTGTATAGTTGTCGTTAGACTAATTCATTGTCGTTAGTCTTTGTATAGTTGTCGTTAGTCTAATTCATTGTCGTTAGTCTTTGTATAGTTGTCGTTAGCCTAAGTCACTGTCGTTAGTGATTGTATAGTTGTCGTTAGTCTAATTCATTGTCGTTAGTCTTTGTATAGTTGTCGTTAGTCTAAGTCACTGTCGTTAGTGATTGTTTAGTTGTCGTTAGTCTAATTCATTGTCGTTAGTCTTTGTATAGTTATCGTTATTCTAAGTCGTTGTCGTTAGTGTTTGTATAGTTGTAGTTAGTCTAAGTCACTGTCGTCGGCGTATGCATAGTTGCTGGTGCTCTATATCACTGTCGTTGGCGTATGTATGGTGGTCGGTGCTCTATGTCACTGTCGTTGGCATGTGTATAGTTGTCGGTACTCTATGTCACTGTCGTTGGCGTTTGTATAGTTTTCGGTGAGCTATGTCACTGTCGTTGGCGTTTGTATAGTTGTCGTTAGTCTAAGTCATTGTCGTTAGTCTTTGTATAGTTGTAGGTGCTCTAAGTCACTGTCTTTGGCGTTTGCATAGTTGCCGGTGCTCTATGTCACTGTCGTTTACGTATGTATAGTTGTCGGTACTGTATGTCAATGTCGTTAGCGTTTGTATAGTTGTCGGTACTCTATGTCACTGTCGTTGGCGTTTGTATAGTTGTCGGTGCTCTATGTCACTGTCGTTGGCGTGTGTATGGTTGTCGGTGCTCTATGTCACTGTCGTTGGCGTATGTATAGTTGTAGGTGCTCTATGTCACTGTCGTTAGCGTTTGTATAGTTGTCGGTACTCTATCTCACTGTCGTTGGCGTTTGTATAGTTGTCGGTACTCTATGTCACTGTCGTTGGCGTTTGTATAGTTTTCGATGCTCTATGCCACTGTCGTTAGCGTTTGTATAGTTGTCGGTACTCTATGTCACTGTCGTTGGCGTTTGTATAGTTGTAGGTGCTCTATGTCACTGTCGTTTGCGTATGTATATGTATATTTGTCGGTACTCTATATCACTGTCGTTAGCGTTTGTATAGTTGTCGGTACTCTTAGACTATGTCACTGTCGTTGGCGTTTGTATAGTTGTCGGTGCTCTATGTGACTCTCGTTGGCGTTTGTATAGTTGTCGGTACTCTATGTCATTGTCGTTGGCGTTTGTATAGTTGTCGGTACTCTATGTCACTGTCGTTGGCGTTTGTATAGTTGTCGGTACTCTATGTGACTCTCGTTGGCGTTTGTATAGTTTTCGATGCTCTATGCCACTGTCGTTAACGTTTGTATAGAATCGGTACTCTATGTCACTGTCGTTGGCGTTTGTATAGTTGTCGGTACTCTATGTCAATGTCGTTGGCGTTTGTATAGTTGTCGTTAGACTAATTCATTGTCGTTAGTCTTTGTATAGTTGTCGTTAGTCTAATTCATTGTCGTTAGTCTTTGTATAGTTGTCGTTAGCCTAAGTCACTGTCGTTAGTGATTGTATAGTTGTCGTTAGTCTAATTCATTGTCGTTAGTCTTTGTATAGTTGTCGTTAGTCTAAGTCACTGTCGTTAGTGATTGTATAGTTGTCGTTAGTTGAAGTCACTGTCGTTTGTGTTTGTATAGTTGTAGGTGCTCTAAGTCACTGTATTTGGCGTTTGCATAGTTGCCGGTGCTCTATGTCACTGTCGTTTACGTATGTATAGTTGTCGGTACTGTATGTCAATGTCGTTCGCATGTGTATGGTTGTCGGTACTCTATGTCACTGTCGTTGGCGTCTGCATAGTTGTCGGTAGTATATGTCACTGTCGTTGGCGTTTGTATAGTCGTCGTAATTCTATATCACTGTCGTTAATGATTGTATAGTTGTCGTTAGTTGAAGTCACTGTCGTTAGTGTTTGTATAGTTGTCGGTACTCTAAGTCACTGTCGTTGGCGTTTGTAAGGTTGTCGGTGCTCTATGTCACTGTCGTTGGCGTTTGTATAGTTGTCGTTAGTCTAAGTCACTGTCGTTAGTGTTTGTATAGTCGTCAATAGTTTAAGTTACTGTCGTTAGTGTTTGTATAGTTGTCGGTGCTCTATGTCACTATCGTTGGCGTTTGTATGGTTGTCGGTAGTCTATGTCACTGTCGTTAGTGTTTGTATAGTTGTCGTTAGTCTAATTCACTGTCGGTAGTGTTTGTATAGTTGTCGGTACTCTATGTCACTGTCGTTGGCGTTTGTATAGTTGTAGGTGCTCTATGTCACTGTCGTTTGCGTATGTATATGTATATTTGTCGGTACTCTATATCACTGTCGTTAGCGTTTGTATAGTTGTCGGTACTCTTAGTCTATGTCACTGTCGTTGGCGTTTGTATAGTTGTCGGTGCTCTATGTGACTCTCGTTGGCGTTTGTATAGTTGTCGGTACTCTATGTCATTGTCGTTGGCGTTTGTATAGTTGTCGGTACTCTATGTCACTGTCGTTGGCGTTTGTATAGTTGTCGGTACTCTATGTGACTCTCGTTGGCGTTTGTATAGTTTTCGATGCTCTATGCCACTGTCGTTAACGTTTGTATAGAATCGGTACTCTATGTCACTGTCGTTGGCGTTTGTATAGTTGTCGGTACTCTATGTCAATGTCGTTGGCGTTTGTATAGTTGTCGTTAGACTAATTCATTGTCGTTAGTCTTTGTATAGTTGTCGTTAGTCTAATTCATTGTCGTTAGTCTTTGTATAGTTGTCGTTAGCCTAAGTCACTGTCGTTAGTGATTGTATAGTTGTCGTTAGTCTAATTCATTGTCGTTAGTCTTTGTATAGTTGTCGTTAGTCTAAGTCACTGTCGTTAGTGATTGTATAGTTGTCGTTAGTTGAAGTCACTGTCGTTTGTGTTTGTATAGTTGTAAGTGCTCTAAGTCACTGTCTTTGGCGTTTGCATAGTTGCCGGTGCTCTATGTCACTGTCGTTTACGTATGTATAGTTGTCGGTACTGTATGTCAATGTCGTTCGCATGTGTATGGTTGTCGGTACTCTATGTCACTGTCGTTGGCGTCTGCATAGTTGTCGGTAGTATATGTCACTGTCGTTGGCGTTTGTATAGTCGTCGTAATTCTATATCACTGTCGTTAATGATTGTATAGTTGTCGTTAGTTGAAGTCACTGTCGTTAGTGTTTGTATAGTTGTCGGTACTCTAAGTCACTGTCGTTGGCGTTTGTAAGGTTGTCGGTGCTCTATGTCACTGTCGTTGGCGTTTGTATAGTTGTCGTTAGTCTAAGTCACTGTCGTTAGTGTTTGTATAGTCGTCAATAGTTTAAGTTACTGTCGTTAGTGTTTGTATAGTTGTCGGTGCTCTATGTCACTATCGTTGGCGTTTGTATGGTTGTCGGTAGTCTATGTCACTGTCGTTAGTGTTTGTATAGTTGTCGTTAGTCTAATTCACTGTCGGTAGTGTTTGTATAGTTGTCGATAGTTTAAGTCACTGTCGTTAGTGTTTGTATAGTTGTCGTTAGTCTAAGTCACTGTCGTTGGCGTTTGTATAGTTGTAGGTACTCTATGTCACTGTCGTTGGTGTTTGTATAGTTGTCGGTAGTCTATGTCACTAACGTTAGTGTTTGTATAGTTGTCGGTACTCTATGTCACTGTCGTTGGCGTTTGTATAGTTGTCGTTAGTCTAATTCATTGTCGTTAGTGATTGTATAGTTGTCGTTAGTCTAAGTCATTGTCGTTAGTCTTTGTATATTTGTAGGTGCTCAAAGCCACTGTCGTTGGCGTTTTTATAGTTTTCCTTAGTCTATGTCACTGTCGTTAGTGATTGTATAGTTATCGTTAGTTGAAGTCACTGTCGTTAGTGTTTGTATAGTTGTCGGTACTCTAAGTCACTGTCGTTGGCGTTTGTAAGGTTGTCGGTGCTCTATGTCACTGTCGTTGGCGTTTGTATAGTTGTCGTTAGTCTAAGTCACTGTCGTTAGTGTTTGTTTAGTCGTCAATAGTTTAAGTTACTGTCGTTAGTGTTTGTATAGTTGTCGGTGCTCTATGTCACTGTCGTTGGCGTTTGTATGGTTGTCGGTACTCTATGTCACTGTCGTTAGTGTTTGTATAGTTGTCGTTAGTCTAAGTCTAAGTCGTTAGTGTTTGTATAGTTGCAGTTAGTCTAAGTCACTGTCGTTAGTGATTGTATAGTTGTCGTTAGTCTAATTCACTGTCGGTAGTGTTTGTATAGTTGTCGATAGTTTAAGTCACTGTCGTTAGTGTTTGTATAGTTGTCGTTAGTCTAAGTCACTGTCGTTGGCGTTTGTATAGTTGTCGGTAGTCTATGTCACTGTCGTTGGCGTTTGTATAGTTGTTGTCGTTAGTCTAATTCATTGTCGTTAGTGATTGTATAGTTGTCGTTAGTCTAAGTCATTGTCGTTAGTCTTTGTATATTTGTAGGTGCTCAAAGCCACTGTCGTTGGCGTTTTTATAGTTTTCCTTAGACTATGTCACTGTCGTTAGTGATTGTATAGTTATCGTTAGTTGAAGTCACTGTGGTTAGTGTTTGTATAGTTGTCTGTAGTCTAAGTCATTGTCCTTTGTCTTTGTATAGATGTCAATATTCTAAGTCACTGCCGTTAGTGATTGTATAGTTGTCGTTAGTTGAAGTCACTGTGGTTAGTGTTTGTATAGTTGTCTGTTGTCTAAGTCATTGTCCTTAGTCTTTGTATAGTTGTCAATAGTCTAAGTCACTGTCGTTAGTGATTGTATAGTTGTCGTTAGTTGAAGTCACTGTGGTTAGTGTTTTTATAGTTGTCGTTAGTCTAAGTCATTGTCCTTAGTCTCTGTATAGTTGTCGATGATCTAAGTCACTGTCGTTGTTGTTTGTATAGTTGTCGGTACTCTATGTCACTGTCGTTAGTGATTGTATAGTTGTCGTTAGTAGAAGTCACTGTCGTTGTTGTTTGTATAATTGTCGCTACTCTAAGTCACTGCCGTTGGTATTTGTATAATTGTTGGTACTATAAGTCACTGTCTTTGGCGTTTGTATAGTTGTCGGTACTCTAAATCACTGTCGTTGGCGTTTGTATGATTGTCGGTACTGTATGTCACTGTCGTTGTTGTTTGTATAATTGTCGTTACTCTAAGTCACTGCCGTTGGTATTTGTATAATTGTTGGTACTGTAATTCAATGTCGTTTTGTTTGTATAGTTGTCGTTACTCTAAGTCACTGCCGTTGGTATTTGTATAATTGTTGGTACTGTAATTCAATGTCGTTTTGTTTGTATAGTTGTCGATACTCTAAGTCACTGTCGTTGTTGTTTGTATAATTGTCGCTACAGTCACTGTTGTTCGGTGTTTGAATAGTTGTTGATACTGTAAGTGTGTGTCGTTGGTTTGTATAGTTGTCGGTACTGAAGTCACTGTCGTTGATGTTTATATAGTTGTCGTTACTCTAAGTCACTGTGGTTGACGTTGGTGTTTGTATAATTGTCAGCACTGTACGTCATTGTCGTTGGTGTTTATATAATTGTCGCTACTCTAAGTCACTGTCTAAGTCACTGTCGTTGTTGTTTGTATAGTTGTTGGTATAGTCTTGATTCTGGCGACGTTTGACTAAGTCGTGTAAAGCTATAGTGTTTGCTATGTTTAGTACGTCATGCTCTTTCTTTCAGTGAACATTTATCATGTGTACATCTATTAATTTCAGTTTCACAAATGTGAATGACACCGGAGTAAATTATGCCACGGCTTTGACTTTCTGAAATCTGCTCAAATTTATTTGTCTTCGTTGGATATTTTGATTAGTATTTTAAAGGTCCTTCGTACATACGATTAGTATTGTATCAATTCTCATATACATGTCTTACTTGCCGAGTATGTTTAGGTTTAGTTAGTTGTAGCGGCGACAAAATGAACTGGTATCGAGTACTGATTTGGTCGAGTGTTGATCACGTATAGTAAATCCATCTCATGTTGTACAAAGTAGCCGATATTTATGTCACGTTCGGTCAATCTGTCAATTAGTATAATTCATTGCCACTTTGTTTTTCTTTTGTCAAATAAAGAAAAAGCATTCGTTACACTTTTTGTGTAACTGCGTAAGTGCTTCTTTTATCAAAGCGGCGAGCCTGCCAAGTCAGTGTGTTGTCTTGTCAATGGAATTGCGATGTTTTTTGTGTTTTTTCGTTGTTGTTGTTGTTGTTTGAAAAGAAAAATTAAGAGAAAGCAACTATTGCTACTTGTTAAGTTTTTAAATGGACTTCTGTTATTAAAAACGAGTATAAGTACTATTTACTGTATCAGTAGTGCATCAAATACTCTATAAGTATTGACACAAAGGTCGTATATAACACTGCACAAGAACAATAATCTTGTTGAGTTGGGTAACTTTTAGTTAAGACTTCCACTCACTACTGTCTACTGTGTAGTATAAAATAGTTATTCATAAAGCTGTTTATGGCTTTTCGCATCAAGGTTCTTGCTGTCGGTCTTCCTGCGAGATCTGACAAAATCTCATTGCAATATTTGGTTTGATATTCATTAAAAAAGTATTAAAATAAAAAAATATTATCGTGCAAAGGATAAAAGCTACTGTATAGCCAAACGTGATCAGTAAGGGACTTGTCAGAAATTAGCAGGGTGGTGGAAAATGGGGGAGGGCCATAACTTTTTGAGCCCCTGAAAAAGGAGGTCATGAAAAAATAGGCCAAGCCCAAAGGGAGGGTCAGGTAATTTCACTCCCATCGCTAGGGGGGGTACAGGGGAGGGTACAGGGGGGCCAAAAACATTTTCAACGCTAAATTTAAAATCTTCACCCCTTCCCTCCTGTTAATTTCTGTCAAGTCCCTAAATCAAGCTTAAATGAAAATGGAATTTCAAGGAAAGAATGTAATGTTATTCAGATATATATCTGATAAAAAGTATTTCTTTCTAACATAAAAAATAATTTGATTGCATCTCTGCCAGCGAGATGATGTCGAAAATGAAAAATTATCAGCAATAAAAAAGGAAGAAATCATGTAAAAGTGTATAAAATTGTAAGCGCTGCAATGTCCTACACTATCTATCACATTTTATAAAAAGAAGCTCATCTGTAGTAAGCTATCACACAGTTCTTTGATAACGGCAAAATTCATCATTCTAGAGCGGGACAAATTCACCACATTATTAATATAACGACTCGTAAAGAAGGTTTTGCGTTCAAAGGAACAAATTGGACACAAGTAATCAGAGTGTGCTGATAAAAGTGGAAATTATCTTATTGAAGGTCAATTGAACACACCCATGTAAATAGACTGAATGTGGTGCTATCTATCTTGAACTGTGTGATAACTTAAATTATCATTCACATTATTTTCTCCGGGAATTTCATTGGTCGAAAGACGACTGCGTCACTGCAGATAACTTCCTACGAATAAGTGTTTTCGTTCTCCTCGACAATGGCAGCTCGATTTTTACCAGAGTTGTTGCTTTAGATGAGAGAAAATAATGTGAATGATAAAATTGAACTCGGTTTTTGCAAAATATCGTGATTTTGTCAGTGTCTCGCAGATAATTATTTGCCTCTGGCTTCGGCATCGGCAAATAATTATTCTGCTCGCCACTGACAAATCACGATATTTTGCTGAACCTCGTCCAATAATTGCTAACAATTACTAATAATAATAATATAAAATAAGAATGCAAATAAAGCTATGAAAATATTATCAAAAGTTCATGCAAAATTTAAGTTAACTAAAAGTGTAATGCATGCACTGAAGCAATAGCATAAAATTAGGAATATAAAACATTGAAATGATGAGTTCTTGATTGATAAATGGTTGTCTGAGTTTTCTCTTAATTTTTCTCTATATTGAAACCAACAAATACGTACAACATTTGGCTTACAGTCTATGCTGGACCGCGGTCTATCCCAAGTTTACCAAGCGCGATGCATTTATGTCCTTGAAGCATCTGCTCCAGCTGCTCGATCTCGGCATGAAGAAATGCAATGTCGGATTCTAATTGGCTGTTTGCTGACTCGAGTTCTTCAGAAGCCTTAGAAGATAAAAAATCACATTAGCTGGTCACATATCTTGATAATATCGCACTGGCATCCCGTTGCAGTTTCAGAATATTTTCCTGCGTTTCTTTCCTATAATAGCTGCTTAAGTCATTTTAAACTGCGAGGATAATTCACTATTTCAAATTAAGAGATCAAATCAACAAATGTTTATAGTATTAGAGTGCGAAGAAAGCTATGAAACGATGGAAGTAATGGAATATTAAGTTATACATTTATATTTTCGTCCTGATAAAAACGCGCGCTCTTCAAACCTTGGAAATTCATTAGAAATTAGTAAGACATTTCTAAGGTTTTGGAAGAATTTTTTTTGGACAGTAATTTCCAAATAGTTCGGCCAAGCTTTAGCAATTTCCGGCAAGACCCTGTAAGACCCTGTAAGACCCTGTAAGACCCTGTACTGAAGACCCTGTATGACCCTGTAAGACCCTGTAAGACCCTGTAATTCCCTGTAAGACCCTGTAAGACCCTGTAAGACCCTGTAAGACCCTGTAAGACCCTGTAAGACCCTATAAGACCCTGTAAGACCCTGTAAGACCCTGTAAGACCCTGTAAGACCCTGTAAGACCATGTAAGACCCTGTAAGACCCTGTAAGACCTTGTAAGACCCTTTACTGAAGACCCTGTAAGACCCTGTATGACCCTGTAAGACCCTGTAAGACCCTGTAATTCCCTGTAAGACCCTGTAAGACCCTGTAAGACCCTGTAAGACCCTGTAAGACCCTGTAAGACCCTGTAAGACCCTGTAAGACCCTATAAGACCCTGTAAGACCCTGTAAGACCCTGTAAGACCCTGTAAGACCCTGTAAGACCATGTAAGACCCTGTAAGACCCTGTAAGACCTTGTAAGACCCTTTACTGAAGACCCTGTAAGACCCTGTATGACCCTGTAAGACCCTGTAAGACCCTGTAATTCCCTGTAAGACCCTGTAAGACCCTGTAAGACCCTGTAAGACCCTGTAAGACCCTGTAAGACCCTGTATGACCCTGTAAGACCCTGTAAGACCCTGTAAGATCCTGTAAGACCCTGTAAGACCATGTAAGACCCTGTAAGACCCTGTAAGACCTTGTAAGACCCTTTACTGAAGACCCTGTAAGACCCTGTATGACCCTGTAAGGCCATGTAAGATCCTGTAAGACCCTGTAAGACCCTGTAAGACCCTGTAAGACCCTGTAAGACCTTGTAAGACCCTGTACTGAAGACCCTGTAAGACCCTGTATGACCCGGTAAGATCCTGTAAGACCATGTAAGATCCTGTAAGATCCTGTAAGACCCTATAAGACCCTGTAAGACCCTGTCAGACCCTGTCAGACCCTGTCAGACCCTGTAGGACTCTGTAAGATCCAGTAAGACCCTATAGTGAGACTCTGCAATGAGACCCTATAAACCCCCGTGGGTGACCCTAGGTTGAGATCCCGTGAGATTCCGTGAGATTGTTATTGTATTTTTTTTTAGCCTTGAGGGCCACTAGTTAATCGGTGTAAACTGTCTTGTGTTACTCTCGTAAAATATATTTGTTATTATTATTATTATTATTATTATTATTATTATTATTATTATTATTATTATTATTATTATTATTATTATTATCAATAATGATTTTCTAATACATAGACAGGCAAAAGTATATGACAAAATATATAACCGACGTTTCGGAGTCATGATAATGGCTGTATGATGACTCCGAAATGTCGGTCATATATTTTGTCATATATTTTTGCTTTTCTATGTATTATTATTATTATTATTATTATTATTATTATTATTATTATTATTATTATTATTATTATTATTATTATTATTATTATTATCCCGTGAGACCCCGTGAGACCCCGTGAGACCCCGTGAGACCCCGTGAGACCCCGTGAGACCCCGTGAGACCCCGTGAGCTCGAGACCACGTGAGACCATGTGAGACCCCGTGAGACTGCGTGAGACCCCGTGAGATCCCGTGAGACCTTAAGCCGAGCAGGTATTTTACTCAATACTATTGTTTTAATTAAGTTTTAATTAGGAGCGAGGAATGTGCCACACACTAAAAGCAATAATATGTTTTACAATGATTTTTCACCTCCATTAACTCGTGCACGTGTTGCTTCCTTTTCATTCGACATTTTGAAGCAGCGACTTTATTTCTCGTTCGACGAACCTTTCTTCTGCTTAGTTCTTCTTGAGTTAACTACAAAATATAATAGAGATGATGTTACTTTTAAATAAGAGATAGAAACATTTCAAAGTTCAGTGTCTGTAGTATATATAGTCGTTTTCGTATGAGTGGGAAACCTACGGTACCTTGACACTCAAATGGCTTCCTTTATGAACCAATCAAAAAGTGTGCAGATGCATCTCATCCAATCAAACTCTTTCAATACGATACAGCCCGTAACTTTCCCACTCATACGAAAACGACTCTAGATACACTTGTTGTGTTGACTACTCGCTTTGTCAATTACTCACTCAAGCAAATATTGATGTGTGTAAATTAGCCACTTTCGAAACGAGTGGAGGACTGGGAACGAGTTTTAAGAATTAATATAATAGAAAAAATGTAATTTTTGTGATTCAGTTTGGAAAGCTGTTACTCGTTCAATATCTAACAAAACCTTTTGAAACTTTGTAATAATGGTAATTGTGATTTGCTCTTTCTTGTGATTGGCTTCATTTTTTAATTAGATTAATTCTTAAAACTTGTTCCCATGCAGTCCTTCACTCGTTTCTAAAGTGGCTAATAGTAAATTGTCTACGTATTTTCTATCTACATGGAAACATTGTGTTAAATATTGTATGGCTTCACTGATGCTGTTTGTCATTTGAACTCAATTGTTTTTAAACAATTATTTATTATTATTATTTATTTTTATTATTATTTATTTTTATTATTATTTATTTTTATTATTATTTATTGTTATTATTATTATTATTATTATTATTTATTATTATTTATTATTGGTTATTATTGTTAAAACAATAATAGACAATGCAACACGATTGGTTTTCAACGGATCTTGTTGTACCTGTCGCATAATTCAGTTCTAGTTATGACTAGGTTAGTCACGAAGGTAGATACACTCCAATCAACTTACTTCACTTCTCCTCCTAACTTGTTTGTATTCGGTCTTGGGGCAGTCAAGTCCATTTGCAGCTCGTTTAGATTCAATGGCATACCGTAGTTCTAGTTTAACCGGAAGATCAGCAATTTCAAAGTTTGCATCCAATGAGAGGCCGTCTGTTGTAGGATTCATTGCATTTCGGATGACCGAAGGGTCCATGTAGATGGCACTGCCACCCTATTAAGTCAGTAAACTAGTATATCAGTGTATCATTCAACAACCACTCTGACAAATAATACGTACGCGATGCATTATCAAATTAATTAAAGTAAACCTTCTCAGTTTTTTTCGAAAAATACACGTTGATCATGTTATGGTCTCCGCTGATGTTTATCCATTTACAAATGCAAGTTGTGTGAAAGTTTCTTTTGACTTTAAAATACAGTTTTCTGAAAAAGAAAATATGGAGTACAAGCCAAACGCAATGCATTCAGGTGTAATGAGAAATTACACATATAAAACATGATTTACACAGCATTTATTTACTCTTTATTGCAGAAGAAACACATCTAATGAAAGGTCATGTTTTGTGTCAAAATATGTGTTTTTGTTTAATGGCAATTAGCCAAGCTGGTATTTTGTGTCATATTATATCAACTACTTAAGACACTGTACAGCCATATATTGTCAACATCGAACTCATTTCACAAATGACAAAATTCATTTCACATTTGTCATAAACATTTCTATTGTCGTTCAAGAAACTGTCATGTTATTTCGAATCCTTGGTCGTTTTTTGTTTAAGTCATGTTTTGAGTAAGGAATAACAGCGACACTAATAACACACGAATGTTGATATTCCTGTGAATGAGCAGGTCCATGGTACCTGCTCTGTCCATCACCTGAAACATAAATGCTTGACTTCTGCCACTCTAATATTTTTGTCGATTTCAAATGCTGCTCAACGTTGTAGAAATGTTGTAGTTCAAGATTGCATTGCAAAGAATGAAGTGATTCCTGTGCAGGCTGATTGAGAGAGCAATAAACGTGGAAGGTCTTACCTCTTCTAATCACCCAGGTACATTGATTTAAACTTTATCGCACTCGTTTCTAGATTTTCGAACTGATAATTGCATTGTACAAGCAATAATATTATGGGTAATATGTTTTCCTCACTAGATACACATTTCATCTCAGGGTGCGAATATATCTGAAAATGAGCTTGTATCATTCCCATATTATTTTCTATACACATCGCACAAGGAATGATAGTCAGTAATTTACCTGAGTAACAAATCCATAGTCCATGATGAATAAATGTCCAGTTCTCTAATGATTGTTAGATAGTGTTTCTACGAGAAGTAAAGTGAGTCCATCTCTCATACTTCAGTCTTTCCGTGAATGTTACGTTATACTCAAGTTGGGTTGGTTTGAGCCATGTATGTACTTATTTGAGCTGTGATGCCATTGGGTATTGGTGATCAGTGCTCCACTTTGGCTTTTTGACGCGACAATGAATCAATAATACCTAAACATTAACCAATCAGAGTTACGCTTTTCAAGTTAGACAAAAACAGTACTTTAATCTATTAATAGAATAAATTAACATTAACAATTCAGAGCGAAGATGAATCTCTTAATTCATGTAAAAACTTTGTTTTGTGAATCTAAAATTTGTTTTGTCAAAATTATAACTATTGTGAGTAAATGATTAATTGCGTCGCAAGAATTGTATATCATTATATCCCACAATAAATTTAGTTTTAAATAAATCAGTTTCAAATTATCCGTGTTTTCGGATCTCGTCTTTATATATATATATAGATATACAAGTCGGACATTATTAGAACAGATTATACACGAATCGCAGTTTAACAAGCTTGATGGTTGTACAATACTTATACTGGAGGATTTACATTGTAAATAAATTCCACGGGCTTAATTGACGCCATTAAACACATCACTTCCTTTCTAGTCGAATAGTAACATTGACGTGCATTCTATATTTGCTGACAATGGAAAGATTACAGTGATAAAGTAATCTCTAATTGCTTTGACTGGTACCCGTTGTTCCGCAAGGTTACCTCGAAATTTCAACGAAAATCAGTACATTTTATTCCCCTTGTATAACATCCTTTTAAGCGCTTTGATGTTAGCAGGCATTTTACAAGAACTTTGACATATTAAAAATAACCAGCATTTTAAAAAGGCACTGAGGGTCAAAACGCAATAGATCAGATATACTGTATGATAAGGAGTGTTGATATTTGATCATATATATATTTTGTTCATTGAGTCTCGAAGAGATAAGGATTTTGTTATTATTTTCTACCAGCCATTTACCACATCGAAACAGATTGACGAAGACACAAATTGTTCTCAGTAACATGAAATACCTTTTGAAGAATGATTTAAATGCCTTCTAAAATATTTGTCAATAAGAGAACCGTGTCAATATTGACTGAAGGCTTCAAACGTAAATGTGGAAAAACAAAATCCAAACACGATGGATGGACATGGATATATGTAGGAATAGTGCGAGTGCCGTACATTATCATGCAGTTAATACATGTAGTCATTGACTATGGGTAACAATGCAATGGTTGACAAAACTAGTATATGAGTTCACTTTTTGTGAACTCTTTGAGACGTTTTGCAACAAAGGGCGATTGGTGATGAGAAAATAGCAGAAGAACCGCCTACAACAGACAGCCTCCAATTGGATGCAAACCTTGAAATTGTAGCTGATCTTCGAATTCTTATCAAGTAGAAATACGAAATACCTTTGAATCTAAATGATTGGAATGCCTAAGGACTGGATACAAACTAGTCAGCTATAGGGCTAAAGTACTGCAGGAAAGTGACAATATATCAACAAATGGTTATTATTATAACCAAGCACTATCTTTTCGATGGATAAAACCTAAATTTATAGTTGAACAATATAATTATAAAATGCTGAATTATGCTCCATGCAGTAATATTTATCTAGCTAAACATGTTTTACTTATCTAAAGTGATAAAGGGGTCCATGAAACCAGCTAGAACTATTTAGGGATCGCGTTAGTACATTGTCTACAATTCAGTACAAAAAAGTATTTTTCACCGACTCGTCTTCCCTTGCATGCACCTAGTCCTGAAATAAATACTCTACTTTGGGTTGTTTAGATAGACAGTGATTGCATAACTAGATACATTTGATTGACCTAAATCCATTGAATTATGGCGCCGTTGCAATTAACAATCTACGCTATTTTGATTTATTTTTGGTATCTGCAAATAATTCCTACTGATTGTAGGCCAACCATACGAGCCAACATGTGACTGTTAAATGGCATACAGTGATGTCGTCGTAATTGAGCGATATTTTTTATAACCGTCTGCGCGTGCATATATGCTTCCACTTTGTCATCTTGCAAATAATTTCCCGCTAATAATAGTGTGCTCATGCGCGTTATGGTGCAAAGTTATTTTGCTGTAAAAACCTATTATTTGTATGTGCAATTATGTCTACAATACCTTGGCAAGTCCTTTGTAACGGTAGCTCGATTCAAACTGATTTTGGATGGATTGGACAACTTTGAACTCTGTCAGTTCAAGTACAAAGATTGATTGATCATTGTTTCGAAAACTGCAGACCAATACTGACTGACATTTTGTTCCGACCTCGACAGAGTCTAGTGCTGGTACACTGAATCGAAAGCTTTTTTTGTTGTTGTTGGCTTGTTGGCCATAGTTTTCGAAAGTTTGGAAATTCCAAAATCATTGCCAATACAATACTGACAATAGACCGAATGCAATTAGCCATTATCAAATCGAGCAGGGGACTGGGAACGAGTTTATTAGAATTAATGTAATTATGAATTTAAGTTCATGACATGAAAGAGCATGTTGAAATTAGCATCTGTGCAAAGTTTGATGTGATTTGGGCGAATTTTATCGGAATTATAAACTTTTCAAATTGTGTTGTCCAGCCAAAATTTTACAGTGAATGTATGGTTTGGCTGGACAACGTCAAAAATTTACAGAGTTTGTATGGGAAAATAGACATCTTTGATGCCCTCTAGCATCGTCAATATTAAGCCGAAGTTCACCAAACTTTGCAGACAAGCTAAGTTTGGTCTGCTCTCTCAGAAAATGATGCCCATGTTTGCTAGTTTCTTATTGAATTAGTTTTACGGACTTGGTCCCAGTCCCCTGCTCGATTTGGTAATGGCTAATAGGCCTTATGCACGAGTGCTGATTTTCGAGATCAATACTAGAATCTTGTAACATAAAAATAACCACTGCCATCTGAAAAAAAGCAATTATTCATCGATATTTTTAGAAAATTTCTAAAGTAATGGGTAATATCCCACGAAGATATCGTAAATGACATTTATAGAGTTTAGCATGGGATTTTGCCGTCATGCGTACACAGCCTCGTTCTGATGTACATCAATTCTTCAAATTGCTTAATTTCAAGGTTTAACACTTTCCACAAAAGAACATATTTATATAAGATTAGTGTAAAAGTTTTAGGACGAAATGGCATGTTCTTGCGGAGTTATGGAAACTGTTTTTAATTCTGAAAATACATCAGAACGAGGCTGTGTACGCATGATGGCAAAATCCCATACTCTGCCATACTAAATTATATAAATGTAATTTACGATATCTTCGCGGGATTTTAATAATGATTAAAATCCAATACCCAATACATTAGAAATTTTCCAAAAATATTGATGAATAATTGCAATTTCAGATGGCAGTGGTTATTTTTTGTGACAAATTCTAGTATCCTGATCGACTCGAAAATCAGCACTCGTGCATAAGGCCTATTCCGTCCAATTTCAATTGCCATTGTTCTGGACTGACTAGCCTCGTGTTCATGTGGAAACACAAAAGAATTTTCACCTGTATGAGAGACTAGTCAGTCCAGAACAATGGCAATTGAAATTGGACGCCATCATTGCATTCGGTCTATACTGAGCAGGAATTCGAAGATGCTTCGCGTGCTGAGGTTTCGATTGGTTCGAATTTCGGCGTGTTTACAAGGTAGCTATTTTTTGTGTAATTATAGTATTTTGCAAGTGCTCACCGACACAGACTTCACTGCACATGAAAAAAAAAGAATACATAGAATGGCATTTTGTTATTTTGTATAAAAGAGAAAAGTATTTTTAATTTATATAAGAAAACTATTTCGAGGCAAATAAATAAGACAAAGGTGCAATACTTTATCATTTTATTTGTTAAGTATACGATCTTGTAGTGTTTTGTGTACATGATGGAGATATATATAGCAGGTGAACATACGAGGTTCCAGTTCAGTCATCGCACTTTCCACGTACACGATTGCATTAAATGGATAGTTAATTAAGCCGTTTTCTTTGATGGCATCAAATCAAGCACATGACAAGCTCGATGTCTGAACTGATTGAAGATATTTTGTGTCCACAAAATTGTTGCACCAAAGTTTGCTTGATATGGGATTGTAAAATTGTTCGTCAGCTATTGCTTTAGTTTTGATTCGAAGATACAGGTCTTTGTGTTTCAAGGTTTTCGTTGACACAATAATTCGATCTTTAATTATTACCAGGGTTTCCAGCACCTCAGCTGTCTTCCTTGGCCATTTTCTCATTGAAATGGTAATCACAATGCGTAAGCATTTGCCATTGCTATAAGGCATACATGCATATTATCAACTTTATCTTTTAAGAGTCGTGGCCTTATATGAATGTAAGGGGATATTCCTCTTGATGTAGACATAGAAGAAACTGGATGCCCATCAGATGCCGTCTGTAGTTGGTTACTTTCCAGTCCCCAATGTTGTCAACTTGAGTTTCTCCAGAAGTGATTAGTTATGTACATCCCTTGTTCACTATGCATCCGAGATACGTAATATATCGCTTGTGTGACCATGGGTACCGGCCACGTGCCTGGAACAGCTATGGGAGTCCAGCATAAACTCCAGTTGTTTGATCTCATCATGAAGTTTGGATATTTGACTTTGAAGAGTGTTATTTTGTACTTCAAGTTGGTCTGAAGCCTAAGGAAAAATGATAGTTTCAGAAAGTGTTTATATGGTAGAAACCATAGAGCTTGTTCTGATCAGGACAATTAATGACGTGCTACCTGTACTAAGTTTCGCACGTGCTCTTTGCGCTTTTGCCTGCATTTTGAGGCTGCAACTTTGTTTCTTTCTCTTCTCAATAGTCTTCTCCCAAATTCTTCATGGGGAACCTGAAAAATACAAGCAACAGTTGTTCGAGGCCTTAAGCACCTGTTATAGGCGCACAGAAGATAGTTGATAGGTGACAGGTGACATTCAGTTATTCTGCAATCGGTTTAAAATTACCATTTCTGAATTCAAAGGATCTGAATTATCAAGTGACGTTTGATAGATGTACTCCATTTTGGAAGGATCTTCCTCAATAGAGAAGTACGGCTCGTTTTTCACAGGGATGTCAAGCACGGTCGTATACTCTTCTCCCGTGTGGTCCATACACACGGTTGCCGTAGCAACACCTGGAAACGAGGCAAGACTAACCTCCGTGTTCTGAAAGGAATAACAATGAAAAATCAAAATATGATGAAAATGATAATATTTGGCAATTGGTCATTCATTAATAATCATTCCAGCAATTTAATATTTTACCGTGGAATTGTAACACGCGCAAATGAATTGACATGTTTTTAGATTTGTAATCCTTCATCAATGGAAAGAACGGCATTAGTAGTTTCCAATCAAATAATACTACATGAAATATTATTGCTATATCTATCTATCTATCTATCTATCTATCTATCTATCTATCTATCTATCTATCTATCTATCTATCTATCTATCTATCTATCTATCTATCTATCTATCTATCTATCTATCTATCTATCTATCTATCTATCTATCTATCTATCTATCTATCTCTATCTATCTATCTATCTATCTATCTATCTATCTATCTATCTATCTATCTATCTATCTATCTATCTATCTATCTATCTATCTATCTATCTATCTATCTATCTATCTATCTATCTATCTATCTATCTATCTATCTATCTATCTATCTAGCTAGCTAGCTAGCTAGCTAGCTAGCTAGCTATCTATCTATCTATCTATCTATATCTATATCTATCTATCTATCTATCTATCTATCTATCTATCTATCTATCTATCTATCTATCTATCTATCTATCTATCTATCTATCTATCTATCTATCTATCTATCTATCTATCTATCTATCTATCTATCTATCTATCTATCTATCTATCTATCTATCTATATCTATCTATCTATCTATCTATCTATCTATCTATCTATCTATCTATACAGTGTATTATTTCAGGATAAGAGTCAAAATGAACACTTATTTTTACTTAGTTTGTTGCCGGTTATTTTATGATGTTTTGGGTTTAAAAATATATCTCATTTTGTCTTCCAACATTATTACCCTCAATATACCTGTTACGACAGAGTCAGTAATTAAAAAAAATCGTTTTATTAATTTCAGGCATAAGAACTGCACAGTCTTATATTGAGATGACAAAACCATATCATCCAATCACATATTTTGTTCTTACAAAAAAATAAAACGCTCTGATTATGTTGATAGTGCTCCAAACTTCACCTGCTTGGCTGGTTTCAGAAAGCAACAGCATCGGAGCGACGAAAATATGTGCATCTTTATCTGGGCAGGGGAATTATCTTGGCAGGGGAATTTGTGCTAGGTTAAACATTGTGTCCCTTTGGCATGCGGTTCGACCAAGGTTCGTTGACCCTTATAAATACAATCATGTCAAAAACTACCATGTTATTTACTAAAGAAGTATTGAATCCTAAAGATTGCGTGTTGTTCATTGTCATATGCGACAGGTACCGGCTCCCTTGTTCTTAACCATAATAATGTTTCTCCGTGAAGGTCAATTTTATGTTGTGAAATCGACCGTGTAATTAACACGGGTGAATAGCTCTGAAACAAAACAGACCACTGTGGATATCTATTCCGTAAAATAATTGACTGTGAAATAACCAAAAAAGTCCACTCTAAGGAGGTGATTTGTAAGTATGATGTAATATATACACTGTGGCATAGGCCTCGATGTTGCTACGCACATAAAAGAGGCATTACGAAAGAAATCGCTGAGAAACCTAATTGATGTTGGATTTATCGTAATCCAAGAGAGAGCTTACACACCTGTGCTATGTTCAGAACCGGAGGTCCCCCTCCTGCCTCCATGGCAGTGTTGTGTCCCCTTTCCTTTCACTGTCAGTCAGGCTTGACTTCTCCGTTAATTCGAGTCCATGTAGTGTGCCAGCGGTTTACTCTCGCGAATGACAAACAATGTGATAATCTATACGAGGATCACATCAACTGAACGTTGATTGGACGATAGCAAGTAGCATTTGACAACAATTATTATCGGATCGACTCTACATTACGTTACGATGGGAGGTAAATCCATTTCATTCCTCCGACTGTTCAAATAAATGCCATTATTTAAGGAATTTGCTGGGACTCCGATTTCATAAACACTTCATTTTAAAAATTGCATGGTTTTCATTGGATGCCTTGGTGCAAAGGGGATGGCCCGTATTAACGGGTACCCGTGGTCACGTGTTTAGTTTATTGATCACGTGCTGCGATGATGTGACAGTTTATATATCAATATAAACATTCAACATTCCAGATAATTCCAGAATCCTCAAGCTGCTAAAGGTACCGGTATCTGGACATATTGAAATTGTCAGTACAAACAGATATCACTGCGATCAGTGTCCGCTTGCATTCTTATTATGGTTTAATGGTTCAATGCATCACTGATTACCAATACAATCTAGCTCCTTAATGTTCCTCAATAGCACAGCGGGGGTGATTATATGTCAACAAAACCCTGACATTCTCCATTGACCCTGAACGTTTTTGTTGATATGCATTTCAAGGGAGATAGGCCGCCATATTTTTCCAGGCAAGTGGTATCAATCCAAGGGCTTCTTAGTTTAGTCATTGACAAGTATATCTCGCCGAATGTTTATAATCACAAGCGTGTTTATATAAACGATACTTAGACATAAATATTTGCCCTAATTAAACGTTTTAATATTAATAATCATTAAACCAAATGTTTCTTGCGAATGTTCGTCGAATAGGATTCAGTAACCATGACTACAGCCAGTTCTATAAGTTAGTATTCAAGTCAGTGATAGTACTTGTCAAATTGATTAGTAGATCTTAACTTCAATCGGAAGGGGAATTTGTAGGTGTATGAGGCGTTCTTTGGAATTAATAACTTGAATACTCGCTCTTTCATACTTCATTGATGTACACATTCTTTATGATCTAAATATACGTTCTGGTCGCGAAGCGGTTTACAAACTGTAAAGGTAAATAAGGACTACATTCACTAAACGTTTTGAGTTATCTGAAACCATAGAAAAGACTTACATTATATTCTCCATATCCTGTCCGTCCTACATTCCTTCAAACCTCGTCTAAATCTCTCTTCAACCATGTGCCGACTCTCACGTACTCTCACCTAGTCCCTCTCGGCCGGATCATGCCCGGGCCTGTCTGCGGCAGTAACAAATTAATGTCAGGTGTCGCATCTATGGGAAAAGTAGCCTGCGTAGCCCGGCGCAGGGAAGAAAGGAGGGGAAGATAGGGGGAGGGGAGGGGGAGGGGAAGCGCTGAGGATGGGAGGGGAAGGGGAAGGAGGGGACTGGGTAGGAGAGGAGGGAGGAAGCGCTTGCAACGATCCTATTGTTTACGCGTTATCCTCCTCTCGTCAAATGTCAATGGTTGTTGTCAAATGGTTTTATCAGGTGAAATCGAATTGTGGTAGAAATCATAGCTAGAGTACGGGCACAGAAGGCGAACCTAGACATTGACTTTAATAGTTTTCCTCGAATTTAACTTTACCTTGAGTAGATATGAGAAGCTAGCGTCTTCGAGAAGAAAATAAATGAAGCATCAATCTTACATAAAAATATTTAAAACTTCCATGCAGAAGGAACTTGTTGTAGCCGAAGGCCTTAGAGATATCGGGATGACTGTTTTTGAAGCCCCTGAACAGTCTCGTGTGCTTTATAAACCGTAGCTTCGTCAGTTACCAGTTTTTGTCCGTGGTAGTGGCAGAGGCATACGATCGAATACTTTTCAGAAAGTATATAATCTATAAACCAGTATCAATATGTCAGGGGGTCCACGAGAGAACAAGCTGTTAGACGTGACGACCCGGCTACTATTACAATAAATAAATCGTTTGTGCTCATGTTGTTGTTACAATGGTACCAGAGCATTATAACGTCTGCTAATTTATAGTATATTGCTCGTCGTCACTCGACACCTTCACCTTCTCAACCAATAGGCATGTTCTGGTCACTGAGAGCCCGGAAAATAACACGTAAACTAGTCGTTTCTGGTAGAAAGTGAAAGTTGTGCATACAGGACCATAAAAGTGCATGTAGCTTTCGCTACATGTGGCCCCTTGTCAGCAAGGCTGCAGTATCAGAATAATAATAATCTTTATTACTCATGTGTTCTAACTTACAAGAAACTAATTCGAGACACCTATCTATACCCACTAAAATCCCTAACCCCTCCCATAGCTCTACTGATTTCATTTCATTTCACCCTTTCCCCATTGTTCCCATCCCATCTCCATTGATTCTCTCTGTCCCGGTCACATTGTCCCCTTCCATGTCTCTATTAATTCTCATTCCCACCTGAGTTTCTATATACACCATTAAAATGGTGTATATGGTGTTGCTTAATACAAATGCTAACACTATAATAATCTGGTCATAGACAGACAGCTATAGACATGTACAAGCACTATAAAAGCATGCAATACTTTGCACTATTTACTCATATGTTGCACGCTTTTAATAGTTTGTACTCTACTGATATGCAGTAATTAATACAAATATGGATTCAATCCGAACCTGTTTGGTGTATATTATATATAATGTTTACTGGCCAGATATCAGGAAAGATGTCGAAGCCTCATAGCACACTTGTAGAAGATAAAAGTACACCTTATGGATCGTATAATTTGATTCAGTAGTTGCTTGCATGCCAATGGCAATGGCATGGGCCGGATTGGTTTCGAAGACCAACAAACTCGATCAGGTAGATAGGTCAGCGACAGCGTCTCTGTATCTGGGATACTGTGTCTTTCAAAAGCATCTGGAAAGAAGGCTGTAGAAGTACTCCATTGTACAACAGTCAACAGCGCTGAAAACTCATAAAACAACATTGTCTTCCCCTTGAAATGTCACTAAATTTTCATGACCCTGACGAATGCTTCCAACAATGAAAAAAGTTGCATTTGACATCATGGATTTGTAGAAAACGAACACTTTCCTGGCTTGAATCAGCGAAAAATAAACGATACTCCGATCCAACGAGTCGTGTTGTGAGTGTGCGCTGATCAAAAGTACCGTGGCTCACAAATCATCCAAACATCCGTGAAATAGTCGAGATTCTAGTTGGCATAAGTGCCCAGTATATCCCACACGACCACACATGACACAGGAACGCCGTCAAGATTAGTTATGCTCGCTACGCTCGCAGCAAATAATAGGACCAGTGCAGGCGCTACCCCTCTGAGCTCTGATCTCCTCTCCTGATCCTATCCTCTCCTCTCCTCCCCAGGGACCCCTACCCTCCTTCCCCCTCCTCCACATTCTCCCTTCCCCTTCCCCTCCCCCTCTCTTCCCCTCCTATTTTTTTAGCGACGGGCTACGCAGGCTATGGGAGAAGGCACCAGTAGTCATTTTGCATGTATCGACTGCATGCATGCGCAACAAAATTTGACTCCGCCCTATTAAATATCTCCCACTAAAAGGGGCTGCAGCTCATAACACAACCACCTGAAGGTACTGCGATCGTGCATCCACACGCATCATTTCAGGGCATGCATATTTAACGGGTGGTAAACCTGTGGTAGGGCTGTCCGGTTGCTCGGAAACTTCTTGGCAACTTTTCACAATTCGAGCAACTTTTTCGTAAAGCAGAGTGGCGGTGGAATCGTGCTGGGCCCATAACCCATACTTTATATAGTAATGTAGGGCTAGTTTGTATCTATATTTTAGAATATGTATGTAATTAATTAAGGTTTGGGGGCCACAGGTTTCTAAGCTACGCTGTTATGTGTTTACCCTCATTAAATAAAGTCATTATAGGTCCGAGGATCGAAAAGTCGCTCTGCTATTTTGATTGATTTTTATTTTTGCTTTATATATTTATCGTTAAAAATTACACGTATTTTTATCATCAGTGTTTCTTGTTAAAAAAGGAGAAAACGTTGATAATAATAAGCCACTTCACGCTTTCGTCCGCCTTTTCGAATATATTGGGGCAAACGCGCGGAAATTTATAGAAATCTGGATCACTTTGACTTGCCGTAACTCCGCTCGATTTCGTTGGATTATCAAAAACTTACAATTTTAGAAAATATGTTTTCTTTGTTATTTAAATGTCCTATATTATATGATGAGTATTAGCAGACTAAAAGACAATGCGACAAAGACAACTGGTATATGCATGCCTGCTGATTATCGAAGTATAAATTTTGAAAATCCAACAAACTCGGATTTTTTCGGCCAAACTGCTTCATATCATCAATATTGTATTAAAACATAAAGGTTATATATCGAATAAAAAACGCTTGGACCGCTCGATTTTGTATTATTGAGCATAAATACAAAGTGTGTAGGGTATATACTATAGAATCAGTGGAGGACATCAGTCAATCGGATACAGAATCGTGCTCATTTGCATACAGATTTACAAGGCTGAGCATGGTGTACACTGCTTGTGTAGGGTATATACTATAGGGTGTGCCGCTCGATACAAGGCTGAGCATGGTGTACAAAGTGTGTAGGGTATATACTATAGGGTTTGCAGGGACGATACAAGGCTGAGCATGGTGTACAAAGTGTGTAGGGTATATACTATAGGGTGTGCAGGGACGATACAAGGCTGAGCATGGTGTACAAAGTGTGTAGGGTATATACTATAGGGTGTGCAGGGACGATACAAGGCTGAGCATGGTGTACAAAGTGTGTAGGGTATATACTATAGGGTTTGCAGGGACGATACAAGGCTGAGCATGGTGTACAAAGTGTAGAGTATTTACTATAGGGTGTGCAGGGACGATACAAGACTGAGCATGGTGTACAAAGTGTGTAGGGTATATACAAGGGTGTGCAGGGACGATACAAGACTGAGCATGGTGTACAAAGTGTGTAGGGTATATACAAGGGTGTGCAGGGACGATACAAGGCTGAACATGGTGTACAAACGTATGTAGGGTATGATACAAAGTTGTGCAGTGGGTACAGGGGTGTGCAGGGTATATATAAAGGTGTGAAGAGTAAAGCCGTCGGATAGTGAATCCGAAGGAAGTAGGTTCGAAGCTCGCTCACGGTAAGAAACATAATTAATAATTATTTAGTAATTTATTACTCGGTCAGACAAACTAAACAAATGAGGAATTATTATTTCATTGATAACTAGGACTTGACTTTCGAACAGTTAAAAGTTCAAAGAAGTGATGACTTATTTCAGACTAGGTGACTCCTATTCGTACAATAACTCCTATAGAGGTTGTCTGTACAGCATATATTACGGCCACTACTTATGGTAATGCAATCATGCATTCACACGCATCGTTTCAGGGCATTCATTGTTTTGGGGTGGGTTACCTGTGGTAAGTCCTTTCTAATATAGCGGACTGGAAGCAGAGACAGAGTATCGGTTCTCAAGGGAGAATAATATAGGATCTAGTTCGTTGACCCAAACTGATTCTTCACTGTATGTATATAAAGGAAAAGCATAAATCCCTAAAATGAATCATCACAATTCGTCACCATTCACAACCACGCAATTTTGTAACACAAAAAATATACGTAGAAATAAATGTACGTGAGGTAGCCAGGAGATAGCCCGGTATTATCGCACTAACAAAGGAAAACCATCAAACACATTACGCGCGTGCATCCCATTATCCTTTTTATTATTTCCCACAAGTTGCTAGCGAAGCATATAGAAAATGTTATTGAAGAATATTACAGAGCATTATTGACTGACGTACTCAAGGTGAATTGTGACGATTCTGTTACTTTGTCGCAGTACGGTATCGCAACGTCTCGACTTTACCATTCGCCACACTTACCGAATAATTCATCAAAAAGCAGAGTGGCGCAGTGGAAGCGTGCTGGGCCCATAACCCAGAGGTCCGAGGATCAATCAATCCTAGCACACATAATGTAAGAAAACTCCCTTCACCTAAACGTTTAGCTTCATATAAATAAAATAATTCAAGAAACTAAACACAAAGAAATGTATAGAGCAAAGCCGTGTTGATTGTTTGGGTTGAGAAGATGACATCGCTGACACTTCTAAAATTTCATTAAATGTAATACTTACAATACGAATTTTGAGAAAACACATTAACCAGTAATTATACGGCTCTTTGAGATTATTTCAGTGAAGTTTCAGCTAAATTAAAAACGATTTTCGTCAGAGTCCCCCTTTAGAGTTCAAATATTATTAAAATTGCAAAGAGCCATACACGAATCGAAATATGGCGAGGACAATTTGAATAACTATTGTTCCTGACTGACCAACCTCTCATTCATGTGAAAACGCTTTTGTGTTTCCACGTGAACACGAGGTTGGTCAGTCCAGAACAATAGTTATTCAAATTGGTCGCCATATTTCGATTCGGTGTATTGGACGAGTGCAATCTGAGCTTTTGAAAACCACTTGACGGGATTCTAAATTGAGGAAAACACTTTCAATCGATAAGTGCAGGGACTTTTGATTTTTTTGTAGAATGGAAGATGGAGATACTTACTTTGAATTAAATTTTTTTTATTTTCCGACCGCAAAAAAATGCTGGGACTTCCCATTTTTTATTATATGCGAATTGATGAATAATGGACGAGGAAACTACAATAGAAATCAGTGGAGGACATCAGTCAATCGGATACAGAATCGTGCTCATTTGCATATAGATTTGAACTCGGATTTTTTCGGCCAAACTGCTTCATATCATCAACATTTTAATAAAACATAAAGGTTATACATCGCGGCCGCTCGATTTTGTAAATTTATTTTATTTTCCGACCGGAAAAAAAGCTGGGACTTCCCATTTTTTATTATATGCGAATTCATGAATAATTGACGAGGAAACTACAATACAAATCAGTGGAGGACATCTGTCAATCGCAGGTACGAATAGAGAGAATCGCCCTCATTTGCCGATGTATATATTTTTTCGGACAAACTGCTTCCTATCATTAATATTTTAGTAAAACATCCAGTTATACATCGCGGCCGCTCGAATTTGTAAATTGAGCATGGTGTACAAAGTGTGCAGGGAAGATACAAGGCTGAGCATGGTGTACAAAAGTATGTAGGATATATAGAAGGGTGTGCAGGGAAGATACAAGGGTGTGCATGGTGTACAAAAGTATGTATGGTATATATATAAGGGGTGCAGGGAAGATACAAGGCTGAGCATGGTGTACAAACGTACGTAGGGTATATATATGGGTGTGTAGGGACGATACAAGGCTGAGCATGGTGTACAAAAGTGTGTAGGGTATATACAAGGGTGAACAGGGAAGATACAAGGCTGAGCATGGTGCACAAAAGTATATATCGTATATACAAGGGTTTGCAGGGATGATACAAGGCTGAGCATGGTGTACAAAAGTATGTAGAGTATATACAAGGGTGTGTAGGGACGATACAAGGCTGAGAATGGTCTACAAAAGTATGTAGGGTATATACAGGGGTTGGTGTGCAGGTTCGATACAAGGCTGAGCATGGTGTACAAAAGTATGTAGGGTATATACAAGGGTGTGCAGGGAAGATACAAGGCTGGGCATGGTGTACAAAAGTATATAGGGTATATACAAACTTTGCAGGGATGATACAAGGCTGAGCATGGTATACAAAAGTATGTACGGTATGTAGAAGGGTGTGCAGGGAAGATACAAGGCTGAGCATGGTGTACAAAGTATGTAGGGTATATACAAGGGCATGCAGGCACGATTCAAGGCTGAGCATGGTGTACAAAGTATGTAGGGTATATACAAGGGCGTGCAGGCACGATACAATGCTGATCATGGTGTACAAAGTATGTAGGGTATATATTTATATGGGTATGTAGGGACGATACAAGGCTGAGCATGGTGTACAAAAGTATGTAGGGTATATACAAGGATGTGCAGGGAAGATACAAGGATGAGCATGGTGTACAAAAGTATATAGAGTATATACAATGATTTGCAGGCAAGCAGTACAAGGCTGAGTATGGTGTACAAAAGTATGTAGGGAATATACAAGGGTTTGCAGGCAAGATACAAGGCTGATATTGGTGTACAAAAGTATGTAGGGTATATACAAGGGTTTGCAGGCAAGATACAAGGCTGAGTATGGTGTACAAAAGTATGTATGGTATATACAAGGGCGTGCAGGCACGATACAAGGCTGATAATGGTGTACAAAAGTATGTAGGGTATATACAAGGGTGTGTAGGGACGATACAAGGCTGATAATGGTGCACAAAAGTATGTAGGGTATATACAAGGAAGTACAGGCACGATACAAGGCTGAGCATGGTGTACAAAAGTATGTAGGGTATACAAGGGTGAACAGGGAAGATACAAGGCTGAGCATGGTGTACAAAAGTATGTAGAGTATATATATGGGTGTGTAGGGACGATACAACGCTGAGCATGGTGTACAAAAGTATGTACGGTAGGTAGAAGGGTGTGCAGGGTAGATACAAGGCTGAGCATGGTGTACAAAGTATGTAGGGTATATACAAGGGCGTGCAGGCACGATACTAGGCTGAGCATGGTGTACAAAGTATGTAGGGTATATACAAGGGCGTGCAGGCACGATACAATGCTGATCATCGTGTACAAAGTATGTAGGGTATATAATTATATGGGTATGTAGGGACGATACAAGGCTGAGCATGGTGTACAAGAGTATGTAGGGTATACAGCTAATCCAGAAAATGTTGTCGGTGATCGACTTCAAGCCTACGCGACTAGACCGAAAAGGATTATGGGTAAATATCAATGCTTCTATAAATACACTATCAAAAAGGAACGTCTCTCACGGAATATGAATCATTTCCCAAATAGAAGATGGCTTTCTATGTTCTATACAAAAATGATGCACGCCTGAGCTCTTGAAATACTAGCAAGTGGATGCACAAGCGATAGCGAGTGCATTCAGTCAGCTGCATTTCAAGAGCTCCGAAGTGCATCCATAGAAAGCCATCTTCTATTTATTTTATATTATAAAAAGTCGAAAATGATGGAGTATTTCACTGGAAAAGACCAATATTCTGAAGTTATTGTAAACGTTCGAGTTAATTAATATTCAAGATGAGTTTATGTAAATTAGATGATGACATTCCAGCGTGCAGCGCGCGAACTTCAACTAACATTTTATTCAAAAACACAACATAATCCTCAACTTCCTTGCCATTTTGTTCACCATCTGCTTCTGTTTCCTTCTTTTAAAACACGTAGGCATACATTTACAGATTCACCTGCCATTGTCACCAAATACGAAAAGCATGCAAGCCGATATGATTATCATATCTACCCATACTCCCTTTCGGTCTAGTCGCATAGGCTTGAAGTCGATCGCCGACAACGTTTTCTGAATTAGCTGTATACAAGGATGTGCTGGGAAGATAAAAGAATGAGCATGGTGTACAGAAGTATATAGGGTACATACAAGGATTTGCAGGCAAGATACAAGGCTGAGTATGGTGTACAAAAGTATGTAGGGTATATACAAGGGTTTGCAGGCAAGATACAAGGCTGACATTGGTGTACAAAAGTATGTAGGGTATATACAAGGGTTTGCAGGCAAGATACAAGGCTGAGTATGCTGTACAAAAGTATGTAGGGTATATACAAGGGCGTGCAGGCACGATACAACGCTGAGCATGGTGTACAAAAGTATGTAGAGTATATATATATTGGTGTGTAGGGACGATACAAGGCTGAGCATGGTGTACAAAAGTATGTACGGTAGGTAGAAGAAGGGTGTGCAGGGTAGATACAACGCTGAGCATGGTGTACAAAGTATGTAGGGTATATACAAGGGCGTGCAGGCACGATACTAGGCTGAGCATGGTGTACAAAGTATGTAGGGTATATACAAGGGCGTGCAGTCACGATACAATGCTGATCATGGTGTACAAAAGTATGTAGGGTATATACAAGGGTGAACAGGGAAGATACAAGGCTGAGCATGGTGTACAAAAGTATGTAGGGTATATACAAGGGTGAACAGGGAAGATACAAGGCTGAGCATGGTGTACAAAAGTATGTAGAGTATATACATGGGTGTGTAGGGACGATACAAGGCTGAGAATGGTCTACAAAAGTATGTAGGGTATATACAATGGTGTGCAGGGAAGATACAAGGCTGAGCCTGGTGTACAAAGTATGTAGGGTATATACAATGGTGTGCAGGGAAGATACAAGTTGAGCATGGTGTACAAAAGTATGTACGATATATAGAAGGGTGTGCAGGGAATATAAAAGGCTGAGCATGATGTACAAAAGTATGTAGGGTATATACAGGGGTTAGCAGGGAAGATACAGGGCTAAAATTCATTATGGGCGATGTGAATTGAGTCAGTCGAAAGGTCACAACAACATGGACTCTGGGAATTTTCCCAAACTTTGTCTTCGCAATATCGAGCCGGCATATATTTACATATGATCAACAATACATGTCGGGCTTGGTATGCAAGATGCAACAAAACATTCTCCAATCTTTTTTGAAATAGCTGTATACAGGGGTTAACAGGGAAGATACAAGGCTGAGCATGGTATACAAAATACAAAAGTATGTAGGGTATATACAAGGGTGTGCAGGGAAGATACAAGGCTGAGCATGGTGTACAAAAGTATATAGGGTATTTGCAAGGGTTTGCAGAGATGATACAAGGCTGAGCATGGTGTACAAAAATTATGTACGGTATGTAGAAGGGTGTGCAGGGAAGATACAAGGCTGAGCATGGCGTACAAAGTATGTAGGGTATATACAAGGGCGTGCAGGCACGATACAATGCTGATCATGGTGTACAAAGTATGTGTGGTATATACAGGGGTTAGCAGGGAAGATACAAGGCTGAGCATGGTGTACAAAAGTATGTAGAGTATATATATAGGTGTGTAGGGACGATACAAGGCTGAGCATGGTGTACAAGTATGTAGGGTATATACAAGGGTGTGCAGGGAAGATACAAGGCTGAGCATGGTGCACAAAAGTATATATGGTATATACAAGGGTTTGCAGGGATGATATAAGGCTGAGCATGGTGTACAAAAGTAAGTAGGGTATACAAGGGTGAACAGGGAAGATACAAGGCTGAGCATGGTGTACAAAAGTATGTAGAGTATATATATGGGTATGTAGGGACGATGCAAGGCTGAGCATGGTGTACAAGTATGTAGGGTATATACAAGGGTGTGCAGGGAAGATACAAGGCTGAGCATGGTGCACAAAAGTATATATGGTATATACAAGGGTACGTTTGCAGGGATGATATAAGGCTGAGCATGGTGTACAAAAGTAAGTAGGGTATACAAGGGTGAACAGGGAAGATACAAGGCTGAGCATGGTGTACAAAAGTATGTAGGGTATATACAAGGGTGTGTAGGGACGATACAAGGCTGAGCATGGTGTACAAAAGTATGTAGGGTATATACAAGGGTGTGTAGGGACGATACAAGGCTGATAATGGTGTACAAAAGTATGTAGGGTATATACAAGGCTGTACAGGGACGATACAAGGCTGAGCATGGTGTACAAAAGTATGTAGTGTATATACAAGGGTGTACAGGGACGATACAAGGCTGAGCATGGTGTACAAAAGTATGTACGGTATATACAAGGGTGTGCAGGGTAGATACAAGGCTGAGCATGGTGTACAAAAGTATGTAGGGTATATAAGGGTGTGCAGGGTAGATACAAGGCTGAGCATGGTGTACAAAAAAGTGTGTAGGGTATATACAAGGGTGTGCAGGGAAGATACAAGGCTGAGCATGGTGTACAAAAGTATATAAGGTATATACAAGGGTTTGCAGGCACGATATACAAGGCTGAGCATGGTGTACAAAAGTATGTAGGGTATATACAAGGGAGTGCAGGGAAGATACAATGCTGAGCATGGATGGTAGGCTGTACAAAGTATGTAGGGTATATATTATATGGGTATGCAGGGACGATACAAGGCTGAGCATGGTGTACAAAAGTATGTAGGGTATATACAAGGGTGTGCAGGCACGATACAAGGCTGAGCATGGTGTACAAAAGTATGTAGGGTATATACATGGGTGTGTAGGGACGATACAAGGCTGAGCATGGTGTACAAAAGTATGTACGGTATGTAGAAGGGTGTGCAGGGAAGATACAAGGCTGAGCATGGTGTGAAAAAGTATGTACGGTATATACAAGGGCGTGCAGGCACGATACAAGGCTGATCATGGTGTACAAAAGTATGTAGGGTATATACATGGGTATGCAGGCACGATACAAGGCTGAGCATGGTGTACAAAAGTATGTAGGGTATATACAAGGGTGTGCAGGGAAGATACAAGGCTGAGCATGGTGTACAAAAGTATGTAGGGTATACACAAAGTATTTATACAACATGGGTACAAAAATCAGGTAAGATACAAGGCGATACAATGGCATGTACAAAAGTATGTAGGGTATATACAAGGTGTGCAGGGACGATACAAGGCTGAGTATGGTGTACAAAAGTATGTAGGGTAGTATACATATTAAAGGGCGTGCAGGGAAGATACAAGGCTGAGCATGGTGTACAAAGTATGTAGGGTATATACAAGGGTGTGCAGGGGCACGATACAAGGTTGAGCATGGTGTACAAAAGTATGTAGGGTATATACCAAGGGTGTGCAGGCAAGATACAAGGCTGAGCATGATGTACAAAAGTATGTAGGGCCGGGTATATACAAGGGTTTGCAGGGAAGATACAAGGCTGAGCATGGTGTACAAAAGTATATGTAGTCGAAAGGGTATATATATAAGGGCGTGCAGGGGTGCAGGGTAGAGACAAGGCTGAGCATGGTGTACAAAGTATGTAGGGTATATACAAGGGCGTGCAGGCACGATACAAGGCTGAGCATGGTGTACAAAGTATAGTATGTAGGGTATATACAAGGGGTGCAGGGAAGATACAAGGCTGAGCATTGGTGTACAAAAGTATGTAGGGTATATACAAGGGCGTGCAAGCACGATACAAGGCTGAGCATGGTGTACAAAAGTATGTAGGGTATATACAAGGGTGTGCAGGACGATACAAGGCTGAGCATGGTGTACAAAAGTATGTAGGGTATATACAAGGCTGTACAGGCACGATACAAGGCTGAGCATGGTGTACAAAAGTATGTAGGGTATACAAGGGTGAACAGGGAAGATACAAGGCTGAGCATGGTGTACAAAAGTATGTAGAGTATATATATGGGTGTGTAGGGACGATACAAGGCTGAGCATGGTGTACAAAAGTATGTAGGGTATATACAAGGGTGAACAGGGAAGATACAAGGCTGAGCATGGTGTACAAAAGTATGTAGAGTATATACAAGGGTGAACAGGGAAGATACAAGGCTGAGAATGGTCTACAAAAGTATGTAGGGTATATACAAGGGTGTGCAGGGAAGATACAAGGCTGAGCATGGTGTACAAAAGTATGTAGAGTATATACATGGGTGTGTAGGGACGATACAAGGCTGAGAATGGTCTACAAAAGTATGTAGGGTATATACAAGGCTGTGCAGGGAAGATACAAGGCTGAACATGGTGTACAAAGTATGTAGGGTATATATACAAGGGTGTGCAGGGAAGATACAAGGCTGAGCATGGTGTACAAAAGTATGTATGGGTGTGTATACAAGGGACATGTGTACAGTGGGTGCAGGGGTGTGCAGGGTATACAGCTAATTCAGAAAACGTTGTCGTCGATCGACGTCAAGCCTACGCGACTAGACCGAAAGGGAGTATGGGTAGATATGATAATCGGCTTGCATGCTTTTCGTATTTGGTGACAATGGCAGGTGAATCTGTAAATGTATGCCTACGCGTTTTAAAACAAGGAAACAGAAGCAGATGGTGAACAAAATAGCAAGGAAGTTGAGGATTCTGTTGTATTTTTGAATAAAATTTTAGTTGAAGTTCGCGCGCTGCACGCTGGAATGTCGTATCTAATTTACATAAACTCATGTTGAATATTAATTAACTCGAACGTTTACAATAACTTCAGAATATTGGTCTTTTCCAGTGAAAATACTCCATAATTTTCGACTTTTTATAATATAAAATAAATAGAAGATGGCTTTCTATGGATGCACTTCTGAGCTCTTGAAATGCAGCTGACTGAAAGCACTCGCTATCGCTTGTGCATCCACTTGCTAGTATTCAAGAGCTCAGGCGTGTACAGTATGTTTTGTATAGAACATAGAAAGCCATCTTCTATTTGTGAAATGATTCATATTCCGTGAGAGACGATTCCTTTTTGATAGTGTATTTATAGAAGCATTGATATTTACCCATAATCCTTTTCGGTCTAGTCGCGTAGGCTTGAAGTCGATCGCCGACAACGTTTTCTGAATTAGTTGTAGGGTATAAGGGTGTGAAGCGTAAAGCCGTCGGATAGTGAATCCGAAGGAAGTAGGTTCGAAGCTCGCTCACGGTAAGAAACATAATACAAGGCTGAGCATGGTGTACAAAAATGTATAGTAATTATTTAGTAATTTATTACTCGGTCAGACAAACTAAACAAATGAGGAATTATTATTTCATTGATAACTAGGACTTGACTTTCGAACAGTTAAAAGTTCAAAGAAGTGATGACTTATATATTTCAGGCTGAGCTAGGTGACAAAAGTATGTCGTATACATAACTCCTATAGAGGTTGTCTGTACAGCATATATTATGGCCAAAGTATTATGGTAATGCAATCATGCATTCACACGCATCGTTTCAGGGCATTCATTGTTTACAAAAGGGTGGGTTACCTGTGGTAAGTCCTTTCTAATATAGCCGCGGACTGGAAGCAGAGACAGGGTGTATCGGTTCTCAAGGGAGAATAATATAGGATCTAGTTCGTTGACCCAACCTGATTCTTCACTGTATGTATATAAAGGAAAAGCATAAATCCCTAAAATGAATCATCACAATTCGTCACCATTCAAACCACGCAATTTTGTATCCAAAAATATACGTAGAAATAAATGTACGTGAGGTAGCAGGAGATAACCCGGTATTATCGCACTAACAAAGGAAAACCATCAAACACATTACGCGAGTGCATTCCATTATCCTTTTTTATTATTTCAAGATGCTAGCGAAGCATATAGAAAAGTGTTATTGAAGAATATTGCAGAGCATTATTGACTGACGTACTCAAGGTGAATTGTGACGACTTTGGTAATTTATCGCAGTACGCTCTCGCAACGTCTCGAATTTACCATTCGCCACTCTTACCGAACAATTCATCAAAAAGGAGAGTGGCGCAGTGGAAGCGTGCTGGGCCCATACAACCCAGAGGTCCGAGGATCAATCAATCCTAAGCACAAAATATGTGGGTATATAAACTCCTTCACGATAAACGTTTAGCTTCATATATAATAAATAATTCAAGATACAAGGCTGAAACAAAAACACAAAGAAATGTATAGAGCAAAGCCGTGTTGATTGTTTGGGTTGAGAAGATGACATCGCTGACACTTCTAAAATTTCATAAAAATGTAATACTTCCAAACGAATTTTGAGAAAAAACACATTAAGCAGTATTATACGGCTCTTTGAGATTATTTCAGTGAAGTTTCAGCTAAACAAATTATCGAACGATTGTGTCGTCAGAGTCCCCCTTTAGAGTTCAAATATATTTATAAATGTGTGCAGGCAAAGAGCCATACACCGAATCGAAATATGGCGACCAATTTGAACAAATTATTGTTCCTGACTGACCAACCTCTCATTCATGTGAAAAAAGGCTTTTGTGTTTCCACGTGAACACGAGGTGGTCAGTCAAAGAACAATGGTTATTCAAATTGGTCGCCATATTTCGATTCGGTGATACAAGGCTTGGACGAGTGCAATCTGTAGCTTATATAAAACCACTTGCAGGGGATTCTAAATTGAGGGGAACAACTCTTTCAATCCATAAGTGCAGGGACTTTTGATTTAGGGTTTTGTAGGGAAGATACAAGGCTGAGCAGTGTACAAAGTATGTAATTATATATATTTATTTTCCGACCGGAAAAAATGCTGGGACTTCCCATTTTTTATTATATGCGAATTGATGAATAATGGACGAGGAAATACAATACAAATCATTGGAGGATATCTGTCAATCGGATACAGAATCGCCCTCATTTGCCGATATACATTTTTCGGACAAACTACTTCCTATCATTAATATTTTAGTAAAATATCCAGTTATACATCGCGATGCCGCTCGAATGGTGTAAATTGTAGCATGGTATATACAAAGGGTGTGCAGGGAAGATACAAGGCTGAGCATGGTGTACAAAAGTATGTAGGGTATATACAAGGGTATATTTGTGCAGGGAAGATACAAGGCTGAGCATGGTGTACAAAAGTATGTAGGGTATATACAGGGGTACAGCAGGGAAGATACAAGGCTGAGCATGGTGTACAAACGTACGTAGGGTATATATATGGGTGTGTAGGGACGATACAAGGCTGAGCATGGTGTACAAAAGTGTGTAGGGTATATACAAGGGTGTGCAGGGAAGATACAAGGCTGAGCATGGTGCACAAAAGTATATATCGTATATACAAGGGTTTGCAGGGATGATATAAGGCTGAGCATGGTGTGTACAAAAGTATGTAGGGTATATACAAAAGGGGTTAGCAGGGAAGTTCGCAAAGCTGAGCATGGTGTACAAAAGTATGTAGGGTATATACAAGGGTGTGCAGGGAAGATACAAGGCTGAGCATGGTGTACAAAAGTATATAGGGTATATACAAGGCTTTGCAGGGATGATACAAGGCTGAGCATGGTATACAAAAGTATGTACGGTATGTAGAAGGGTGTGCAGGGAAGATACAAGGCTGAGCATGGTGTACAAAAGTATGTAGGGTATATACAAGGGCATGCAGGCACGATTCAAGGCTGAGCATGGTGTACAAAGTATGTAGGGTATATACAAGGGCGTGCAGGCACGATACAATGCTGATCATGGTGTACAAAGTATGTAGGGTATATAATTATATGGGTATGTAGGGACGATACAAGGCTGAGCATGGTGTACAAAAGTATGTAGGGTATATATACAAGTGTTTGCAGGCAAGATACAAGGCTGATATGGTGTACAAAAGTATGTAGGGTATATACAAGGGTTTGCAGGCAAGATACAAGGCTGAGTATGGTGTACAAAAGTATGTATGGTATATACAAGGGCGTGCAGGCACGATACAAGGCTGATAATGGTGTACAAAAGTATGTAGGGTATATACAAGGATGTGTAGGGACGATACAAGGCTGATAATGGTGCACAAAAGTATGTAGGGTATATACAAGGCAGTACAGGCACGATACAAGGCTGAGCATGGTGTACAAAAGTATGTAGGATATACAAGGGTGAACAGGGAAGATACAAGGCTGAGCATGGTGTACAAAAGTATGTACGGTAGGTAGAAGAAGGGTGTGAAGGGTAGATACAAGGCTGAGCATGGTGTACAAAGAATGTAGGGTATATACAAGGGCGTGCAGGCACGATACAATGCTGATCATGGTGTACAAAGTATATGTAGGGTATATACAAGGATGTGCAGGGAAGATACAAGGATGAGCATGGTGTACAGAAGTATATGGGGTACATACAAGGATTTGCAGGCAAGATACAAGGCTGAGTATGGTGTACAAAAGTATGTAGGGTATACACTGTAAAAACAAAGGAGTCGTTTTGACCCCTTGAAAGGGGTCGTTTTTGTGACCCCAGGACGACCCCTTCAAAAGGGTCATTTTGACCCTTCCCTGAAGCGACTCTTCAAGGGGTTATAATAGCTCTTTTGATAGGGTCATTTCAACCCCTTCAGGAGTCATAAATAACGACTCTCCGAAAGGGTTAAAATGGAACTACTCTTTCAGAAGAGTCAAAATGGCCCTTCAAAGAGTAATTTTGATAGACCCCACGAAGAGTTATTTTGGCCCTTGGAGTCAAAATGACTCTTCTAAGAGTAATTTTCATTGACTCCTCAAAGAGTTATTTTGGTCAAAGGAGTCAAATTAACTCTTCAAAAAGTAATTATAAGTGACTCCATAAAGAGTTGTTTTAGACCTGTTGGGAGTCAATTTGACCAATTGAAGAGTATGTTTAGTTGACTCTACAAAGAGTCATTTTGGCATCAAGAGTATGCAAATTTTGGACCATGGAAATCAAAGAAACTGAAGCAGCACCAGACAATTAAAATGTAGACATGTATGATTTAATACTTCCTTTATTACAGAGTGTTAGGTTCTGAAAATATACAAAATTGAAGAGCTTGGTGATTTCAATGTTTTTTTTTCAACTCTTCGGCTTACATGCAGCCTTAATCTTTTATATACCTAAATATCAATGTTTAAAATTATGACTCTTTCTTGGTGTTGCAAGGCACCAAACCTGAACCTGCTTGATCTACATTCACATAACTGGCACCAAACCTGTTCTTGCTATCTACATCCACACTGGCTTGTATGGCACCAAACATATCCTCTTTTTAAAGACCTATATTCAAATAGATGACATCTTTTTTTATTGTTAGTTTTTGAGGACACACTATACACTTCTCTCAGTATCTCGACTCTCAATCTGTCATACTAAGTGGGACACCAGGTCACTGGGACACCTTCATTACTGTCCCGGGCCGACCTGGGATACCTCTATATGTATATCTCAGTCTGTTTTACCAAGTGGGACACCGGGTCACCTAACATACTGTCCCGGATTGGCCAGGGACAGTGGGACGGTATGTTAGGTGACCCGGTGTCCCACTTGGTATAACAGACTGAGATATACATGTAAGTGTGCTAAGTACAATGTATGTAGAGGTGTCCCAGGCAGAGTGAGACAGTGGGACAGTATGTTAGGTGTCCCAGTGTCCCACTTGGTATAACAGACTGAGATATACATGTAAGTGTGCTAAGTACAATGTATGTAGAGGTGTCCCGGGTCGGCCCGGCACAGTGGGACAGTATGTTAGGTGTCCCAGTGACCCGGTGTCCCACTTGGTATAACAGACTGAGATATACATGTACATGTAAGTGTGCTAAGTACAATGCACAATGTATATATAGAGGTGTCCCAGGTCGGCCCAGGACAGTATAGTGAAGGTGTCCCAGTGACCTGGTGTCCCACTTGTATATAACAGATTGAGAGTCAAGATACTGAGAGAAGTATATAGTGTGTCCTCAAAAACTTACAATAAAAAAGATGTCATCTATGTGAATATTATTATAGGTCTTTAAAAAGAGGATATGTTTGGTGCCATACAAGCAGGTGTGGATGTAGATAGCAAGAACAGGTTTGGTGCCAGTTATGTGAATGGTAGATCAAGCAGGTTCAGGTTTGGTGCCTTGCAACACCAAGTAAGAGCCAAAATTATGTGTATCTATATGTACATCAAAAGATAACTAATTAATTGTCTCTGATTAAAAAATATGTTACAATTAAATAAATTTTTAATATATAATACATCATAATAGTTTAAATTTTATGGCAATAATCTTGGTGGTTTACTGAAGTGCAAACGAGTTACAGAATCTTCATATAGAAATTAGAAAATTTCTTCTAAACATGCATTTCAGTAATTTCTGTACAAAATAAAGTTACAATATTTGCCTTCTCGTGTGGGCAACTGCAATCATTATATGAAGCATCTATCAGTTTTACCATGAGCCCCCTATTATACATAAGAATATGTATAATATGCAGATGTCGATAGCCCCACTTCAACTGATTGACAGCCAGCACCAGAAACTACAAATAGTTGAACTAATATCGACTGCGAAATATATCTCATGAGTAAGGACACCAAAATTGAAAGCAAAACTTCATTTTATCCGGTTGACGCATTTCATAAAAGTTCTATAGACAATTGAGTTGCAATATTTGCCTTCTCGTGTGGGCAACTGCAATCATTATATGAAGCATCTATCAGTTTTACCATGAGCCCCCTATTATACATAAGAATATGTATAATATGCAGATGTCGATAGCCCCACTTCAACTGATTGACAGCCAACACGAGAAACTACAAATAGTTGAACCAATATCGACTGCGAAATATATCTCATGAGTAAGGACACCAAAATTGAAAGCAAAACTTCATTTTATCCGGTTGACGCATTTCATAAAAGTTATATAGACAATTGAGTTACAATATTTGCCTTCTCGTGTGGGCAACTGCAATCATTATATGAAGCATCTATCAGTTTTACCATGAGCCCCCTATTATACATAAGAATATGTATAATATGCAGATGTCGATAGCCCCACTTCAACTGATTGACAGCCAGCACCAGAAACTACAAATAGTTGAACTAATATCGACTGCGAAATATATCTCATGAGTAAGGACACCAAAATTGAAAGCAAAACTTCATTTTATCCGGTTGACGCATTTCATAAAAGTTCTATAGACAATTGAGTTGCAATATTTGCCTTCTCGTGTGGGCAACTGCAATCATTATATGAAGCATCTATCAGTTTTACCATGAGCCCCCTATTATACATAAGAATATGTATAATATGCAGATGTCGATAGCCCCACTTCAACTGATTGACAGCCAACACGAG
>JAUJYZ010001299.1:0-67659 GCA_033675265.1 Actinostola sp. cb2023
CATAAGTCAGGTCACCTCATTAAATCAGTCACTGGGGCTAGTCCGAGGGAGCCGCTTAATGGATTTTGGCTGTAAAACTGTGTCATAGCTACTGACTGTAGGTTATTTCATAATGTTTTAAACAACAATAGTCTTATCTTTGAAAATGTAGGGGAGGCGCCGCGCTGTTCTTGTGGTGTGCATGTCTGTGAAGGTGGTTGCGTTACTGTTCAGTGTGTAGGCGGTGAGGCTGCCCTTGCATGGCTACTCTCTCATCAGAACCAGGCTGATGTGTAGTTTGATCCTCAACACGACCTGCATTTAGGAAAAAAGAAACATTCATGGGGGTGGTCACTTAATGGGAGGTGTCCACATATGGGAGGTGTCCACTTAATGGGGTGTCACTTAGGATGTGTTTCCACTTATGGGATGTGCCACCTATGGGAGTGTCCCACTTCACAAGAGGTTCCACATATGGGAGGTGGTCCACTTATGGGATAGTGTCCACTTTGGGTCAGGTGTCACTAATGGGGAGGTGTCCACTTATGTTGGAGGTGTCCACGTTTGCTGGGAGTGGTCCACTTATGGGGGTGTCACTATGTGAGTGTCCACGTTACAATATTTCCATTATAAGGAGTGACCACTTATTGGGGGTTGTCCACTTTATGGCTAGGTGTCCCTTATGGAGGTGTCCAACTTGTCTGCAGGTGGTCCGACTTATGGGAGGTGTTCCACTTTATGGAAGTGTGTCCATCTATGGGAGGGTTTCACACTTATGGAAAGTGTCCCACCTTATGGGATGTGTCCACTTATGGTAGAGGGTCCACTTATAGGGAGGTGTCCACATTATGGGAGGTGACCACTTATGAGGTGTGTCCACTTATGGGGGTGCCACTTACAGAGGTGTCCCACATATGGTATGTGTTCACACATATGGTGAAGTGTCCCCGTTATTGGGAAGTGTCCCACTTATGGGAGGGTGTCCACTTACTTGTGAGGTGTCCAGCTTATGGGATGTGTCCCACTTATGGGAGGTGTCCACTTAATGGGATGGTTGTCCAGCGTATGTGAAGTTTCCACAATATGCAAGAGTGTCCACATATGGGAGGTGTCCACAATATGGGAGGTTCCCCTTATGGAGGTTTTCCACTTATGGGAGGTGTCCACTTACTTATGGAGGTGTCCACCTATATGGGAGGTGTCCCACATATGGGAGTGTCCAACATAATGGGAGGTGTCCACTTAGTGGGAGGTGTCCAACTTATGAGGTGTCCACTTATGGGAGGTGTCCACTTACAAGAGGTGTTCCACATATATGGGAGGTGTCCACATATATGGGTAGGTGTCCACACATATGGGAGGTGTCCACTTATGGGAGGTTGGTCCACTTATGGAGTGTGCCCACCATATGGGAGGTGTCCACATATGGGCTGTGTCCACCATATTGGATGGTGTCCACATATGGGAGGGTGTCCACTTATGGGAGTGTCCCACTTATGGGAGGTGTCCACTTATGGAAAGTGTCCACTTATGGGAGGTTTCAACTTATGGAGGTGTCCGCACTTATGGGAAGTTACAATGTATATTTAAACAATGTTTATAGTGGAGAAAGAAACAAATTTCAGAAACCTTTGGGAGTGTCCCCTTATGGGAGATGGTTCACCTACAGGAGAACTTGGTCTGCTAGTGGAGGTTCAAACTGGCACGCAACATGTACAACTGTGGATGGCAGCATCACAAATAACCAAAGCAAAGATTGATAGGGAATACATACCCCCTCATCCGCCCCTCTACCTCTACTAGATATCCCTAATCTCGACTCCAAGCAAAAAAGATGCCCCAGCAATACTTCCCATTACTGATATTGTGTCTGTGTTTTTCTTGGCTCGCAGTATCTCTGGATCATCTGAAACTGCAGTAAAATGAGACCCTGTTTTCGCTCCGTCTGGATAACTTCAAAGCATATGTGGGAGGGCGAGGGTAATACTATAGTTGAGTTGTAGAGCTTGATTGTATAAGTGTCAACCTTGAATATAACAAACTCATTATAACATAGCAGTGGATATAAACGCGCGCTCTGATTGGCTAATCAGCGTGCGCGAGCATGCATCCATAACTTAATGGGACGCACGCTCACGTCATCGCTATAGCGCGCGCTCTGAAATCAATTGGAAAATCAAATTGTTTGATTTGAATTTGCAGTGACTATGTTATAAAAATAACTTTTTAAAAGTTCTAATATTATTTTATAAACTGTTTTCTGCAGTGCACATCGATATTATATTGTCAGTGATATTAATATTATAGGTGAAATGATAGCTCTAATAGTTGCCAATGTTTTATGTCAATGTGAAATAAAGCAGAGGAGTTATGACCCAAGTTTGTCATAGACGTAGTGAGCCGAGAATATAACAGAGTCACCGGAGTCAAGGAATACATTTGTCAGAGACCAAAATGTTTTAGTCAGTAACACATCCCTCGAAGTTATAAACTGTTGCACCAGACTAACTAGAATAGATTTTAAGTTAAGCTGCTGCATAGTCCGCTTGGTCATATGTTATGGTCAGTTATGCCTGTGCTCTTTCATGAGTGCGACATGAAAATAGCAGCATTCAAAAGTTAACTGGCAACACATTTTAATAATAATACTAATATTTAATATTCTAGCACAAATATCCATAGTAAAAATACTATTATGATCTATAATTCTCATACTCATTATTATTCAATGAGGTAACCATCCAATCAAATGCACAGAATAAATACCAACGTGATGTTACTTGAAACTAGGGAAGTACTGGCAAGATACCCTGGAAATTTTTCCAGTACTGGCCAAAATTTCCAGTTACCTCTCCCCCGTTACTAAAGCGCTAATGGACTCTATGGAATTAGCAGCTATATAAATGCTACTTATTAGTATTATTACTTATCATGAGGGACGATTAAACATAATCGTCCCTCATGACTGTACGCATGAGTTCTTAATCCCTCATATAACAATCATCGGGACCTTGAACAGAGTAGAGTGCAATACCACTCTGTTCCGAATTCGCTTTAATCTGAAAAGCAGGCTCTACTTCCCTGCTACTCAAGAGTCCAACAATTTGGGATAACGATGTCCCTGACTCTACGCAGGGGCAGAGCTATGCAAAGACTTCCAAATTTCTTGCTTTTCCGTTCCGGGCTAAAATCTTGGAACTCTTTATTTATTGCCTTTAGGCCAGTGCATGTAATAATTAATGAGTATGAGAAGTCGTTCCAAAGCCTTGACTTCGGACTAGATTGGGCTTTCCAGCCGAGCCATCTAGCCCTCATGTCAATCAGCTTTGGAAATACATAACATAAAACCATAAAATAAAAAATCTAAAATGTAAATCTAAGAATATAAAAGTGATGATGACAATAGTGTCTGCTCTGTGTACAAGAACAGTGCAAGTACTTAAGGTCAAAATCCAAATTCTCCCCTTAGAATCCAATGATTCTGGAGGAGAATTTCAGTTTTGATCAGTGATCACGTCCAGTGTTTCCTTGAACAGGACCCCTTCATTTGTAACCCACAGAAAATGCAAGTTCATTCATATACCAGACTTTTGTTGTTTGGTTTGTTTTTGGAGACGGAGATTCTTCAGTGTATCTACAACTGCTGTGTGTTTTAGTTGTTGGGTAATGTCTGTGGAGAAAAATAGAATATACTGTGCTATTTTTCTCTTTTTAATGGATGGATGGATTGATGGATAGATGCATGTAGATAGATAGATCGCTCGATCGATTGATACAGTCATTGCAAAAACTCCTGGCCGCTACGAAGTTATCATTATATCAATATATCATGGTGCATTATGGGTAATTAAATAATCGAAAATTCCACTTGAAAGCGGGTTAATGCCAGCAAAGTTGGTAGAAATAGGTTAGTATACGTTTTTAGTTTTTGTCTTACGTTGTTATCAAATCTTGGTAAATTGTTGGCTTCATTTAATAGTCATACGTGCTGCTACCCATATATTGAGATACCGTGGCGTGCCAGACTTTTGTGGCAAATCGACTGTAGATAGATAGAAGAGAGATAATATAGCTAGAATGATAGATAGATAGATGAAGATTAGATAGATAGATAGATAGATAGGATAGATAGATTGAGATAGATAAGATAGTTAGATATATAGAGATAGATAGATAGATAGATAGATAGAATATATAGATAGATAGCTAGATAGATAGATAATAGATCGATAGATAGATAAGATCGATAGATAGATCGATATGATAGAGTAGATATATATATATATCGATAGATAGATAGATAATAGATAGATAGATAGATAGATAGATCGCATCCGATAGGATAGATAGATAGATAGATAGATAGATAGATAGAATAGATAGATAGATAGAATAGATAGATATAGATAGCTAGATAGATAGATAGAAATAGATGATAGTATTGATAGATACAAATAGATAGATAGATAGATGAGATAGATAGATAGATAGATAGACTCGAATATCAACTGTTTAAAAGCACAAAAGATAGCTGAAAATTAGCCTTTGTCATTGTCCTTGTTGATGCGATACTAATCTGAAAAATTGATGATATCTGATATATTAGAACTCAATATAGCAATGAATTCGCACATTGTATCTCATAGATAACTTGTATAGCATTAGATAGGTTAGAAATGTATACTACAACCTTTCCTGCAATTGAGTGTAGATAGATAGATAGATAGATAGATAGGATAGATAGATATAGATATAGATAGATAGATAGATAGATAGATAGATAGATAGATAGATAGGATAGATAGATAGATAGATAGATAGATAGATAGATTAGATAGATAGATAGATAGATAATGATAGATAGATAGTATAGATAGATAGATAGATAGATAGATAGATAGATAGATAGATAGATAGATAGATAGATAGATAGATATATAGATAGATAGATCGATAGATAGATAGATAGATAGATAATAGATAGATAGATAGATAGATAGTTAGATACATTTGTAGATAGATAGATACATGTAGAATAGATGGATGGATGGATGACGGATGGACAGACAGACATAGATGGATGGATGGACGATGACGGACAGACAGACAGACATAGAGGGATGTGATGGATAGACAGATAGATGGATGGATGGATGGATAGTTAGATAGATAGATACCATCGTAGATCTTTATTTAGATATTTATAAAAAGAGAGGCCGTGTTTCGGGTATATAGAGATACTCGGCTTCCGCGCTCGTATCTAGAATCCACCCGATACAACGCCCTCTCGTTTTATAAAATGACTTTTAAAACACCAACATTCATTAAACTGATCTTTGAATTTAATAACTCGTCCCACATTTTGAAATAGCTATTGTAGGTGTCAGAAGGAACCGAGTAATATTATTCCAAAAATGCCTATGTGAAGTCCAGTGATACTACTAAAACTCGAGACTCTTCTGTTGCCATACAGGCCTGTGTTGTCAAGTAGTCATTTTTCTCGAAACTGATTAACGAAACACGAGTTGTGCTATCACTTTTAGGTATAACACCCATGTTTTAGTTAACCAGTTGTCGACTAACTAAAACCTGCAGGTCTTTACGGGGTATAAAGGTCCATCATGCACCTGACACCAAATGGACAGCTCCCATTGGCCTAATACTGTAGCTCATGAATTATTCAAGAGTTTTTAGAAATGCCCTATATCATTATGCTGTCACCTCAAAACAATCCTATTGTTTAAACGCCTAAGGATCATGGTCGCGAGAGGGACCAAAACAAGCAACAACACAAAGGATTTCCCAAATAAACATGTATTTCACAGACATCTCGAAAGCGGTAATATTAAAGTAACCAAACACTGTCAGTAAATATTGTGGGGCAAACGCATCGTGATGAATACAATTATCTGGAAACTAGTCATTTTGAAATCAAGCGACCCTCAGCCGAGCAAATTTACAGTAGTTCAAAATTTCGATAGTTGTTCACAGTTTCTGTTCCCGGCCACCTGGCCCTGCATATAAGTGATATATGACAAATATATTTAAGCAGAACGGCTCAGGAAACCATCTGCATATTTTCAAGTTTATCACATGATATCTGACCAGGGAGAGGCCAGATGGCATTGGCTTTAGATTTCATTAGACGTCACTTCCGGTTTCCGTGAGGAATTTTCATCAGCGACGTGCACCTTTACAATAGAATACTCTCTGCTTGATCACGCACATGTAGGGCAGTGGTTTGCCCGTGCCTTTGAATATCAAATAATGAGATTCAAGGAGTTTTATTACAGCTGATTTGAAACCATGCAATTCATCCATTTCTGTACACAAGGGCTTTGATGCTACTTTGTTTCAGGAATAAGTTACTGTTTGTTGTGCTATTCACAAGACTTAGTGGGTAACGATTTAATACAATTGGATGAGGGCCAACCATATCTTGATGGATAGTGCAATTTTAGAAAAGCTTGAAAACTAAATAACTAATTAGTACTACATAGCACGAATGAAACAATGAAACAATAGAAATAGCACTATTTTAGTTTGAAACGCTTTTCTAAAATTGCACTCTAATAGGTGTTTATGCTATTACAGTGTGCATGTAACTATCTATGTACGTTTACAGGGTATAGATTTTCAAACAACAAACTCCCCAAATTTAACAGAACGACAATATTTTAACTAGATCTCCTTACAATGTTCACGAGGTTCGTGCCCTAGTTCGCGATTGAGTACTGTGGATGCACTGCAGCATGAAAGACGCCATACTTTGCGATTTGCAGATTGAGTGCTTAAAGTCATCGATTGTACATGTAGGTTATGCACTACTTAAACCGTTTAGATCTGAGATAACTATTATTAGTGCTCCAATCAGTGTTTGGTTACTTGTTGTGTGACTCGTAGAACATGCAGAATTTGGAATCGCCTGTCACACGCGACAACATAATAACCAGCCACTCAGAATTTTATATAAACGTTAAGACGGTTGTCGCTATCATGATTGGTTTGTGATTTTTAATCTCTCTTCCCATCTCACTCGCTGTTGCATACTCTCGCGTGTCTAACAACACAATAACAAAATACGACTGTGTTTTGGCCTGGGCCACATAATAAGTGAGTGATTTGATTTTTTTTTATTTTTTTTTGGTGTAGTAGGACTCATTGGGAGTAATAAAACACTTATACAATACATTCCAATTGTCGCTTAGAATCACCACAGTTACCAGTTCTGATAAACAGCACAATAAATTAATTCAATAAACTTACTCGCACGATCACTAACCCAGGTAGATAGAGATAACAATAATATCGCCGCAGCTTGGAAGAATACTCTTGTGGATTTCACATTGTTTTGCTAACACGTTTGTTGCTTTATCACACCAGGCGCGTTGATATCAATCTTGCATGGACCATTCAAATATCAATCCAAAAGAAAAGCTTTTACTACAGCCCCACATGGTGACATGAAAGTGTCAAGGAAGCTCAACTGTAACCACAAAACTACTTCGCCTCGCGAAGAGGCGAATGAATCAAGTGTCCACTGTGCGCTTGCACGTTCTTGGAATACCTCATTCAGTGCCATTAGATGTTTAAGTTCCCGAGCCGCGTCCTACTTGGTAATTCACTCTCAGAGCTCGTCCTTGAAACTTTAATTCTTTTGACGGTTGAATACTTTGATGATGGAGAGAGCTGGAGGCGGAAAAGCCAAGTAAATGTTTGGATCCAAAGAACAGTGTGTAATTGAATGTCTGCGCAGGGGGATTGTACAGTGACGGAGCAAGCAAGGGAGCGCCCAGCTGTTTAGTCAAACACTTCCATTTTTTGGCAGTTTAACTCTCGATTAGAAAAAAAATGCGGGAAGAAACTAATAAATAATTGATTCACACCATTCTTATACTCAACTCCATTTAGAAATAGTAAAATCATTAATAGAAAAACTTGTTAGCTTTGTTATTTTTAATAGCGCTTCTTCAGTCTGTTTGAAAGCTACTTGTCTTGCTGCGGGGCGCATACATTCAATGAGTTCAGTAAAAGCTATCGTAGACTGATGATTAATCTGTTATAATTGTAGTACAGCACTTTTGATAGATTAAATCAAGTTTGAATGGATGGCAACGGAAACTGTTTAAAACGACACAGTGAAATCGACACCGAAATTGTGTCAAAAATCCAGATCAAAATACCTCCAAACTGAGGAAAATCGGGGCATTGCTTTGTCCACTTACGAACCAACAAAAATCCTATATATATCTACAGACTCTAGTTTAGGTCCCCAAAATGAAGCATTTTAAACCGGAATATAGGTCGAATTTGATCCCTAGGGAGACTAAGCTTATAGAATTATCTTTTATTTTGCGAGGAGTATTCTACTCACGAATTGCAGTAAGGGCATCTTGTCATAGCCCTTGTAATTCTTTATATTCAGAGTCATGGTACACACTGTGCACACTTGAAGCAAGTACTTGTGCCAGAACTAAAGAACACAGAACTACCAACAGGTTACCAGAACGACTTGAAACAGTTCCTCCATTCACGGGATAACTCTAACCTTATCCAGACAGTTTCAGCTTCTCCTAGGTGATACACCGTCTTGCTGCACTTACTGCACTGTGATTCATATTTGAGACGTTTTTGCTGACACCGTAGTAGTATGACCTAGAACTTCAGGTAGCTGTCAGCAAGGACAAGATCTTGACGAGAGAGGGTAAAAAAGGCTGTAAAAGGCCCAGAAACAGGACAGAAAATGTCCTTTCTAAACCTCTGTGACTGAGGTTTTCGAAGGGGAGAGGTTGCCCTATCCCATAATCCACCGCGGTCGTGCATCATGTCAGTCCACGGTATCAGATGTTCGCAGACTGTGCGAGGGGGGAGGGGGTGGTGGTACCATCACAGCAAATACACGCTACCCTCCTTTTTATCCATCCCTCTGAAGAGAAAGTCGAAAGGAACCCTTTTTAATCCCATCCCTCTGAAGAGAAATGTCAGAAGGGAACCCTTTTTATCCCATCCCCTCTGAAGAGAAAGTCAGAAAGGAAACCTTTTTATTCCCATCCCCTCTGAAGAGAAAGTCAGAATGAACCCTTTTTTTATCCCATCCCTCTGAAGAGAAAGCCGGAAGGAACCCTTTTTATCCCATCCCTTCTGAAGACGAAAGTCAGAAAGGTAACCCTTTTTTATCCATCCCTCTGAAGAGAAAGTCAGAAAGGAACCCTTTTTATCCCATCCCTCTGAAGAGAAAAGTCAGCAAAGGAACCCTTTTTATCCTCCCTCTGAAGAGAAAGTCAGAAAGGAACCCTTTTTATCCCATCCCTCTGAAGAGAAAGCCAGAAATAAAACCCTTTTATCCCATCCCTCTGAAGAGAAAGCCAGAAAGAAACCCTTTTTATAGCCCATCCCTCTGAAGAGAAAGCCAGAAAGGAACCACTTTTTATACCCATCCCTCTGAAGAGAAAGCCATGCGAAAGAAACCCCCTTTTTATGCCCATCGGCCTCTGAAGAGAAGCCGGAAAGAACCCTTTTTATCCCATCCCTCTGAGCGGAAGGAGGAAAGCCAGAAAGGAACCCTTTTTATCCATCCCTCTGAAAGAGAAACCAGAAAAGAAACCCCTTTTTATCCCATCCCCTCTGAAAAGAAATCCAGAAGAAACCCTTTTTATCCCATCCCTCTGAAGAGAAAGCCAGAAAGAAACCCTTTTTATCCCATCCCTCTGAGAGAAAAGCGGAAGGAACCCCTTTTTTATCCATCCCTCTGAAGAGAAAGCCGAAAGACCCCCCCCCCCCCCCCCCCCCCCCCCCCCCCCAACCCTTTTTTTTATCCCCATCCCTCTGAAAATAGAAAGAAACTTTTTATCCCATCCTGTGAAAGAAAGCAGAAAGGAAGGGAAAGGAACCTTTTCCTTTCCCTTCCTTTCTGGCTTTCTATTCAGAGGGATGGATAAAAAGGGTTTCCTTCTGGCTTTCTCTTCAGAGGGATGGGATAAAAAGGGTTCCTTTCCGGCTTCTCTCTCAGAGGGATGGGATAAAAAGGGTTTCTTTCTGGCTTTCTCTTCAGAGGGATGGGATAAAAAGGGTTTCTTTCTGGCTTTCTTTCAGAGGGATGGGATAAAAAAGGGTTTCTTTCTGGCTTTCTCTTCAGAGGGATGGGATAAAAAAGGGTTCCTTTCTGGCTTCCCCGCTTCAGAGGGATGGGATAAAAAGGGTTCCTTTCCGGGCTTTCTCTTCAGAGGGATGGGATAAAAAGGGTTTCTTTCTGCATGGCTTTCTCTTCAGAGGGATGGGATAAAAAGGGTTCCTTTCTGGCTTTCTCTTCAGAGGGATGGGATAAAAAGGGTTTTTCTTTCTGGCTTTCTCTTCAGAGGGATGGGATAAAAAGGGTTTCTTTCTGGCTTTCTCTTCAGAGGGATGGGATAAAAAGGGTTCCTTTCTGACTTTTCTCTTCAGAGGGATGGGATAAAAAGGGTTCCTTTCTGACTTTCTCTTCAGAGGGATGGGATAAAAAGGGTTCCTTTCTGACTTTCTCTTCAGAGGGATGGGATAAAAAGGGTTCCTTTCTGACTTTCTCTTCAGAGGGATGGGATAAAAAGGGTTCCTTTCCGGCTTTCTCTTCAGAGGGATGGGATTAAAAAGGGTTCCTTTCTGACTTTCTCTTCAGAGGGATGGGATAAAAAGGGTTCCTTTCTGACTTTCTCTTCAGAGGGATGGGATAAATTTCTGTGATGGTACCACCACCCCTCCCCCCTCGCACAGTCTGCGAACATCTGATACACGTGGACTGACATGATGCACGACCGCGGTGGATTATGGGATAGGCAACCTCTCCCCTTCGAAAACCTCAGTCACAGAGGTTTAGAAAGGACATTTTCTGTCCTGTTCTGGGCCTTTTACAGGCCTTTTTTACCCTCTCTCGTCAAGATCTTGTCCTTGCTGACAGCTACTGAAGTTCTAGGTCATACTACGGTGTCAGCAAAACGTCTCAATATGAATCCACAGTGCAGTAAGTGCAGCAAGACGGTGTATCCTATGGAGAAGCTGAACTGTCTGGATAAGGTAGAGTTATCCCGTGAATGGAGGACTGTTTCAAGTCGTTCTTGTAACTGTTGTGTTCTGTGTTCTTTAGTTCTGGCACAAGACTTGCTTCAAGTGTGCAGTGTGTAACATGACTCTGAATATAAAGAATTACAAGGGCTATGACAAGATGCCTTACTGCAATTCGTGAGTAGAATACTCCTCGCAAAATTAAAGATAATTCTATAAGCTTAGTCTCACTAGGGATCAAATTTCGACCTATATTCCGGTTTAAAATGCTTCATTTTGGGACCTAAACTAGAGTCTGTAGATATATATATATTTTTTTGGTTGCGTAATTGGACAAAGCAATGTCGATTTCCTCAGTTTGGAGTCTTTGATCTGGATTTTTGAACAATTTCTGTGTCGATTTCACTGTGTCATTTTAACAGTTTCCTTTGCCATCCATTCAAACTTGATATCTATCAAAAGTGTACTACAATTATAACGATTAATCATCATTCTACGATAGCTTTTCTGAATCATTGAATGATGCGCACCCGAGCAAGACAAGTAGCTTCAAACAGCTGAAGAGCGCTATTAAAATACAAATGTACAAGTTTTCTCTTAATGATTTCCTATTTCTAAATGTAGTTGAGTATTAAGAATGGTTTGAACAATTATTTATTAGTTTTTCTCGCATTTCTTAATCGACTGAGTAAACTGCCAAAAATGGAATTGTTTGACTAAACAGCTGGGCGCTCCCTTGCTTGCTCCGTCACTGTACAATCCTGACGCAGACATTCCATTACACTGTTCTTTGGATCCAAACATTTACTTGGCTTTTCCGCTCCAGCTCTCTCCATCATCAAAGTATTCAAACGTCAAAGAATTAAAGTTTCCAGACGAGCTTGAGAGGAATTACCAAGTAGACGCGGCTCGGGAACGTAAACATCTACTGGCACTGAATGGGTATTCCAAGAACGTGCAAGCGCACAGTGGAAACTTGATTCTAGCCTCTCGCGAGCCGAAGTAGTTTTGTGTTACAGTTTGAGCTTCCTTGACACTTTCATGTCACCATTGTGTCTGTAGTAAAAGCTTTTCTCTTTGGATTGATATTTGAATGGTCATGCAAGATTGATATCACGCCCTAGGTGTGAAAGCAACAAACGTGTTAAGAAAACAATGTGAAATCCACAAGAGTATTCTTCCAAGCTGCAGGGAATATTATTGTTCTCCTATCTCCCATGGGTTAGTGATTTGCGAGTAGTTTCTTGAATAATTTATTGTGCTTTTATCAGACTTTTAACTGTGGTGATTCTAAGCGACAATTGGAATGTATTGTATAAGTGTTTTATTACTCCCAATGAGTCCTACTACACAAAAAAAAATAAAAAAAAAATCAATCAATCAATTATTACTTGTGCCCAGGCCAAAACACAGTCGTATTTTGTTATTGTTGTTGTTCGACATCGCGAATCTGCAATCGAGTGAGACTGGGAAGAGAGATTACAAATCACAAAACCAATCATGAAGCACAACCGTCTTAACGTTTATACAAATTCTGAGCTGGCTGGTATTATGTTGTCGAGTGACAGGCGATTCCAAATTCTGCATGTTCTACCGAGTCACCCAACAAGTAACCAAACACTGATTTGATCACTATAATCGTTATCTCAGATCTAAACGGTTTAAGTAGTGAATACACCTACATGTACAATGATGACTTTAAGCACAATCTGCAATCGCATAAGTATGCGTCTTTCATGCTGCAGTGCATCCCAGTACTCAATCGCACTAGGGCACGAGTGAACACTTGTAAAGCGCATCTAGTTAACTATTGTCTTCTGTTAATTTGGGGAGTTTTGTTGTTTGAAAAATATATCCCTGTAAACTTACATTAGATAGTTACATGCACATGTAATAGCATATAAACCTATTAGAGTGCAATTTAGAAAAGCGTTCAAACTAAATAGTGCTATTTCTATTGTTTTCTATTGTTTCATTAGTGCTATTTAGTACTAATTAGTTATTTAGTTTTCAAGCTTTTCTAAATTGCACTCTACCATCAATTATATTGTTGGTATTCCAATTGTATTAAATCGTACCCACTAAGTCTTGAAAGCACAAACAGTAACTTCTTCCTGAACAAAGGTAGCTCAAAGCCCTTGTGTACAGAATGGATGAATTGCTTGGTTTCAATCAGCTGTTAAAACTCCTTGAATCTCATTATTTGCTTCAAATGACGGGCAAACACTGCCCTCCATGTGCTATCAAGCAGAGAGTATTCTATTGAAAAGGTGCAATTCAGCTGATGAAAATTCCTCACGACACCGGAAGTGACGTCTAATGAAATCAAGCAATGCCATCTGCCTCTCCCCTGGTCAGATCATGTGATAAACTTGAAATATTCAGATGGTTTCCTGAGCGTTATGTTTAATATTATTGTCCTATATCATTATATGAGGGCCAGGTGGCCGGGACAGAAACGTGAAAAACAATAGAAATTTGAACTACTGTAAATTTGCTCTGCTGAGGTTCGCTTGATTTCAAATTGACTAGTTTCCAGATATTATATTCATCGATGCTTTTCCCACAATATTTACTGACAGTGTTTGGTTACTTTAAATATCGCTTTCAGATGGTCTGTGAAATACATTTATTTGGGAAATCCTTTGTGTTGTTGCTGTTTTGTCCCTCTCGCGACCATGATCCTTAGCGTTTAAACAATAGATTGTTTTGATGTGACAGCATAATGATATAGGGCATTCTAAAACTCATTAATAATTCATGAGCTACAGTATTAGGCCAATGGGAGCTGTCCATTTGGTCAGGTGCATGGACCTTTATACCCCCGTACAGACCTGCCAGGTTTTAGTTATAGAACTGATTAATAAAACATGAGTGTTATAACTAAAAGTGATAGAACACTCGTGTTTCGTTAATCAGTTCTAGAACTGACTACCTGAAACACAGGCCTGTATGCAAAGGTCTCGGTTTTAGTATCGTATCACTGACCTTCACATAGGCATTTTTGGAATAATATTACTCGGTTCCTTCTGACACCTACAATATCTCTTTCAAAATGTGGGACGAGTTATTAAATATCAGTTTAAATGAATGTTGGGTTTTAAAAGTCATTTTATAAAACGAGAGGCCGTGTATCGGTGGATATAGATACGAGGCGAAGCCGAGTATCTATATATACCCGAAACACGGCCTCTCGTTTTATAAATATCACATAAAGATCTACATGTATCTATCTATCTAACTATCCATCCATCCATCCATCTATCTCTATCCATCCATCCATCTCTGTCTGTCTGTCTGTCCGTCCATCCGTCCATCCATCCATCTCTGTCTGTCTGTCCATCCGTCCATCCATCCATCCATCCATCTACATGTATCTATCTATCTACAAATGTATCTAACTATCTATCTATCTATCTATCTATCTATCTATCTATCTATCTATCTATCTATCTATCTATCTATCTATCTATCTATCTATCTATCTATCTATCTATCTATCTATCTATCTATCTATCTATCTATCTATCTATCTATCTATCTATCTATCTATCTATCTATCTCTATCTATCTATCTATCTATCTATCTATCTATCTATCTATCTATCTATCTATCTATCTATCTATCTATCTATCTATCTATCTATCTATCTATCTATATCTATATCTATCTATCTATCTATCTATCTATCTATCTATCTACACTCAATTGCAGAAAGGTTGTAGTATACATTTATACACATATCTAATGAGATACAAGATATCTAATGAGATACAATGTGCGAAACATTGCTCATTTTCTTCTAATATATCAGAATCATCAATTTTAGATTAGTATCGCATCCAACAAGGACAACACAATAATTTTCAGCACTATTTTGTGCTTAAACAGTTGTAATTTAGCATGTTTAACATTTTGCATCTCATTAGATATTTGTATATTTGTATAAATGTATACTACAACGTTTCTGCAATTGAGTGTATCTATCTATATCTATCTATCTATCTATCTATCTATCTATCTATCTATCTATCTATCTATCTATCTATCTATCTATCTATCTATCTATCTATCTATCTATCTATCTATCTATCTATCTATCTATCTATCTATCTATCTATCTATCTATCTATCTATCTATCTATCTATCTATCTATCTATCTATCTATCTATCTATCTATCTATCTATCTATCTATCTATCTATCTATCTATCTATCTATCTATCTATCTATCTATCTATCTATCTATCTATCTATCTATCTATCTATCTATCTATCTATCTATCTATCTATCTATCTATCTATCTATCTATCTACAGTCATTTGCAAAAATTCTGGCCGCCACGGTATATCAATATATCGGGTGCATCACTAATACTATTAAATGAAGCAAAATTTACAAACAACAAACGTAAGACAAAAATAAACATTATACTAAATATTTCTACCAACTTTGCTGGCATTAACCCGCTTTAAGTGGAATTTTCGATTATTTAATTACCCATAATGCACCTTATATATTGATATACTGATACTTCGTAGCGGCCAGAATTTTTGCAATTGACTGTATCAATCGATCGATCGATCTATCTATCTACATGCATCTATCCATCCATCCATCCATCCATTAAAAAGAGAAACATAGCACATGTATATTCTATTTTTCTCCACAGACATTACCCAACAACTAAACACACAGCAGTTGTAGATACACCTGAGAATCTCCGTCTCCAAAAAAACAAACCAAACAACAAAGTCTGGTATGAATGAACTTGCATTTTCTTGGGTTACAAATGAAGGGGTCTGTTCAAGAACAATGGACGTGATCACTGATCAAAACTGAAATTCTCCTCCAGAATCATTGGATTCTAAGGGAGAATTTGGATTTTGACCTTAAGTTACTTGCACTGTTCTTGTACAGAGCAGACACTATTGTCATCATCAATTTTATATTCTTAGCATTTTAGATTTTTTTATTTTATTGTTTTATGTAGTATTTCAAAGCTGAGAATGAGGGCTAGATGGCTCGGCTGGAAAGCCCATCTAGTCCGAATTCAAGGCTTTGGAACGACTTCTCATACTCATTAATTATTACATGCACTGGCCTAAAGGCAATAAATAAAGAGTTCCAAGATTTTAGCCCGGAAAAGCAAGAATTTGAGTCTTTGCATATGCTCTGCTCATGCGTAGAGTCAAGGACATCGTATCCCACATGTGTTGGACTCTTGAGTAGCATGGAGTAGAGCCTGCTTTCAGATTAAAGCGAATTCGGACAGAGTGGTATTGCCTCTACTCTGTTCAAGGTCCCGATGATTGTTATATGAGGGATAAGAACTCATGCGTACAGTCATGAGGGACGATTAGTTCTAATCGTCCCTCATGATAAGTAATAATAATAATAAGTAGCATTTATATAGCGCTAATTCCATAGAGTCCATTAGCGCTTTAGTACTGGGGAGAGTAACTGGAAATTTTTGCAGTTACTGGAAAAATTTCCAGGTACTCTTGCCAGTACTTTCCCTAGTTTCAAAGTACATCACGTGGTATTATTCTGTGCATTTGATTGGCTGGTTACCTCATGAATAATTAATGAGTATGAGAATTATAGATCATAATTATATTTTACATGGATATTTGTGCTAGATATAAATATTAGTATTATTATTAAAATGTGTTGCCAGTTAACTTTTGATGCTATTTTCATGTCGCACTCATGAAATGCAACAGGCATAACATGACCATAACATATGACCAAGCGACTATGCAGCTTAACTTAAAACCTAGAGTCTGTCAACAGTTTAACTTCGAGGGATGTGTTACTGACTAAACATTCTGGTCTCTGACAAATGTATTCCCTTACTACGGTGACTCTGTTATTATTCTCGGCTCACTCGTCTATGACAAACTTTGGGTCATAACTTCCTCTGCTTTTATTCAATTGACATAAAACATTGGCAACTATTAGAGCTATCATTCACCTATAATATTAATATCACTGACAATATAATTCGATTGCACTGCAGAACAGTTTATAAAATAATATTAGAACTTTTAAAAGTATTTTTATAACATAGTCACTGCAAATTCAAATCAAACAATTTGATTTTCCAATTGATTTCAGAGCGCGCGCTATAGCGATGACGTGAGCGTGCGTCCATTAAGTTATGGATGCATGCTCGCGCACGCTGATTAGCCAATCAGAGCGCGCGTTATATCAATGCTATGTTATAATGAGTTTTGTTATATTCAAGGTTGAGTATCACAAGCAGTTTGAGAGCGAAAAGGGTCATTTTACTGCAGTTTCAGATGATCCAGAGATACTGCGAGCCAAGAAAAAACACAGACAATATCAGTAATGTGAAGTATGCTGGGGCATCTGCTGAGTCGAGATTAGGGATATCTAGTAGAGGTGCGGCTGAGGGAGGTATGTATTCCCTATCAATCTTTGCTTTGGTTATTTGATGCTCCATCCACAGTTGTACATGTTGCTGCAGTTGAACCTCCACTAGCAGACAAGTTCTCCTGTAGGTGAACATCTCCCATAAGGGGGACACTCCCAAAGGTTCTGAATGTTTCTTTCTCCACTATAACATTGTTTAAATTATACATGTAACTTCCCATAAAGTGGACACCTCCCATAAGTTGAAACCTCCCATAAGTGGACACTTTCCATAAGTGGACACCTCCCATAAGTGGACACCTCCCATAAGTGGACACCTCCCATATGTGGACACCTCCCATATGTGGACACCTCCCATATGTGGACACCTCCCATAAGTGGACACCTCCCATAAGTGGACACCTCCCATAAGTGGACACCTCCCATATGTGGACACCTCCCATATGTGGACACCTCCCATATGTGGACACCTCTTGTAAGTGGACACCTCCCATAAGTGGACACCTCCCATAAGTGGACACCTCCCATAAGTGGACACCTCCCATATGTGGACACCTCCCATATGTGGACACCTCCCATATGTGGACACCTCCCATAAGTGGACACCTCCCATAAGTGGACACCTCCCATAAGTGGACACCTCCCATATGTGGACACCTCCCATATGTGGACACCTCCCATATGTGGACACCTCTTGTAAGTGGACACCTCCCATAAGTGGACACCTCCCATAAGTGGACACCTCCCATAAGTGGACACCTCCCATAAGTGGACACCTCCCATAAGTGGACACCTCCCATAAGTGGACACCTTCCATAAGTGGACACCTCCCATATGTGGACACCTCCCATATGTGGACACCTCTTGTAAGTGGACACCTCCCATAAGTGGACACCTCCCATAAGTGGACACCTCCCATAAGTGGACACCTCCCATAAGTGGACACCTCCCATAAGTGGACACCTCCCATAAGTGGACACCTTCCATAGGTGGACACCTCCCATAGATGGACACCTCCCATAAGTGGACACCTCCCATAAGTGGACACCTCCCATAAGTGGACACCTCCCATAAGTGGTCACCTCCTATAAGTGGACACCTCTTGTAAGTGGACACCTCCCATAAGTGGACACCTCCCATAAGTGTACACCTCCCATAAGTGGACACCTCCCATAAGTGGACACCTCCCATAAGTGGACACCTCCCATAAGTGGACACCTCCCATATGTGGACACCTCCCATATGTGGACACCTCTTGTAAGTGGACACCTCCCATAGGTGGACACCTCCCATAAGTGGACACCTCCCATAAGTGACACCTTCCATAAGTGGACACCTCCCATATGTGGACACCTCCCATAAGTGGACACCTCCCATGAATGTTTCTTTTTTCTTAACATGAAGTCGTGGAGGGATCCAATCCACATCAGCCTGGTTATGATGAGAGAGTGCATGCAAGGCCGCCACCTGAACAGTACGCACCACCTCCACAGCCTGCACACCAAGAACAGCGCGCTCCTCCTACATTTTCAAAGGTAAAGACTACTGTTGTTAAAACCATTATTGTAATAACTACAGTCAGTCAGCTCTGACTACAGTGTACAGCCAAACCTCTATTAAGCGGTCGCCCTCGGGAAATAGCCCAGTGACAGAATCAAGTCCTACTTCTGCAACATTGCGAGCAACAAATTACGTCGTATTAGCGCGCGCTAGTCAATTGCGCACAACATGTTGCAGAGGTGGACACACGCTGCAACAAAATTGTCAGCAATGTTGCACGCAATGTTGCACCGTGTGTCCGGCCCTTTAAGGTCCCCAATGAATCACGTGACTTTATTGTAGTATTGTAGTCTTTTCATCTGGACAACCTTGTTGAGAATGACTGTATGTTCAGAAGTATTTCTGGCATCTGTTTCTTGAGGAACTGTATGTGTATGTTATTTATTTATTAGCTTTACAAACCTCTATTAAGCCACCCTCTATTAAGCGGCCCTCTGTTAAGCAGTCACTTTCACTCAAATTCCCGGAAATCGGTCCCCATACTTTAATACTGTAAACTTGACCTCTATTAAGCAGTCACCTCTATTAAGCAGTCACTGGGCTATTTCCCGAGGGCGACCGCTTAATAGAGGTTTGGCTGTACACTGTAGTCAGAGCTGACTGACTGTAGTTATTACAATAATGGTTTTAACAACAGTAGTCTTTACCTTTGAAAATGTAGGAGGAGCGCGCTGTTCTTGGTGTGCAGGCTGTGGAGGTGGTGCGTACTGTTCAGGTGGCGGCCTTGCATGCACTCTCTCATCATAACCAGGCTGATGTGGATTGGATCCCTCCACGACTTCATGTTAAGAAAAAAGAAACATTCATGGGAGGTGTCCACTTATGGGAGGTGTCCACATATGGGAGGTGTCCACTTATGGAAGGTGTCACTTATGGGAGGTGTCCACTTATGGGAGGTGTCCACCTATGGGAGGTGTCCACTTACAAGAGGTGTCCACATATGGGAGGTGTCCACATATGGGAGGTGTCCACTTATGGGAGGTGTCCACTTATGGGAGGTGTCCACTTATGGGAGGTGTCCACTTATGGGAGGTGTCCACTTATGGGAGGTGTCCACTTATGGGAGGTGTCCACTTACAAGAGGTGTCCACTTATAGGAGGTGACCACTTATGGGAGGTGTCCACTTATGGCAGGTGTCCACTTATGGGAGGTGTCCACTTATGGGAGGTGTCCATCTATGGGAGGTGTCCACCTATGGAAAGGTGTCCACTTATGGGAGGTGTCCACTTATGGGAGGTGTCCACTTATGGGAGGTGTCCACTTATGGGAGGTGTCCACTTATGGGAGGTGTCCACTTATGGGAGGTGTCCACTTACAAGAGGTGTCCACATATGGGAGGTGTCCACATATGGGAGGTGTCCACTTATGGAAGGTGTCCACTTATGGGAGGTGTCCACTTATGGGAGGTGTCCACTTATGGGAGGTGTCCACTTATGGGAGGTGTCCACTTATGGGAGGTGTCCACTTATGGGAGGTGTCCACTTACAAGAGGTGTCCACATATGGGAGGTGTCCACATATGGGAGGTGTCCACATATGGGAGGTGTCCACTTATGGGAGGTGTCCACTTATGGGAGGTGTCCACTTATGGGAGGTGTCCACATATGGGAGGTGTCCACATATGGGAGGTGTCCACATATGGGAGGTGTCCACTTATGGGAGGTGTCCACTTATGGGAGGTGTCCACTTATGGGAGGTGTCCACTTACAAGAGGTGTCCACATATGGGAGGTGTCCACATATGGGAGGTGTCCACATATGGGAGGTGTCCACTTATGGGAGGTGTCCACTTATGGGAGGTGTCCACTTATGGGAGGTGTCCACATATGGGAGGTGTCCACATATGGGAGGTGTCCACATATGGGAGGTGTCCACTTATGGGAGGTGTCCACTTATGGGAGGTGTCCACTTATGGAAAGTGTCCACTTATGGGAGGTTTCAACTTATGGGAGGTGTCCACTTATGGGAAGTTACATGTATAATTTAAACAATGTTATAGTGGAGAAAGAAACATTCAGAACCTTTGGGAGTGTCCCCTTATGGGAGATGTTCACCTACAGGAGAACTTGTCTGCTAGTGGAGGTTCAACTGCAGCAACATGTACAACTGTGGATGGAGCATCAAATAACCAAAGCAAAGATTGATAGGGAATACATACCTCCCTCAGCCGCACCTCTACTAGATATCCCTAATCTCGACTCAGCAGATGCCCCAGCATACTTCACATTACTGATATTGTCTGTGTTTTTCTTGGCTCGCAGTATCTCTGGATCATCTGAAACTGCAGTAAAATGACCCTTTTCGCTCTCAAACTGCTTGTGATACTCAACCTTGAATATAACAAAACTCATTATAACATAGCATTGATATAACGCGCGCTCTGATTGGCTAATCAGCGTGCGCGAGCATGCATCCATAACTTAATGGACGCACGCTCACGTCATCGCTATAGCGCGCGCTCTGAAATCAATTGGAAAATCAAATTGTTTGATTTGAATTTGCAGTGACTATGTTATAAAATACTTTTAAAAGTTCTAATATTATTTTATAAACTGTTCTGCAGTGCAATCGAATTATATTGTCAGTGATATTAATATTATAGGTGAATGATAGCTCTAATAGTTGCCAATGTTTTATGTCAATTGAATAAAAGCAGAGGAAGTTATGACCCAAAGTTTGTCATAGACGAGTGAGCCGAGAATAATAACAGAGTCACCGTAGTAAGGGAATACATTTGTCAGAGACCAGAATGTTTAGTCAGTAACACATCCCTCGAAGTTAAACTGTTGACAGACTCTAGGTTTTAAGTTAAGCTGCATAGTCGCTTGGTCATATGTTATGGTCATGTTATGCCTGTTGCATTTCATGAGTGCGACATGAAAATAGCATCAAAAGTTAACTGGCAACACATTTTAATAATAATACTAATATTTATATCTAGCACAAATATCCATGTAAAATATAATTATGATCTATAATTCTCATACTCATTAATTATTCATGAGGTAACCAGCCAATCAAATGCACAGAATAATACCACGTGATGTACTTTGAAACTAGGGAAAGTACTGGCAAGAGTACCTGGAAATTTTTCCAGTAACTGCAAAAATTTCCAGTTACTCTCCCCAGTACTAAAGCGCTAATGGACTCTATGGAATTAGCGCTATATAAATGCTACTTATTATTATTATTACTTATCATGAGGGACGATTAGAACTAATCGTCCCTCATGACTGTACGCATGAGTTCTTATCCCTCATATAACAATCATCGGGACCTTGAACAGAGTAGAGGCAATACCACTCTGTCCGAATTCGCTTTAATCTGAAAGCAGGCTCTACTCCATGCTACTCAAGAGTCCAACACATGTGGGATACGATGTCCTTGACTCTACGCATGAGCAGAGCATATGCAAAGACTCAAATTCTTGCTTTTCCGGGCTAAAATCTTGGAACTCTTTATTTATTGCCTTTAGGCCAGTGCATGTAATAATTAATGAGTATGAGAAGTCGTTCCAAAGCCTTGAATTCGGACTAGATGGGCTTTCCAGCCGAGCCATCTAGCCCTCATTCTCAGCTTTGAAATACTACATAAAACAATAAAATAAAAAAATCTAAAATGCTAAGAATATAAAATTGATGATGACAATAGTGTCTGCTCTGTACAAGAACAGTGCAAGTAACTTAAGGTCAAAATCCAAATTCTCCCTTAGAATCCAATGATTCTGGAGGAGAATTTCAGTTTTGATCAGTGATCACGTCCATTGTTCTTGAACAGACCCCTTCATTTGTAACCCAAGAAAATGCAAGTTCATTCATACCAGACTTTGTTGTTTGGTTTGTTTTTGGAGACGGAGATTCTCAGGTGTATCTACAACTGCTGTGTGTTTAGTTGTTGGGTAATGTCTGTGGAGAAAAATAGAATATACATGTGCTATGTTTCTCTTTTTAATGGATGGATGGATGGATGGATAGATGCATGTAGATAGATAGATCGATCGATCGATTGATACAGTCAATTGCAAAAATTCTGGCCGCTACGAAGTATCAGTATATCAATATATCAGGTGCATTATGGGTAATTAAATAATCGAAAATTCCACTTAAAGCGGGTTAATGCCAGCAAAGTTGGTAGAAATATTTAGTATAATGTTTATTTTTGTCTTACGTTTGTTGTTTGTAAATTTTGCTTCATTTAATAGTATTAGTGATGCACCCGATATATTGATATACCGTGGCGGCCAGAATTTTTGCAAATGACTGTAGATAGATAGATAGATAGATAGATAGATAGATAGATAGATAGATAGATAGATAGATAGATAGATAGATAGATAGATAGATAGATAGATAGATAGATAGATAGATAGATAGATAGATAGATAGATAGATAGATAGATAGATAGATAGATAGATAGATAGATAGATAGATAGATAGATAGATAGATAGATAGATAGATAGATAGATAGATAGATAGATAGATAGATAGATAGATAGATAGATAGATAGATAGATAGATAGATAGATAGATAGATAGATAGATAGATAGATAGATAGATAGATAGATAGATAGATAGATAGATAGATAGATAGATAGATAGATAGATAGATAGATACACTCAATTGCAGAAACGTTGTAGTATACATTTATACAAATATACAAATATCTAATGAGATGCAAAATGTTAAACATGCTAAATTACAAAACTGTTTAAGCACAAAATAGTGCTGAAAATTATTGTGTTGTCCTTGTTGGATGCGATACTAATCTAAAATTGATGATTCTGATATATTAGAAGAAAATGAGCAATGTTTCGCACATTGTATCTCATTAGATATCTTGTATCTCATTAGATATGTGTATAAATGTATACTACAACCTTTCTGCAATTGAGTGTAGATAGATAGATAGATAGATAGATAGATAGATAGATAGATAGATATAGATAGATAGATAGATAGATAGATAGATAGATAGATAGATAGATAGATAGATAGATAGATAGATAGATAGATAGATAGATAGATAGATAGATAGATAGATAGATAGATAGATAGATAGATAGATAGATAGATAGATAGATAGATAGATAGATAGATAGATAGATAGATAGATAGATAGATAGATAGATAGATAGATAGATAGATAGATAGATAGATAGATAGATAGATAGATAGATAGATAGATAGATAGATAGTTAGATACATTTGTAGATAGATAGATACATGTAGATGGATGGATGGATGGATGGACGGATGGACAGACAGACAGAGATGGATGGATGGACGGATGGACGGACAGACAGACAGACAGAGATGGATGGATGGATAGAGATAGATGGATGGATGGATGGATAGTTAGATAGATAGATACATGTAGATCTTTATGTGATATTTATAAAACGAGAGGCCGTGTTTCGGGTATATATAGATACTCGGCTTCGCCTCGTATCTATATCCACCGATACACGGCCTCTCGTTTTATAAAATGACTTTTAAAACCCAACATTCATTTAAACTGATATTTAATAACTCGTCCCACATTTGAAAGAGATATTGTAGGTGTCAGAAGGAACCGAGTAATATTATTCCAAAAATGCCTATGTGAAGGTCAGTGATACGATACTAAAACCGAGACCTTTGCATACAGGCCTGTGTTTCAGGTAGTCAGTTCTAGAACTGATTAACGAAACACGAGTGTTCTATCACTTTTAGTTATAACACTCATGTTTTATTAATCAGTTCTATAACTAAAACCTGGCAGGTCTGTACGGGGGTATAAAGGTCCATGCACCTGACCAAATGGACAGCTCCCATTGGCCTAATACTGTAGCTCATGAATTATTAATGAGTTTTAGAATGCCCTATATCATTATGCTGTCACATCAAAACAATCTATTGTTTAAACGCTAAGGATCATGGTCGCGAGAGGGACAAAACAGCAACAACACAAAGGATTTCCCAAATAAATGTATTTCACAGACCATCTGAAAGCGATATTTAAAGTAACCAAACACTGTCAGTAAATATTGTGGGAAAAGCATCGATGAATATAATATCTGGAAACTAGTCAATTTGAAATCAAGCGAACCTCAGCAGAGCAAATTTACAGTAGTTCAAATTTCTATTGTTTTTCACGTTTCTGTCCCGGCCACCTGGCCCTCATATAATGATATAGGACAATAATATTAAACATAACGCTCAGGAAACCATCTGAATATTTCAAGTTTATCACATGATCTGACCAGGGGAGAGGCAGATGGCATTGCTTGATTTCATTAGACGTCACTTCCGGTGTCGTGAGGAATTTTCATCAGCTGAATTGCACCTTTTCAATAGAATACTCTCTGCTTGATAGCACATGGAGGGCAGTGTTTGCCCGTCATTTGAAGCAAATAATGAGATTCAAGGAGTTTTAACAGCTGATTGAAACCAAGCAATTCATCCATTCTGTACACAAGGGCTTTGAGCTACCTTTGTTCAGGAAGAAGTTACTGTTTGTGCTTTCAAGACTTAGTGGGTACGATTTAATACAATTGGAATACCAACAATATAATTGATGGTAGAGTGCAATTTAGAAAAGCTTGAAAACTAAATAACTAATTAGTACTAAATAGCACTAATGAAACAATAGAAAACAATAGAAATAGCACTATTTAGTTTGAACGCTTTTCTAAATTGCACTCTAATAGGTTTATATGCTATTACATGTGCATGTAACTATCTAATGTAAGTTTACAGGGATATATTTTTCAAACAACAAAACTCCCCAAATTAACAGAAGACAATAGTTAACTAGATGCGCTTTACAAGTGTTCACTCGTGCCCTAGTGCGATTGAGTACTGGGATGCACTGCAGCATGAAAGACGCATACTTATGCGATTGCAGATTGTGCTTAAAGTCATCATTGTACATGTAGGTGTATTCACTACTTAAACCGTTTAGATCTGAGATAACGATTATAGTGATCAAATCAGTGTTTGGTTACTTGTTGGGTGACTCGGTAGAACATGCAGAATTTGGAATCGCCTGTCACTCGACAACATAATACCAGCCAGCTCAGAATTTGTATAAACGTTAAGACGGTTGTGCTTCATGATTGGTTTGTGATTTGTAATCTCTCTTCCCAGTCTCACTCGATTGCAGATTCGCGATGTCGAACAACAACAATAACAAAATACGACTGTGTTTTGGCCTGGGCACAAGTAATAATTGATTGATTGATTTTTTTTTATTTTTTTTTGTGTAGTAGGACTCATTGGGAGTAATAAAACACTTATACAATACATTCCAATTGTCGCTTAGAATCACCACAGTTAAAAGTCTGATAAAAGCACAATAAATTATTCAAGAAACTACTCGCAAATCACTAACCCATGGGAGATAGGAGAACAATAATATTCCCTGCAGCTTGGAAGAATACTCTTGTGGATTTCACATTGTTTTCTTAACACGTTTGTTGCTTTCACACCTAGGGCGTGATATCAATCTTGCATGACCATTCAAATATCAATCCAAAGAGAAAAGCTTTTACTACAGACACAATGGTGACATGAAAGTGTCAAGGAAGCTCAAACTGTAACACAAAACTACTTCGGCTCGCGAGAGGCTAGAATCAAGTTTCCACTGTGCGCTTGCACGTTCTTGGAATACCCATTCAGTGCCAGTAGATGTTTACGTTCCCGAGCCGCGTCTACTTGGTAATTCCTCTCAAGCTCGTCTGGAAACTTTAATTCTTTGACGTTTGAATACTTTGATGATGGAGAGAGCTGGAGCGGAAAAGCCAAGTAAATGTTTGGATCCAAAGAACAGTGTAATGGAATGTCTGCGTCAGGATTGTACAGTGACGGAGCAAGCAAGGGAGCGCCCAGCTGTTTAGTCAAACAATTCCATTTTTGGCAGTTTACTCAGTCGATTAAGAAATGCGAGAAAAACTAATAAATAATTGTTCAAACCATTCTTAATACTCAACTACATTTAGAAATAGGAAATCATTAAGAGAAAACTTGTACATTTGTATTTTAATAGCGCTCTTCAGCTGTTTGAAGCTACTTGTCTTGCTCGGGTGCGCATCATTCAATGATTCAGAAAAGCTATCGTAGAATGATGATTAATCGTTATAATTGTAGTACACTTTTGATAGATATCAAGTTTGAATGGATGGCAAAGGAAACTGTTAAAATGACACAGTGAAATCGACACAGAAATTGTTCAAAAATCCAGATCAAAGACTCCAAACTGAGGAAATCGACATTGCTTTGTCCAATTACGCAACCAAAAAAATATATATATATCTACAGACTCTAGTTTAGGTCCCAAAATGAAGCATTTTAAACCGGAATATAGGTCGAAATTTGATCCCTAGTGAGACTAAGCTTATAGAATTATCTTTAATTTTGCGAGGAGTATTCTACTCACGAATTGCAGTAAGGCATCTTGTCATAGCCCTTGTAATTCTTTATATTCAGAGTCATGTTACACACTGCACACTTGAAGCAAGTCTTGTGCCAGAACTAAAGAACACAGAACACAACAGTTACAAGAACGACTTGAAACAGTCCTCCATTCACGGGATAACTCTACCTTATCCAGACAGTTCAGCTTCTCCATAGGATACACCGTCTTGCTGCACTTACTGCACTGTGGATTCATATTGAGACGTTTTGCTGACACCGTAGTATGACCTAGAACTTCAGTAGCTGTCAGCAAGGACAAGATCTTGACGAGAGAGGGTAAAAAAGGCCTGTAAAAGGCCCAGAACAGGACAGAAAATGTCCTTTCTAAACCTCTGTGACTGAGGTTTTCGAAGGGGAGAGGTTGCCTATCCCATAATCCACCGCGGTCGTGCATCATGTCAGTCCACGTGTATCAGATGTTCGCAGACTGTGCGAGGGGGGAGGGGTGGTGGTACCATCACAGAAAATAACGCTACCCTCCTTTTTATCCCATCCCTCTGAAGAGAAAGTCAGAAAGGAACCCTTTTTATCCCATCCCTCTGAAGAGAAAGTCAGAAAGGAACCCTTTTTATCCCATCCCTCTGAAGAGAAAGTCAGAAAGGAACCCTTTTTATCCCATCCCTCTGAAGAGAAAGTCAGAAAGGAACCCTTTTTATCCCATCCCTCTGAAGAGAAAGCCGGAAAGGAACCCTTTTTATCCCATCCCTCTGAAGAGAAAGTCAGAAAGGAACCCTTTTTTATCCCATCCCTCTGAAGAGAAAGTCAGAAAGGAACCCTTTTTATCCCATCCCTCTGAAGAGAAAGTCAGAAAGGAACCCTTTTTATCCCATCCCTCTGAAGAGAAAGTCAGAAAGGAACCCTTTTTATCCCATCCCTCTGAAGAGAAAGCCAGAAAGAAACCCTTTTTATCCCATCCCTCTGAAGAGAAAGCCAGAAAGAAACCCTTTTTATCCCATCCCTCTGAAGAGAAAGCCAGAAAGGAACCCTTTTTATCCCATCCCTCTGAAGAGAAAGCCATGCAGAAAGAAACCCTTTTTATCCCATCCCTCTGAAGAGAAAGCCGGAAAGGAACCCTTTTTATCCCATCCCTCTGAAGCGGAAAGCCAGAAAGGAACCCTTTTTATCCCATCCCTCTGAAGAGAAAGCCAGAAAGAAACCCTTTTTATCCCATCCCTCTGAAAAGAAAGCCAGAAAGAAACCCTTTTTATCCCATCCCTCTGAAGAGAAAGCCAGAAAGAAACCCTTTTTATCCCATCCCTCTGAAGAGAAAGCCGGAAAGGAACCCTTTTTATCCCATCCCTCTGAAGAGAAAGCCAGAAAGAAACCCTTTTTATCCCATCCCTCTGAATAGAAAGCCAGAAAGGAAGGGAAAGGAACCTTTCCCTTTCCCAGGTTTCTCTTCAGAGGGATGGGATAAAAAGGAGCCTCTGTCTAGCAGGGTATCTTGACGCAGACTATGCGGATGAAATTCTTTATAATTATTTGATTAATACTTATTTAATAAATGATAATTATTTATCATTATATAATAATAATAATTTAATAATAATTTCTTATGTCGAATTCATTGAGCCAGACTAGGAGGACGTCAGAAGACCTCGAAAACGAACGCCCATGAATTTCAAATAGCTGGTAAATGACAATGGGCCGACCCTGACTTTCATTCACAAACGATTCCCGGATATAATTTTATTGTTTTGATTTTGTCCGTTGAAATTATTTGTTTTTCGGGTCTCAGGTCTTCGTCTCTCGATGTTTTGGAACATTTAACTCTCGTATTTATAACCGTATAACCGGAGTCTGAGTACAATTTTATAGTCGGTGACTGGGGGTGGTCAATTTCAAGTACAGTGGTCAGTAAATGCAGAAAAATCAGATCAAAGGAAATGGGTTTGGCCAACAACAAAAATACCACACGGCCACATAAATGTTGGATAAGTACACTGCTTGAAAATCGCACTCAAAATCAGCTGTCGTGAGCAGAATATTGCTAATTTATGTTTTCTTTAAAACGGGGAATAAAATAATCAAAAAACTCAGACCTTGACCGTGGGAGAATGAGCACTAACAAGACGCCCTTGTCGCCATTTTGGATTTGTTGTTGTTCGCGTCTACTTCGTCGTTTTCTTTATAAAATAGTCGCGTAAAACAAGTCCTTTCCACTTCGCTGAGATGTCAGATCGAAAGGCTGAGCTTGAAAGGAAGAGAAAGCGGCTCGAAGAGATCCGTAGGGCCCGAACTGAGAAGAAAAAGGCGAGTTACTTTGTCAACATTGCAACCAATATTTTGAAGTCAAAAATGGTCAAAACATCATTTTAGCGAATTTATATTTGATTTAGAGGGACTTCTATTTCTTTCTAATACAAGAAAGTATATAGTCTAGATCAGTCTGTGGAATGTCTTTTACATTCGAGTCTGTACTCTCAGATTTAAAAAGATCCAAGCAAATTTAGATTGTAAAATTTACATTAAGCTTATTATTTACAAAGTAAGATAATTTTAATCTTAATACTTGCTTTCTTGACCATTTTGATGGATTTACATGAAAGATTGGATTTTGAGTCTGCATTTTCTTACTCTTCATTTTATAACACTTCGATCCAAGTAATTTGAACAAAGATGAGAACTTCAAGCATTGAAAAAATAAATTTATTTGAGTTTGATTGGTATCTTGTTCACTGCTAGTTTTTTATATCATTTTAGAACAAATTAATTTGTATAACTACATGTACATGTACATGTAAATGTATGTGAGCAAACAACTTGGAATCTTTGTATAGTGTGTCCACATACAACTACTGCAAGGGGCTCTGGGGCGAGTTGCATAAAAATAACAAAACCAGCTACTCCTGCAGCCTCCTTTGCAGACGTTTTAGTAGGTTTGCTTTTCTCCCAACACAACGTCTGCTATCTCGAGCGGGATTTTGTGTTGTGTTGGGAGGAAAGCGAACCAACTAAAACGTCTGCAAATGGCTACTACTCCTGTACAGAGGGGGGCATTGGGGTTTGCAGTGTTGCGGTGTTGGGTAATTTTTATTGTGGTGTTGCGGTGAAAATATTTAACATTGCGGTGTTGCGGTGATCGTAAATCCTGCGGGATGTGGTGTTTGTGTTTCTAAACCTACGGTGTTCGGTGAAGCGATATATTACTTGTGAAGTTGCGGTGTCAAACCCTTTTTTTCGTTTTGGTCAGTTTTCAGGATTTTATCGTGATGCGGTGTTTTCGGAATTATTTTGCGGTGTTGCAGTGTTCAGAACCCCCCAATGTCCCCCTCTGTACATGTATGTGAGGCTAAGCAGAATTTTTTTAATACGATAGGTCAATAATTATTGGACGAGGTTGAGCAAAATATTGTGATTTGTCATTGGCGAGCAGATTAATTATTTGCTAATGTCGAACCTGGCAGAGGCAAATAATTAAAATCTGTTCTGTGAGACACTGACAAATCATGATATTTTGCGAAAACTGAGTCCAGTAATTGTTTTATCATTCACATTATTTACTCTCAACTAATCGAGCTGCCATTGTTGAGGAGAACAAAACTACATACATGTATATGAGCAGAACATTATTCGTAGGAAGTTATCTGCAGTGACGTAGTCGTCTCTCGACCAATGAAAATCCCAGAGAAAATAATGTGAATATTAACATGTTTTATTGCTTTTATTGCTAATAGAATGAGCAAGAATCGGCCAAACAATTAGCCACTCAAGCAGCTGCTGTATCTACTGAGTCTGCTAGTGAAAGAAAACAACGAGAAACAGATGAACTACTGAAAGGAATCTTACTAGATGATGTCATCGATGGAAGTGCTGGTAATTATTAAATATTATTAATATATTATTATTATTATTAATTAGCTCATTAATTAGTATTTGTGGAACCCTACTCCCATGGGGGGACTCCCATTCATGAGGTGACGGGATTGCGCATCTTACCATTTAAATAATGGCAGCTGCAGATTTTAAATGAGGCTACATGTAAATATAATTAACTCATCACCAGTAGATGAGGTTGGGGTTGGATGCCACAGAGTGGGACTGACCTCGCTAGTCCGAGTCCCTCACGGAGGTCACCATGGCAACCATGCCACAGTCCACCCCCTTGCACCCGTCACACTGACTTCTTGTTAGTCAGTGGAGTAAAACAAATATATGACTTACCTGTTTAATACTTAGCATAAGATGGGAGGGCAGGGTGGGAAAATTGATCTGCAATGATCAGCTTAGCAATGAGATTCTCGATTCGCTCAAGCGCCTGTTGACTCCACAACGGACAGCAAAAGGGACGAACAGCGGATGATACATGTATTTGTTAAGCCCCTGCCCAAGTCTAGGGGTCCCCCACGCTGTTGGTACCCAAGCAAGACCACTGGCCAGCATCGTCTCGAGTTTAACCTTGCCTAAATTTCATCTAGCCTCATTTTAGGCGAGGTTAAAATCGAGGCTGCTGGCCAGTGGGCTTGCCTTTCGTACCTGCAGCGTGGGGGACCCCTAGACATTTGCAAGGGCTTGCAGTACTCCTCAAAATATGTGCACTGCCTACAAAGCAAGAGGTCCAATCCTTGGGTGATTTGACACACTTGTTCGACTTCTCTCTAATCTGTGTAGCCTCAGCTGGCAGCCCCTCGCTCTGCGGGCCCTGCTTTGAACTCAGAGCTTGATTATTATTTATTTTCTTGAGTATTTTTATCATATGTGTCGCGTTTTAGGATCGCATTTTTCGTGTAGTGTTTTTCGTATTGCGATACAAGCGATACAGCCTGGTTGTTACTGTATGTCCTGCTAACTGCTTTCACAACATTTGCACTGCCTCGTCCCCAGGCGCCTCCACGGAAACGGAACCTGAGACTTATGGAGCCGGAACCATCAAGTTAACATAATGACCGAGATCACTGCTGTCTCAGTATTTATAGCAAGCATACACTACAGGCGATACGAGCACTACAGGCGATACAGGCCAATACAGGCGATACAAGCGATACGAACAATACAGACGATACGAGCAATACAGGCGATACAAGCGATACAGACAATACGAGCGATACGAGCGATACAGACAATACGAGCGATACGAGCACTACAGGCGATACGAGCGATACAGCGATACGGACGATACAAGCGATACGAGCAATACAGACGATACAAGCGATACGAGCGATACAGACGATACGAGCGATACGAGCAATACAGACGATACAAGCGATACGAGCAATACAGACGATACGAGCGATACAGACGATACGAGCAATACAGCGATACGAGCAATACAGACGTTACAAGCGATACGAGCAATACAGACGATACGAGCGATACAGACGATACAAGCGATTCAGACGATACGAGCAATACAGACGATACGAGCAATACATCGATACGAGCAATACAGACGATACAGACGATACAAGCGATACGAGCAATACAGACGATACAAGCGATACGAGCAATACAGACGATACGAGCAATACAGACGATACAAGCGATAGACGAGCGATACAGACGAGCGATACAGACGATACAAAGCGATACGAGCACGATACAGACGATACAAGCGATACGACGCAATACAGAATATACAAGCGATACAGCGATACGATACAAGCGATACGAGCAATACAGAGATACAGACGATACCAGCGATACGACGCAATAGACGATAGACGATACGAGCGATACAGACGATAGCAAGCGATACGATACAAGAGCAATACAGACGATACGAGCAATACATCGATACGAGCAATACAGACGATACAGACGATACAAGCGCGATACAAGCGATACGAGCACGAGCAATACAGACGACGATACAATACAGATACGATACAATACAGACGATACGAGCGATACGAGCAATACAGACGATACAGAGCGATACGATACGAGCAATACAGACGATACGACGAGCAATACAGAGCGATACAGACGATACAGCGATACGAGCAATACAGACGAGCGATACGAGCGATACGAGCAATACAGACGATACAGCGATACGATACAGAGCGATACAGACGATACGAGCGATACGAGCGATACAGACGATACGAGCGATACAGACGATACGAGCGATACGAGCGATACAGACGATACGATAAGCGATACGAGCAGACGATACAGACGATACGAGCAATACAGACGATATACGATACAAGCGATACGAGCAATACAGACGATACGAGCAATAGACGATACGAGATACGAGCGATACGAGCAATACAGAGACGATACGACGATACGATACGAGCGATACGAGCGATACGAGCAATACGACGATACAAGATACAATACAGACGATACGAGCGATACGAGAGCAATACAGAGCGATACAAGCGATACGAGATACAGACGATACAAGCGATACGAGCAATACAGACGATACAAGCGATACAGACGATACAAGCGATACGAGCAATACAGACGATACGAGCGATACGATACAGACGATACAAGCGATACGAGCGATACAGACGATACAAGCAATACAGCGATACGATACGACGATACAGACGATACAAGCGATACAATACAGACGATACGAGCGATACGAGCGATACAGCGATACAGAGCGATACAACGATACAGCGATAGACAATACAGACGATACGATACGATACAGACGATACAAGCGATACAGCGATACGAGCAATACAGACGATACGAGCAATACAGGCGATACAAGCATTACAGACGATACAGCGATACGATACAGACGATACAATACGACAGACGATACGAACAATAAAGCAATACGAGCAATACAACGATACAGACGAATTCTGAAGCAGCGCGGCGATAGTTACATGTATTTCCTATAATGAATAAATTTCGCAGAAAAATAGCTTCTGCAGAGACGATAATGTTCTTAAACATATTAAAGTATGATTTTAAAAGGCATTTAATACAGTCAACGAGGACTAAACTTACTAAATACTTAATTATTCTCGTGAATTCGTAAGTTCGTAATGTCATTTGTACATCTACTCAGACTTTGTACATTTGTACTGACTTTGTAATTGTTGCGCAAATGATTTTGCTTGAGTTTGAGGAACCGGGACACGACTATCGAACAGAACGCTCGTCATCTAACGTTGACATTGTTTGCCGTAAATTGTTTATATTGCAATTCTTCAATTTCAATGTGCGATATCAAAATCGATGTGAGTTGAACGTATTTGGTTGCATTGTATTCATATTTGCTGCCGACATCGACGAAATACAATGTATAAACCTTCCACGACAAGAACTTCTGAGAAACTGGGAAAGCGATTGTGAAATATAAATTTCATCATTTGTACTGCATGTGCTATATGTGTTGAGTTGATTGAATTTTCGTCAGCAAAACTAATTTTTGCTGTTGTTCATTTCTCAGTTTCTTGAATAATGAATGAGTGAATAAACCTAAATGATGCATGTATTGAATGATGATTGATCATTTTTATTAGTACAAAACACTAAATGCTGCATGTAATTGATTATTATAATAAAGTTCAATTCATGGAGTAAAAGGACCTTAAGCTTCAGGTTCATTGATTTGTTATCAGTTGATCAATATATTTATTGGTCTCAACATTTTCAAGTAACGTAAGCTCATCTCAAACAACTTTTACAAATAAATGATGTTTCTTTGCTGTTGGCCAAAGTAAAGGCAGAACAACTCGTATCGCTTGTATCGTCTGTATTGCTCGTATCACTTGTATCGTCTGTATCGCTCGTATCGCTTGTATCGTCTGTATTGCTCGTATCGTCTGTATTGCTCGTATCGCTTGTATCGTCTGTATTGCTCGTATCGCTGTATCGCTCGTATCGTCTGTATTGCTCGTATCGCTTGTATCGTCTGTATTGCTCGTATCGCTGTATTGCTCGTATCGTCTGTATCGCTCGTATCGCTTGTATCGTCTGTATCGCTTGTATCGTCTGTATCGCTCGTATCGTCTGTATTGCTCGTATCGCTTGTATCGCTCGTATCGTCTGTATTGCTCGTATCGCTTGTATCGTCTGTATTGCTCGTATCGTCTGTATTGCTCGTATCGCTTGTATCGTCTGTATTGCTCGTATCGCTTGTATCGTCTGTATTGCTCGTATCGATGTATTGCTCGTATCGTCTGTATTGCTCGTATCGCTTGTATCGTCTGTATCGCTTGTATTGTCTGTATCGCTCGTATCGTCTGTATTGCTCGTATCGCTTGTATCGTCTGTATTGCTCGTATCGCTTGTATCGTCTGTATCGCTCGTATCGCTTGTATCGTCTGTATTGCTCGTATCGCTTGTATCGTCTGTATTGCTCGTATCGCTTGTATCGTCTGTATCGCTCGTATCGCTTGTATCGTCTGTATTGCTCGTATCGTCTGTATTGCTCGTATCGCTTGTATCGTCTGTATTGCTCGTATCGCTTGTATCGTCTGTATTGCTCGTATCGATGTATTGCTCGTATCGTCTGTATTGCTCGTATCGCTTGTGTATCGTCTGTATCGCTTGTATCGTCTGTATTGCTCGTATCGCTTGTAACGTCTGTATTGCTCGTATCGCTGTATTGCTCGTATCGTCTGTATCGCTCGTATCGTCTGTATTGCTCGTATCGCTTGTATCGTCTGTATTGCTCGTATCGCTCGTATCGTCTGTATCGCTCGTATCGCTTGTATCGTCTGTATTGCTCGTATCGCTTGTATCGTCCGTATCGTCTGTATCGCTCGTATCGCCTGTAGTGCTCGTATCGCTCGTATTGTCTGTATCGCTTGTATCGCCTGTATTGCTCGTATCGTCTGTATTGTTCGTATCGCTTGTATCGCCTGTATTGGCCTGTATCGCCTGTAGTGCTCGTATCGCCTGTAGTGTATGCTTGCTATAAATACTGAGACAGCAGTGATCTCGGTCATTATGTTAACTTGATGGTTCCGGCTCCATAAGTCTCAGGTTCCGTTTCCGTGGAGGCGCCTGGGGACGAGGCAGTGCAAATGTTGTGAAAGCAGTTAGCAGGACATACAGTAACAACCAGGCTGTATCGCTTGTATCGCAATACAAAAAACACTACACGAAAAATGCGATCCTAAACCTTGCCAGGTATAATTTTTATAACTGGTAGGGGCCACAGGGAGCCCAAGCATAAATTCAGTAAAAAAAATTATTTTTTTACTGAATTTATGCTTGGGCTCCCTGTGGTAGGGGCGGGAAGAAGGGTGATTATCCATGTCAATAAATGTGCTGTCAGTAAATGTTTGAGTGTTTCTATCTAGTGACTGTTGCTCTCCAAAAGCCTACTGTACCAAAGTCAGAGGTTTCTCCAGTTAAAGCTCCACAAGTACAATTCATGTAAGTTATCAAATCTACTGGGTACCCAGTGTCAAGACCAAAGTAGCTGTCTCAGTCATGATCACGCTTCACGGCCATTTTTTGTAAATTCACACGTCACAGACCAAAATGCCCAAAATTCATGAATGACGAGCACTAGCCGAAATTTTGGAATTTTATGAGCGAAAATGCTTAGATCCTAAGCGTTCACATTTCACAGAGCATATAACAGTGGTAAATCACAAATCAGTCGGTCAAAAGGGATGATCACGCATCACGTTGATGCATAAATTCACGCATCACAATCAAATGTTTATTAATTTCACGATTCACTCTCCATTTTTTGGTCAAATCACGCGTCACACGTAACCCCTTTGCTACCCTGCTGCCTGTCCTGGCTATAATTAACATGTGTCTTTGTGTATCAACTTTGAACTACAAAAATGTACATCACAATGAAGAAATTGAAAAAAAACCAGTAATTTCTTCATGTTTGACTTGCTCATGAATGTTTATTATTATAATAATTATTATGCACATGTATGTACAGTACGTAGGACTTCATCATTATTTTGTTTTATAATAATTATTAGTATTTTATTTTTTATTTTTTATTTTTTCAAGATTCGCCCATAGGGTATAATACGTAGGTGTTGTATAGTAGAAACAAACTACAAATGTAGCATACTATCACGAATCCTGCAATCTGATTGGCTAACGTACTCACTATCTATTGAGTGATAGATAGTCAGTAGCGAAAAAGCCGGCGTTTTGAGCAAAAACAAAGGGAGAAATCAATATAAATGTTGGTATGAAATCGAAGGTAGTATGCTAGTTGGTTTCTACTAATAATAAACAATTAGACTACTCGTTCTCATTTTCTATGAGAAAAAATAGTCAACTCGATGCTACACATGTACACGCCTCGTTGACTATTGACTCATAGAAAACATTTGTTTCTGTATTTCTAGACCAAGGAAAGTGCCAGTGTTAGTAGTGTCACAGACGGCACAGACAAACATCCCACCTAAAGAACCAGTATTATACAACAAAGAGACCCAGACACCTGTTATAGCCAGTCAGAAGGCTGATGGTTAGTATTATATAACAAAGAGACTCAGACACCTGTTATAGTCAGTCAGAAGGGTGATGGTTAGTATTATATATAACAAAGAGACTCAAACACCTGTTATAGCCAGTCAGAAGGTTGATGGTTAGTATTATATAACAAAGACACTCAAACACCTGTTATATCCAGTCAGAAGGGTGATGGTTAGTATTATTACCATACACTCAGTCAAACCTGTCCCAAGCAACTTATAGTCAGTGTTTCGCTACGATCGCTGTGATCGTCGAAAAAGTTCTGTGTTCAGCGATCGCAGTGATCAAATGGAAGCAACACTCCAGCGATCGCAGAGATCGCGATTGCTGAGATAGATTTGGTTCTATATCTCAGTGATTGTTACGATTGGATTGCTACGATCTCTGCGATTGCTGCGATCGCTGAACACAGTTTTTGATGATCGTAGCGATCAAATGGAAACCAGGCTTACAAAAATGTAAGCAGCTTGGTGGTGACTGGAAACATGAAAAATATCAAACCACCTGAAGACCTTGACGTCATCACGTTTATGTTCTAGGGGAACTTTCTTTTGTTTTGGGGGTTCAAATAATTCTCATACATCCACCCCATTCCCAGGGTTTACAATCCTTTGTACATGTACATACAATTCATACATGTACAGTGTACAACTTGCAAGGATACAGCCTTGGCTAAAATGAAAAAAATAAAATACTTTATTTCCATTTTTGCAATTACAAGACAGTGTGTTTGTGTTTTATTTTTTATTAATTTGTAAAAAATGTGTTTTGATTAAAGATTATTATCTGATCATCATTGCTATGGTTGCTACATACATGTACACTTAATACCAGACTTTCCTCTCGGGTGGTCGCAAAGTAATGTAAACAGTGGTAACAGCTTATTGACACTAATTTTTTTTTTTTTAATTTAATTTTTTTAATTTTTAATTTTTAATTTTTTTTATTGACACTTATGCTTGCAGTCAAACAAAACTATTGTTTGTACAGTACATGTACAAGTTGTTGTAAAGTTGTATATTATGTTGTGGTTAAATTTTTCCCACTGGTTTAAATGTTTCTGAGGGTTGTTCTAAGGTTAGGTTTAGGGTTTTATGGTGGGTAAGTTACATGTACATGTGTTTAGGTTAGTTGTAAAGGATTAAACTGAAAGGAAGTGAATGAGGGTTTATCATGTAATTTCAAAACTCATAGGACAAAAATTGATTATCATACTAGCTGGAAAGAGCTCGTTGAAATTAGTAAAAATGTGAAGTTTGGAAAAGATCGCTCCACAAATTACGAAGATATGAATTTTCAAAAATCGAAATTTTGTATGAAAACCTTTGTTGGAGGCAAGAGTTGCCTCCAAGCGTAATTTCCAAAGGTTTTCATATAAAATTTCGATTTTTGAAAATTCATATCTTCGTAATTTGTGGAGCGATCTTTTCCAAACTTCACATTTTTACTAATTTCAACGAGTTCTTTCCAGCTATGATAATCATTTGTTTGTCCTACATGTATGTGATAAACCCTCATTAAGAAACCAAAACAATGGACTAAAACATTTAAACCAGTGGAAAATGTCATATTCTTTTCTCTCACTGTAATTTGTTGAATCTTTGAAGATGAAGATGAAGACATCAAAAAGTCAAAGAAACCAGAAATTATTGCTCCAGCTGAAACTGAGGTCAAAGAAGAACACAAAGAAGAAGGTATAGAATAATGTTATAATGTCAATGGAAACTAGCGAGTACACTAGTATGGGCTGCGTCGGTGTATAATGATAAATAACTTTAACTTTAACCATTTCATTATTAAGTGGTTAAAGGAAATCTATAACACTGTAAACAAGATTAATTACATCTAATGTCGGTTTGTAGGTTGGATGATTCATGACAAAAATTTTGTTTCTTCAACCTTAGTTTTAATAAAAAACTGCCAAGCTTTCGGGCTATTAAAGCGCCCATCTTCAGGGCTAAATGCATAAAATCTAATTACAACAGCTATAAGTATACGAACACAAACAAACGCCACCAAACGCCACCAAACGCTCGTGTGCAACAAATTGAACAAACTCACGCAAAGCAAGCAAAAGCATTTAGCGTTGTTCTATTTTGCTTGCTTTGCGCGAGTTTGTTCAGTTTGTTGCGCATGAGCTTGCTTGTTTGGTGGCGTTTGTTTGTGTTCATATACTTATAGCCGTTGTAATTAGATTTTATGCATTTAGCCCTGAAGATGGGCGCTTAGCCCGAAAGCTTGGCAGTTTCTTTATTAAAACTAAGGTTGAAGTCTAAACAAAATTTTTGTCAAGATTAATTACATTTAGTACATGTACATGTACTTAACTTTACTGACGTTTCGAGCCTGAGCCCTTCGTCGGAGTTAAAGAGGGAGTGTCAAAAGTTTAGTTTGTCACACTCCCTCTTACTCCGACGAAGGGCTAAGGCTAGAAACATCAGTAAATTTAAGTACTCTTTTTCACGGTGTTATAGATTTCCTTTAACCATTGAATTAAGTTATGTACTTGTGTTAGGTGATGATAATGTTGTAGCAAATCTAAGTCACAACTACGGTAATACAGGATAATCTTGTTGATCAATATCCCTTGTCTGATCCCTGAATTATTTCTCTTAAAAGTGAAACACCTCACTATAAAGCCAGACTGTTTGAGTTGGATGGTATAGAAGGCGCAGACTAAACCTTGTTTTTCACTAGCGAACAAAGCATAAGACAGTACAAGTGTAAGCATATTAAAGCACAGTGATCTTCTTGTGCTTGTAGAACTGTATTCATGATGCCATTGAGCCTGTTCTCACATGGCACGTACTTACAGACCTTTCAGAAAACGTTGTCGCTGACCGGCCTTATGACTACGCGACTAGACCGAATGGGAGTGTGGGTAGAAATCACTGAAGCAATAAATTATTTGCTCTGGAAATTTATTTTCTCATTATCATAATGGAGAGTAATACTCGAATGAATGTATGCCTTTGTGTTTTACGCAAGGAAAATAACAGTCATTATGACTCATTTTCGTTCAAGGACGTTCCGTGCTGTGACAATGTTCAGTTGATGAAAGACCACTAAATTATCCAATTGCAAACCAGCGTAGGTCTTTTCTGTATTAAAACTCGAGGCATGGCTATTAGTTAGTGATTTCTACCCACACTCCCATTCAGTCTATTCGCGTAGTCGTGAGGCCAGTCAGCAACAACGTTTTCTGAAAGGACTGTACAATGTATGCTTGTGTCTCTAGTGAAAAGCGTGCTAAAGATACAGAGTAGAAATGGATGTGTATATTTTCAGAAAGAGTCATAGAATTGAGTGACGATCAAAAGGAACAGATCCTCAATTCCCAAGAATTTGGAAAATTCTTTGACAAAGCGGCAAGACTGATAGAGCGAGCTCTCTGTGAAGACATTGATATATTTGTTGATTACTCTGGAGTGGAGGCTGAAGATCAAGAAAAGTAAGAATGAGGGTTAAATAGGACTATCATAGCTGGAAAGAGTTCGTTGAAATTAGTAAAAATGTGAAGTTTGGAAAAGATCTCTTCACAAATTACAAAGATATGAATTTTCAAAATTTTTATATGAAAACCTTTGGAAATTTACGCTGGTAGGCAACTCTTGCCTCCGACAAAGGTTTTCATACAAAATTTCGATTTTTGAAAATTCACATCTTCGCAATTTGTGAAGCGATCTTTTCCAAACTTCACATTTTTACTAATTTCAACGAGCTCTTTTCAGCTATGATAATCATTTTTTTGTCCTATGAGTTTTGAAATTACATGATAAACCCTCATTAGCCATTACCTAAACGTGCAGGGTACTGGGAACGAGTTTTTGAAAATTCATCGTGAAGCCCCAAACTTCACATTTTTACTAATTTCAACCAGCTCTTTCCAGCTATGATAATCATTTTTTTGTCAGGACTCTGTCTCCTATCACGTGACCCCATCCCCTTCAATCAAACAGCAGTGTCAAAATGAACTCCAGAAATGAAAAGAGCAACTCGATATTAGTAAAAAAGGCAAATTTTCAGCTCATACTGTTTGACACAGGAGAAATGACATTAAAAATAAAATCCATCGTTTTCTAATATTTTGTTTGGAAAATGCGTTGGATGGCAAGAGCTTTCCATCCAGCTCACGTTTTCCTAATACGAATCCTAATAAAAGTTGTGATTTATTTTTGATGCAATTTCTCCTGTGCCTACATAACATTATGAGCTGAAAATTCGACCTTTTACTAATTTCGAGCTGCTCTTTTCATTTCTGGAGTTCATTTTTAAGACAAACATTTTGAGCTGAAACTTCGCTCTTTTACTAATATTGAGTTGCTCTTTTCATTTCTGGAGTTCATTTTTAAGACAAACATTTTGAGCTGAAACTTCGCTCTTTTACTAATATTTTCATTTCTGGAGTTCATTTTGACATTGCTGTTCGATTTAAAGGGGTGCGGTCACGTGACCTCTATTGATTTCGACCAGCCTTTACAATACTCTGTTATAGTTTTATTAACAGAAGCCATCTGCAATGTTGCAGTACAAATGAAAACCTCCAGTAGTTGTGATACGTGTACAAAGAAAACTCCTGTAATTTAAATGATTTCTCTGTACAATTAGGGGAGCTCAAGCATCATCCCAGCTTACGATGAGTAGGGATTTTTATGACGAACGATGGTCAAAGCACAGAACTGTAACATGTTTAGACTGGTCTAATCAGGTGTGTATTGGCTACTACTAACAAAAACTGTGATTCATTACCCATAAGTGACCATGAACAGGGGTGGAGGGGGGGGGGGGGGGGGGGGGGGGGGGGGGGGGGGGGGGGGGCGGTGCCCCCCCTCCCCCCCCCCCCCCCCCCCCCCCCCCCCCCCCCCCGTCTCCCGACCATTTTGCCCAGAATGGATGGAAATTGCATTTTCGAGCTTCTAGATTTCAAAATTTTCTGGGTGGGGGGGGGGGGGGGGGGGGCATGCCCCCATACCCCCTAGAAGAAGGGGCCTTACGGCCCCTTAGTGGTGCACCCCCCTTTCAAAATCTCTATATCCACCCCTGATGAACCCACGTACTGTGAAGTGACCGTCAGCCTGTTGTGAAGTGACCGTGAACCCACCATTACACGGCCAAGATACGGCCGTTACTTATTTCACCATGTCACAACTGGGCAGTCACACTTTTTATGGATCAAATAGTTCAAAATTACCACATGACTACTAACTGCACATATATACTCTTCAAATAAAGATACCTCTGTGTTGCTACAATATTCAAACAGTGTTCTGTGCGTTACTGTTTTGGAAGAGCTCTTCACAAAGAAGATCGGCACGGATCAGCTCTTTATTGCTGTAGTATTCCAACAACCTTCTATCCATGGCAGATTACATATAACTCCCAATCCATCCATCCCTCCCATTCCACTGTTTAGTATATAACAGAGTTTTTTAGTTATTTATATTTTTTATTAACTTTTTATTCCCACTTGTAAGATTACATTTCTATTAAAAACTTTTTACGATATTTACATTAATTGCAAAGATATGAAGTATAACAGAGTTGTTTGGTGTGTTTTTCAGTATCCAGAACTACTGGTTGCATCGTACAATAACAATGAAGATTCACCTCATGAACCAGACGGTGTTGCTCTCATCTGGAATTTAAAGTTTTCCAAGACAACACCAGAATATGTCTTCCATTGTCAGGTACCAGAGCTAAGTCCATACTTCTTGCTTTGCCACAGCATGTAGAGCTTAACTTCAAGGAAGTTCCAATTTCAAAATTTGAAGATCAAGTCATGTACTTTCAGAGACTAATTTTATTTTTAATTATATTTTTTGATTATTGGGGAAATTGCGATTTCGTTTAGAAACAATCACCTGGTGGTATGACACTGTAAACCTTCACAAAAACTGTCAACAACCTCAGCAATTAGTCAACAAGCGTCTATGCGCCCATTGCGTTATAGATGCACGAGAGAAAATATAAAGTCTGAACTCTTCACAAGCATAAGAGTGCACCTCTAGCTTGTTAAGAGTTCTTTATATTTTCTCGAGTGTGTCTATAACGCTATGGGCACATGGACACGCGTTGACTACCGTAATTGATTTATAATATGGCATCTAGAGAGCGTGCAGCCCATGGAGAAATAGTCATAAAATGTTCAAAACTCAAGTGGAACAATGAGTGTAGCGAGTTGTTTCACTGCAAAGTTGTGAACATTTTATGGCGTCATCCGTTGTCGATAAGAGTACAAACAATGGAAAACCAATTGTTCGATTTGTTTGTTCTTTACAACAATATTTACTCAGGAAAGCGAAAAAGGCTCCCAAAATGACAAATAAATTTGAAAGAAAAACTGATTCAAGCGCACGCTGGTTCCATGCGCGAGCGAAACATCATTCTATGTGTCTGTCCTCTTATTGACAATGGCTCTTATCCAATCAGCGCGAGAAAGTGTTGTAAAACTAGATATTTCGTATGTATTTACTTTCTCTACTGTTATATTTCAGTCGCCTGTGATGTCAGCTACCTTTGCCAAGTTCCACCCCAACCTCATCGTTGGAGGAACATATTCTGGTCAGATTGTGTTGTGGGATAACAGAAGTAGCAAGCGAACACCAGTGCAGAGAACACCGTTATCAGCTACAGCACATACAGTAAGACATTTATCACTGTTTACATTGCTATGCAATGAAGTTTGCAATCAGACTTGAGACATCAGCATTTGCCATATTTGATGTTTATGATTGATGGAAGTCTATTTATTCATCTGTTGGCTTGTTTGTTTATTTGTTTGTTTATTTTACTATTAATATCATTATAGATAGGGTTAGATATAGGTGTCCCCAATGAGGGTTTATCATGTAATTTCAAAACTTATAGGAGACATTTTGTAGGAAAACAATTTCCAAAGGTTTTCATATAAAATTTCGATTTTTGAAAATTCATATCTTCGCAATTTGTGAAGCGATCTTTTCTAAACTTCACATTTTTACTAATTTCAACGAGCTCTTTCCAGCTATGATAATCATATTTTTGTCCTATGAGTTTTGAAATTACATGATAAACCCTCATTAGTTTACCATGTAAACTAGATATTTCTGACACGTTAATAAAGTTTTATTATTATTATTATATTATTATTATTATATTATTATTATTATTATTATTATTATTATTATTATTATTATTATTATTATTATTATTATTATTATTAATATTATTATTATTATTATTATTATTATTATTATTATTATTATTATTATTATTATTATTATTATTATTTATTATTATTATTATTATTATCATATTATTATTATTTTATTATTATTATTATTATTATTATCATATTATTATTATTATTATTATTACTATGATTAATTATATTGCATTATGTATGTACATGTACTTTGTCATTTATTGTTTGTATTTTAATATCATTAGATTGTTATTGAACAATCCAAGCAATCATTTTAAATTTTGTAAATAAGGATTTTTATCTATTTTTCTATCTCTTATTTGTAATTTGTTTTGAGGAATAAAGTTATTATTATTATCATTATCATTATCATTATCATTATTATTATTATTATTATTATTATTATTATTATTATTATTATTATTATTATTATTATTATAATTGCAATCTTTGCCTCAAGTGGTCATGCAGTACTTAAATTGTATGTACATGTACTTTGTCATTTCTGCAGCATCCTGTTTATTGTGTTAATGTTGTTGGTACACAAAACGCACACAATCTCATCAGTGTCTCTACCGATGGCAAGATGTGTTCTTGGAGTCTAGACATGCTCTCTCAACCACAGGTAACAAGTACTAACAGTTTAATTCTACAAAGAATGTTCTGTACATTGTATCTGGTACTGACCATGTGTCACCTTCAGTGCTATATAAATTGTATTGTTTTATTTATTTTTATACCATTATCTTGGATGAAAGTGTAGAAAGTCACGTGACAAGCTCATGATCATCAAAGATTTTTCAGTAGCTCTGTCACGTTGAGGGGAGTTTCCTAGTTAGTACCCCATACTTGAGAGGTAATTGTAGTGGCAAAAGTCTGGCCCTGATGCTTCTAGAGAAGTTGAATACGATGTTGTTCAAATACACATACATTTTAACTGCCAGCGTGTGATGTTCGAAAACCTAGTAAAGGCTGATTTCGACGGCACAACTTTTGCCTACAACTGTCGCATACAACTTGCTTACAACAGACTGAGCAAGTTGTAGGATGATTTACACAAAGCAATTTGTGTTGTATGTATGGATTGAGCATGTGCAAGCAAGTTGTATGCAACAGTTGTAGGCAAAAGTTGTGCCATCTAAAGCGGCCTTAAAAATCCCATGGGCTTTCTACATTCACTGACCTTTTAAAACACCTGTTTTGTAGGATAACATGGAGCTACAGTACAAGCAGTCCAAAGCAGTAGCTGTTACATGTATGTCATTTATGGCTGGTGACGTGAACAACTTTGTTGTGGGGAGTGAAGAAGGAAGTGTGTACACAGCATGTAGGCACGGCAGGTGAGGGTGGCATGTATTTACATAGACTATGTTTGTGTTGTGGGGAGTGAAGAAGGAAGTGTGTACACTGCATGTAGGCACGGCAGGTAAGGGTGGCCATAATGAATTACCATATTCACCGGCGTATAAGCCGCACTTGCAGATAAACCGCACCCCAAGTTTGGGACATATTTACATAGACTATGTTTTGTCAAAAAATGAATTGTGATGAAAATGGGAGAGGGCATAATGAGTTATGATGACATCAATGAATGATGAGTAAACTAGATGATTGTACTGAAAATATAGGGTAATAACTTAGAGAGTCAGAATAGTAGAGTATGGTTCATAGGGTGTATGGTTCATAGGGTGTATGGTTCATAGGGTGTATGGTCCATAGGGTGTATGGTTCATAGGGTGTATGGTCCATATGGTGTATGGTTCACACAGTGTATTGGGTGTGTTGGTCATCGGGTGTGTCGGTCATAGGGTGTGTTGGTCATAGGGTGTATCGGTTCATACGGTGTATGGTTCACACGGTGTATACATAAATGTAGGGTGTGTCGGTCATAGGGTGTGTCGTTCATAGGGTGTGTCAGTCATAGGGTGAATGGTTAATACAGTGTATTGGGTGGTTCACAGGGTGTAGTGTGTGGTTCACAGGGTGTGTGGTTCACAGGGTGTGTGGTTCACAGGGTGTATAGGATGTGTGGTTCACAGGGTGTATAGGGTGTGTGGTTCACAGGGTGTGGTTCACAGGGTGTGTGGTTCACAGGGTGTATATGTAGGGTGTGTGGTTCACAGGGTGTGGTGCACAGGGTGTGTGGTTCACAGGGTGTATAGGGTGTGTGGTCACAGGGTGTGGTTCACAGGGTGTATAGGGTGTGTGGTTCACAGGGTGTGTGGTTCACAGGGTGTATAGGGTGTGTGGTTCACAGGGTGTATAGGGTGTGTGGTTCACAGGGTGTATAGGGTGTGGTTCACAGGGTGTGTGGTTCACAGGGTGTATAGGGTGTGTGGTTCACAGGGTGTACAGGGTGTGTGGTTCACAGGGTGTATAGGGTGTGTGGTTCACAGGGTGTATAGGGTGTGGTTCACAGGGTGTGTGGTTCACAGGGTGTATAGGGTGTGTGGTTCACAGGGGTGTATAGGGTGTGTGGTTCACAGGGGGTGTATAGGGTGTGTGGTTCACAGGGTGTATAGGGTGTGTGGTTCACAGGGTGTATAGGGTGTGTGGTTCACAGGGTGTGTGGTTCACAGGGGGTGTTACAGGGTGTGTGGTTCACAGGGTGTATAGGGGTGTGTGGTTCACGGGGGTGTATGTGGTTCACAGGGTGTGTGGTTCACAGGGTGTGTGGTTCACAGGGTGTATAGGGTGTGTGGTTCACAGGGTGTATAGGGTGTGTGGTTCACAGGGTGTGTGGTTATAGGGTGTGTGGTTCACAGGGTGTATAGGGTGTGTGGTTCACAGGGTGTGTGGTTCACGGTGTATAGGGTGTGTGGTCACGGGGTTCACAGGGTGTGTGGTTCACAGGGTGTATAGGGTGTGTGGTTCACAGGGTGTGTGGTTCACAGGGTGTATAGGGTGTGTGGTTCACAGGGTGTGTGGTTCACAGGGTGTGTGGTTCACAGGGTGTATAGGGTGTGTGGTTCACAGGGTGTGTGGTTCACAGGGTGTATAGGGTGTGTGGTTCTTTTCTAATGTACTAATTTTGTGTGATGTAATCCCACAGCAAAGCTGGCATCAGTGATGTCTTTGAGGGTCATTATGGACCAGTGACTGGCATAGATACCCATTCAGCATCAGGACAGGTACATGTATGTGTGTTATTATAAATCACTTGTTATTACAATGTATATTAGCCAATCATAAATCAGTGTGTTCTGGGAACGAGTTGTAACATGTCTAATAAAAAATGAACCCCATCAGAAGTTCGTGATATCAGAATTAGCGTTTTAGGAGTTTTACTTTTGGAGAGTAAGCAACAACTGCTGACATTCAAAAACTGCAAAAATTACAAAGAAATGTATGGTTACTCGGGACAAGTGTCCGTACATAAACCCTTCATTTCTTTGTAAAGGGCTATGCCCGAAACGTTACTCTGTAATAATACAAAACCTTTTGACACTTTTAAAATAATTTTGTTAAAGCTCGTTGTTTCCTTACTTGTTTCTAAAGTAGCTAATTTCAATCTGATTGATTTTTCAGATTGACTTCTCATATTTATTTCTTACGTCGTCATTTGACTGGACGCTGAAACTCTGGAGTCATAAGGTACTTTTACACCATGTTATCTTGATCTGTTCATTCCCCTTACTCTCCTGCCTTGTTGAAATGTAAATTTGTTGTGCTTTTCTGCAGAGCCATCGTCCTGTGTATTCGTTTGAAGATAATGGTGACTATATCTATGACGTACAATGGTCTCCTATTCACCCAGCTCTATTTGCTACCGTCGATGGCATGGGGAAACTTGACCTTTGGAATTTAAACACTGACACAGAGGTAATCATTTGTGGTATTTATTGTACCTTCATTGACGCGAGCTATCCACTAGATCAATTGTCAGGATTATGTGACGTCATTCTATGTGTGGGTTCCCTGTGGTCTTTACGTTACGTCTTGTAGTCTGTCTGTCCAGATGGCAGATTATAATCATAATAATAACCACCATCATCATAATCATCGTCATCATCATCTTTCACTCCCAAGAGTAATAATAATGGCACTCTCCTATGACCGTCAAAAGATCCCACAAGTGAAAAAAGTCACTCTTTGACTATTTCTATTTTATAATAATATATAAAGCGATTTGCAAAAATTCTATAAAATCCTAATATATCGATATATAGTAATTTGCATAATCCTAATTCTTTGATTGTACAAAAAAATGTAGCTATTATTAAACCTGAATCTAAACCCAATTAACATTTGTAGTATGTATGTGAAAAAACAATTGAAACATTTGAACTTTAGAGGACTTATTCAGCAATTTTATGATGAAGATTACCCACAATGCACCCGATATATTGATATATATTGCTTTTACAGAAGCAAACATGCAAATAAGACTAAAATAAAAATTTATAAAACCATTCTCCTAATTCAAATAAATGATGAGCAGTCTTTAAATTATTTGGCTCTTGTATGCTAACCATACTACCAGGGAGTTGATTCCATTCTTTAATCTACCACGGCAACAAGCTATTTGCATTGTTATTGATCACAATTTCAATGAGGTCTTTGAATAGAGTTGCCATCTTTAGAACAGAGGAGTTTTAATAAATATCCATCTCTCTCCATCTCTACATTATCATCATTGTCATCGTTATATTCATCATCATATACACATTTGTCTATCACCATCATCGTCATCGTCATCATTTCTCATTTTTCATAAGTTGTAAATGAAAACTTCTATGTAATTTCTATAAATGTATATTATTGTAAATTGTATATTATATATTTATATAGTTTTGTAGCTACAGAGGGCCACTTGTTTGTTAGCTTAGGCTATTTGTCTGTCACCCTCTTCTAAATAAATGATTATTATTATTAATATTATTATTATCAAAATCAAAATCATTATCACATGCAGGTTGGACATTGGTTTCAGGCAAAATTTTTGTAAATATTTTATTTGGCAAAAAGGTATTTGAATTTCAAAAGGGGGGGGGGGGGGTGCCTCCTTCACCCCACCCTAAATTCGCCCCTGCTGCAATGCTCATCGACATCATCGTTGTTTGTCCTTTAGGTACCCATTACGTCTGCCACCACTGAGATGACATCACTCAACCGTGTGCGCTGGACCCACTCAGGTCACCAAATAGCAGCTGGAGATGATGATGGAAAAGTTTATATTTATGACGTAGGAGAGGTGAGACATAGCCACACACACACACCTAAACTTTCCACTCTAACTTCTTCAGTTACGTAGGTGAAAAGATGGGGGAGGTGTGGTGAGGTCAATTGCGCATAGCCTAATCAGTATATTAATTAAACAAGTATCAAAGAGTTCCAGACTTCCGGCACTCACGCAATGCATTCTGAGAATATTACAAAGGAAAAGTGAGCACCAATTCTAGACACAGGGAGCCCAAGCTATGTTTTTGCTCACTTGGTGCTCACTTTTCCTTTGTAATAATCTCACAATGCATTGCGCGTGTACCAGAAGTCTGCAACTCTTGAAACATTGAAAGTTGAACTTGTGAATCCATGAAGCTGCCATCTTGGTTTATGATGACGTCACATCACTGTCAAGGCATAGTTTATAGTCACTAAAACACGGTCATAATGTTTAGAGCGAGCTGCGGCTGCGAGGGAGACTAAAGTCAAACATTTTGCAAACAAGCCTTAGAAAATTATACAAAGAAAGTTGTCGAGCAACCGTGTGACATCATCACAAATCAAAATGGCAGCATCCTTGGGATTCAGAGGCTAAAAGCTTGTTTCCATAACCCAAACCGCCCTTGGCCGACCAAACCATAGAACGAATCTATTGTGTTACTGCATCGTTCTATTGTTTTATATTAATGAGGTCCTTGAGGTATCCCATTTAACCTCCACCGATTCAGAGGCTCAACGCCAGCATTTATTGCTGCACTAAACTTATCGTGAATAAATAAAGACGATCGATCGATTGATTGTGATTGATCGATTGATTGTGATTGATCGATTGATTGTGATTGATTGATTGATTGTGATTGATCGATTGATTGTGATTGATCGATTGATTGATCGATTGATTGTGATTGATTGTGATTGATTGATTGATTGATTGATTGTGATTGATTGATTGATTGTGATTGATTGATTGATTGTGATTGATTGATTGATTGTGATTGATTGATTGATGTGATTTGATTGATTGATTGATTGATTGATGATTTGATTGATTGATTTGATTGATTGATTGATTGATTGATTGATGATGATTGATTGATTGATTGATTGATTGATTGATTGATTGATTGATTGATTGATTAATGATTGATTGATTGATTTGATCATATTATTTAGGAATAATTTATGTAGCTAGATTTACCCATTTTTATATGTTTTTATCCATTATTTATGTAATACGCTTATATTTTTAAATTTCTTTTTGTATGGTAAAATGACGCACGAGTGGAATAATAATACGGAATATTAGCTGGCTTAGTACGCTAGGGCTTTTACGGTCCATTAGCGCTATAAAAATAAAACTTATTATTGATTATTGATTGATTGATTGATTAAATGACAGTTGTCTGGACAGCCTAGGTACCATGAAGTGTAACTTTGACTATGTTTGTCTCTACAGCAACTTGCTGTACCACGTGCCGACGAGTGGAGCCGCCTTCAAAACACACTACTAGACATTCAAGCCAACGCATCATCGTCAGTCAGTGAGACTATAGGATCACCACGAATGTCTCCTTCAAAGATCCCATTTTCTTAGACAGATTTCTGGGATGATATTGCGGAGAGTCAGATAATAATTCTGTAGCTCAGTATTGAATTAATTATCTGGGATTTTATTTAGAACGATAGGAATTAGCCATTACCAAAACGAGCAGGGGACTGGGACCAAGTCCGTAAAAGTAATTCAATAAGAAACTAGCAAAAGTGGGCATCTTTATCTGAGAGAGCAGATCAAACTTAGCTAGTCTGGAAAGTTTGGTGAACTTCGGCTTCATATTGACGATGCTAGAGGGCATCAAAGATGTCTATTTTCACATACAAACTCTGTAAATTTTTGACGTTGTCCAGCCAAACCATACATTCACTGTAAAATTTTGGCTGGACACCACAATTTCAAAGGTTTATAATTCTGACAGAATTCGCTCAAATCACATCAAACTTTGCACAGATACTAATTTCAACATACTGTTTCATGTCATTAACTTAATTTCGTAAATTGCATTTTTTAAATTCTAATAAACTCGTTCCCAGTACCCTGCTCGTTTAGGTAATGGCTAATGAGGGTTTATCATGTAATTTAAAAACTCATAGGACAAAAAAAAAAGATTATCATAGCTGGAAAGAGCTCGATGAAATTAGTAAAAATGAGAAGTTTGGAAAAGATCGCTTCACAAATTGCGAAGATATGAATTTTCAAAAATCGAAATTTTATATGAAAACCTTTGTTGGAGGCAAGAGTTGCCTACCAGCTTTTAAATTTCAAATTTTTTCATACAAAATTTCGATTGTTGAAAATTCATATCTTCGCAATTTGTGAAGCGATACTTGATAAAACTTCACATTTTTACTAACGGATTTCAACGTCAGATATCTTTCCAGCTATGATAATCACTTAGGAAAGGTTTTCCTCTGAGTTTTGAAATTACATGATAAACCCTCATTGTACACAGTTTCTTGGTACTAATGGACCCTGCGTCAGAAATTCTCACAAAAAACTTTCTCTCTGGTGAATCGAGGAAAGGTTTTATTACAAAGAAATAGCCAAATCTGCCATCCATTATCGTCCAAGAAAAGTTTTTTTTTTGTGGGTCGTACAGCCCCTCCTATACTACTGAGCAAATGTTTTTGCATATGGTTGTTCATTGAGCCGTGAGTTGGAGGGAACCTCTGAAAGCAGGGCAATACTCCTTTTTACAGTTCCCGGCGCCATCTTGAAAGGTAGCCGAGCCTTTTGCATCGAAGCGAGACCAACGGTGACCTTGCAATGATAGAGACGTGAATAATTGTCCAAGGTGTTAAAAAAGTCTCTATCATTGCAAGGTCACCGTTGGTCTCGCTTCGATGCAAAGGCACGGCTACCTTTCAAGATGGCGCCGGGAACTGTAAAAAGGAGTATAATGAGCAGCGATGAAGTAGAACAATATTTTTATTGCTGTTACTGATATAGTAACGACTATATCGTGGGACGATACAGTTTTATATAAATAGTCACTAATTATTATGTAATGACGTCATTGCCGCTTATTGAATTTTCTTTTCTTTTTTCCTGAATTTTCTTATGGACACGGCAATACTGATTGCATGCAAGGGCTATTGTAGAATGCAACCCTACTTGCCATAGATTGCAGAATACACATTGCAATCACGCCATTGGTAGCCATATATGTGCAGCGTAATGACGTCATCGGTAATATTAGAAACTCATTAAAGAAATACCTGGAGGATCTATACATGTTACCGCAATCCTTTGCGAGTATATCTTGTAGCACAGACAGTGTGAAGCCGTCACTAGCTTTATTTATGGTAGTGGATTGATTGAGGTTCGCAAAGGATTACTGGGTAAAATGTACAGCAGCCATGTTTTTTTGTAGAGTGGATGCCAGGTGACTGCGCCCAGTGTGTCCATGGACCTTAATAAATATCCTCTAATCTATTATGAAATTCCCTGTATATCTTGGGTCAAAAGTATGTGGTGAAATAGTCGTAGCGTCAATAAAGAAAGGTGGGTTACACAAGTATTTAAATCAAGGGTCAGGTCTTCGTGTAGCTGCACATTTAAGTCCTGGCTATTGTTCTATGTATTGTTTTTACATAAAAAACAATAGCCAGGACAATTTGTGCAGCTACATGAAGACCTTGATTCAAGACAATGTAATAATAGAAGAAACTGAACCAAACAAGGTTTACCAAAGCAGTGTAACGTGCTACTTTGGTGTAATTAAAAAGAAAAGGAAATACTCTTTCTAGTCCTGTTTTATTGCTGCCATAGCGTAGCGAGCCTGAGCGAGTGAATTCTAATCTGTACGGGGGTCAAAATCTCGATTTGATTTGACACAAGGCATTGTGGTTAATGACCACAATCTTTGCGCACTCCACATTCTTTTACTGTGGGGCTTTCTCTTTCGGCTTCGCGGTCAGGTCTTCGTGTAGCTGCACAAAAGTCCTGGCTATTGTTCTATGTATTGTTTTTACACAAAAAACAATTGCCAGGACAATTTGTGCAGCTACATGAAGACCTTGCCGGCTTCGCCCTTGAGTTGTTTGGACATATTGTTGTGATTTCCCTTTTGACATTCTTTACTCGTTCTCCCCGTACACTTGCAGCTATTTCAAAAAAAAAAGTTGGTGAAGGTTTTGTTGCATGTTGCATACCAAGCCCGAAATGTATTGTGGATCATATGTAAATAATGTCAGCATGCACATACAGAAGAAAATATGCCGGCTCCATATTGCGAAAAGACAAAGTTTGGGAAAATTCCCAGAGTCCATATTGTTGTGACCTTTCGCTGATTCCATTCACATCGCCCATACTGCATTTCGAGCTTGGTATGCAAGATGCAACAATGTACAAAGCCTTCACCAACCTTTTTGTGGCTACTGCGCTTGCGCAGCTAGCCACTATTGCCATCGTCTGAGTTTTCCGAAAGTAAATAAGTAAGTAACAATAGATAAAATTCGGAACCAATCACCACCCAAGTAGAGAAATCTGGCTGATAGATCAACTTCGGAACCAATCACCACCCGAGTAAAGAAATCGCCCTATCACTTCGTATTACCGAGAGCGAGCCGCGAGCGGCGTACGTGCTCAACCGATTGCTTGCTCATGATTGTCTGCATCGTGTTTCATCGAGTCGTTTTACCTGGAGTAGGTAATAATTTAGTTTCAGAAAATTCACGAATATTATTTATCACAGCTTTCATTCTGTCTTTCTAAACGGTCAGATGAAAGGTTCTGTAAGTATTATTCAACTTTTAGGCCGATGTTTACGTTTATCTATGAATGCGCTGCATAATCGCGTCTGGAATGCCAAGAATTTGTCTCAGTTGCTGGTTGAAACTAGCCTCCTCCGCAGGCAACTCTAAAATACTAAAACTCTATCAGATGGGTTTCTTGTGGCGCTGCATCGAAGAGGCCTCGCACAGGGATCCCAGAAAAACAAAGAGATCCCAGAAGAGGGGTTGCATGCGGAGGAGGTTAGGTTGAAACGTACGTACATGTGATTCATCTAATCAACAGATTTCCCAATGTCCATTTCGGTCTCAGCTTCTATGTTCAATGATTTTGAGAGGGTCAACGTTTGTGCAAATAGAAATATAGCAGTAGCCACATGTATCCCTAAGGGTACCTATTTTTTGAAATGGCTGTATATATGACTTTCTCGGTCTTCATCTTGGAGGCACGCACCTCAGTATCGGGTGTTATATACTGACAGGTGTGGCATCTAGGATGTCTGCAAGGACTTAAACCAGCTTGGAAGTGACGCAACCTTCGTTTGTATACACCTATTTCAAGCCGGAAAGGTTGTCGAAGACATCAAACTCTCAAGTATGTTAAGACCTGGGTTTTGGGCCTTCTTGAGAATTCACGTTTTGTTCAATTCAATAACTCAGCAAACATTTGTTATGTTTAAACGAAAACTAGTGCATTCATTGGATTTCGGGTCCTTAACTTTTTAGTGCAAAGCTTTTTATTATCACGTGACCTATGACGTCATTACATTGGAAAACAGAAAAATAGCTCGTTGGTGGCGAGTTAAATTAGGAAATTCTAACAAATACCTTAAATATATTTTTCTCCCAGTGCTTTATAGATTGTCGTTCGGTGTGGGTGGCTCTTGTTTGTTTTTAAAGAGAATTTGAATAAAAATGATTTTGATTATCTGGTCACGTGACCTGTTTTGCCCCATATCTCCTTAAAAAGAAATGAAAGTCACCCATTCCGAACGACAATCTATAAAGCACTTACAACGAAATAGCTTTAAGGTACTAGCAAGAGTTTATCACTTGAACTCGCCACCAACGGCTTAAACATAATTGTGCATTGCTTTTATCTCTCTAACTGGTCACGTGACCACCCCTAATGCAAATGTTTTGAGTTAAGGCTCTTTATCTACCCAAATTCTATTGATGGTCCAAATTTCAAGTCATTTTGACACGTTTTAGGAATACAACAAAAAAAATCAAAGTTTTGTTCCATAATAGCAGCTCACCCAGGCCTTAACATACTTGAGCTATAGGCAGTAGCTAGGTTATGCATGGATCAATTCCAGCTGTTACCATCCCCCCCCCCCCCCCCCCCCGGGCTGACCCCCGGGGATTTGTAAAAAAAAATTCTTGGGGCTACAAATTCCCTGTCCCTGGACCGCCAGAAATAACAAATTCCCCGCCCCAGGACAACTGAAAAGCAACCAACAATTGAATATATTAAAGGCATGTTTAGTAATCAAGCTAGACACCTTTTGGAAATAATTATTGACCATAACAGTAGAGATAAGAAGTCATCTGTGCCGTTAAACACTACCTTTTTTTATCAAAGAAAGCCTTTAACTTTGCAAGACCTTGTTCAGTTTCAAGCCAATCGGCGACAAAAATAGTCTCTTTATTGGCGAAATCCATTATTTTGAATTCCTCCATTGATTATATATACGCTCGGTCAAGTTATCCCCGCCCCCCACCCCCGGGGCAACACGTTGTTGTACAAAATCCCCGCCCCTGGAACACAGGTCCTTACAAATCCCTGGGGTATGCCGGGGGGGGGGGGGGGGGTTGGGGGGGGGGGGGGATGGTAACAGCTGGAATTGATCCATGCATTATAGGTCGTTCCAAGACCGAACTGCATTTATGGTAACAGCTTGAATATCAAAAAATGGAACTTTCTGTATGAAAAGCTGTATGATATCGTAACTATTTGATTTCAAACAGAACAAGACAAATTTTGAATCGAATTTTCTCTGGCATCCACGACATTCAAGCTCTTACCATAATGCACGATGGGACCGAAACGTCGTTCGATTATCCTTGATTTTCATAATTCAATGTTTCTCCTCAGCTTTACTTTTTTATTAGATATAGAGTTGGTGCTTTCTGATTGATACTTTAAGGGTAGATATATTAGCCTACGAATAGCCGTTACCCACGTCCCGAAAAATATTGGAGGGAGCACCGTTCCCTCCGATTTTTTTCGGTGGGTAACGGTTATTCGTAGGCTATAGATATATCTAATGATTGGATGGACATGCAGGCGGCGATGCGGAGTACACTACACTACAAAACATACATGAGCGTGTGAAAACACGTAAGATGCGTGTCATTTCTTTATAAATGATGTACGTTTGGGAGAATACTACAATACACAGCAGAGCGGAAAAACGTTTTATAGCCTCTTCTAATAAGGACACCTATAGGTTGTTAAGCTCAATATTTTGTATACAAGCCCTTTTATGCTCAAATAACAAAATGTCAAATGCCATCAAAATTCGGTGAATGGGTCTCAGAGATACAAGGCCTTGTACTTTGGGAGAGGTAACGTTTTGATCAGCAGAAAAAACATCATTTTCGTAAATATCTCCGAGAAGGTTTACTGATTTTGCCACAAGTTTTGAGTAATGGTATCACAAATGTATCAATTGCAGTTTTTGATGTATCATTGCCAGTTCTTGCATGGATGATTACTTAAAAACTGTATGAAGGTTTAAACAGCAGCAAATGTATTTGCAGTTTTTGATGTTTTGCCCGCTGTATGTCACACAGTTTTTCCGCTATGTCACACAATACACAGTATTTAGCTTGCTTCAATTTCAGACCGTATGTCAGTGTACGTGGGCATGTCTTGGAACATTGGTGGTTTCCCCCACTATATTCCTGACGCAACTGTCCCAGATTGCATGGATTAGCTTTAAAAAGACGGCGGTTTGTACGATGGGAGGAGACTGATGTATTGGCCAAAGACTCTGAAGAGTTGCAAATGGTGTACAGTTCTTTTAAAAAGTCCAGCGATAGATTGTTCCATAGATTTACAGCTCGTGGAATTACCACACAGCGCCCTAAAATATCTTAAAATATATTGTCGAGTTTCTAAAATAAACCAGACTATTTTTTTATTGTCATGGTTTAATAATAATAATAATGTCTTATTTATATACCGTAGCAGTCCTATGGCTCTGTGATGAAGGAAACAGACAACAACTTTCTCATTTTCCATGTCAAAACAAAGAGAACATACATAATAATAATAATAATAATAATAATAATAATAATAATAATAATAATAATAATAATAATAATAATAATAATAATAATAATAATATAATAATAATAATAATAATAATAATAATAATAATAATAATAATAATAATAATAATAATAATAATAATAATAATAATAATAATAATAATAATAATAATAATAATAATAATAATAATAAAGACTTTATTTAACGAGGGTAATACTTAGATCTTATTTGGGGTTTTTCCCGTAATACGGGCTGATATTTTATGAGTTGCGAATGTATTTGTCCGAGTCCCGAAGGGACCGAGGGAAAATGCGAGTAACGAGTAAAATATCAGCCCGTATTACGTATTATAAATGAATAAATTATTATTATTATTAAATTATTATTACGGGAAAAACACCAAATAAGTTATTTATTATACTACTTTGAACGAAAAAAAAATTGTCCGTTTTTGAGTAAATTTATCTATTATTTCAAAACCTTTCAATTCAAGGTCCGCGCGCTCTTTCGCTCAGTGCAAAACAAACAACAGAATACCAATCAAATGTCTTTAATCTTATTGGACAACAGGTAAATATAATGACAGCTGTCATGAAACTCGTCAAACTAGATTTTCATTCAGAACGATGTTCAGAACACACTTTTAGAGTCTGATCAAAATGAGTCAACCAACAATCAAAATGATTGAAAAAGTCGGAATAATAGCGAAAACTTCCAGCCAAAATAGAGAAGTGTGAGTTAACAAGTTTTTAATGTTGATCATCACTGTCTAATGGATGGATTCTCTTAAATCTCTTTGTAAACCTCGCTGGGGATGGTTCATCCGCCGAAGAATCTGATCGTAAACCACCAACTTTGATGGAACAATTATTGAAAACAGCCCCATAAAACATGCTTTGTTTGGAATCTGGCTCTTCTGCAGACTGAACTAGTGGATTGGATGTTAGTGTATGAGAAGGCTGGAACGGCTTAATTGAGTCGACTTGAGGCTGAATGATTCATTGTGCTTGGTTTTCTTCCTTCGATGTGCTCACTTATTTTGGAAGACATTTATTTATCTGCTGTTGTTCAGTTGAAGCTTCTGAATAGCTGTCCAAAGACTTTAGGTTTCTCTGGCCAGCCAGGGCGATGATGTTCAGAGGCTCTACGTTTTCTTTTCGTAGCGTTGAAATCATGGTTCTTCGTGCGAAATGGTTGGTAAAACGGCCATCGATATCGGCGGCTTTGCACATCTCTTTCATGAACTTTGCCAGCGAGTGTTTTCCCAGTGGCTGTCTTTTAAACCATATCTCTGATGATGATTTTGAATTGGCTGCCAAGTAGAAAGGAGAATCTGGTGTATTCATATCTTCTGGTCTGCGAGATACGTACTCCTTGAATTTACTTTACTGGGCCACCAGTTGCACTTTTCCTTCTTCTGTTTTCACCTCAAAGTCGCCGATTCTTACACGATGGTGTTCATCTTGCGCTCTCCAACCCAAGTAAACAGTGTTATGAAACCAAATTGTGCGCAGTAGGACTTGGGGAGTACTGTTGCCAAGTTGTTTCTTTTCGTACAATATCTGGATATGGTCGGTGCTCAATCCTCTGGCTTTGTTTGGTCTCTGGCCTTTTCCACACTTACGAAGCTCCTTTCTTTTACAAGCCAAGGCTTCCCGGGAACGGTTAAATTCTCTATCCAGCAAAATGGAGTACTATTTGCCTTGTTCTCTGAGGAAGCGATCGATACTACGGATATATGAGGTAAGGGTATCTGGCTCATATTCATCGCCATTTTGTTTGCGCACTTTCACTACAAAATAGGCTACATAGGAAAGAATTGTGGCGGGAAGAATTACAAATGTCAGGAGCCCATAAGTAGGAGCGTCCATACGGTATTGGCTAGTGTCACAGCGTTTTCACAAGTGTGGTTAATTTTAGAACAGTTTTCCCGCGAATTTTGACCAATCAGAGAACGTTTCCGGTATGACGTCCTTTTTGAATTTTGATGAGATGGCAGGTAAAATAAAGATGGCATCCGATAGCGACAAAGAGATTCTTCAAGTGAACTAAACTACGAATCGTCTAGTGATAGTGAGAGCAGTATTGAGAATCAATTGAAAGTGAGAGTGGTGACAATTGTGCTTCTAAAGGCATCCAAAGCTAGTAGTGGTTCGAAGAATGTTGTAGCGTGTGGATGCAAATTAGTCGAAGACTTTTAAAGACATATTTTCGTCTAAACTATTTCGTAAGAAAGTGAATTCAATTTATTCTTGGATGTGGTTTAGTGGTATCTTGTAATTATCGTTGTGGAGTTTGAAGACTGACAAGGCTATTAAAACAAATTCGCTGAAACTGCATGAGCGACAAGACGAGTGAATCAAATTACAAATAAGATTGGTGAAATTAAGCGTATTTGTTGTCATTTGTTGTGTCTTTTCTGTTACCTAAAATGACTTAAAAATGGATTGTGAATTAGTATTTTTGTGAGTTTGCCGATTTGAAATATATTAATAAAAACACCCTCATTCAAGTTTTGATGTTTAATTTAATAGATTCACTGAGCTTATTATTTTATACACACGCTTCACTGTCAATATAAAGAAGAGTTGAGCGAAACTGACTCAAAATTGCTTTGTTTTTAAATTCAGTGACCTTCTTACTGCGCCGGTACTCAGACATTCAAACAGTCGGCTGGAACTTGTCAATTAATAAAATTCAAAACTCAAACGAATTGAAAGTAAACTGATACATTCTTCGACCAAATGATCCATAATGTAGTTCAAAATCATATTTGGTTTCCATTTGGTGGGTCTTCTGACTTTTATTTTTAAGTTTTCTGATTTTTCGTGTTGATTGACAGAAGCGAAAAACCAAATTACAAGCCAACTGCCTAAATAGACTATCGCTTTGAATGCACCTTACTTGACTTTAACTTTGACTTTCTAACGTTTCAGAGGCACAACGTGTCATAATACGTTTGTATTTCTCCGTGAGGTATACAGGAACTGATATTTCTGATCAGAAAACACGCGTTCACATTATCTATCCTCGAAACTCTGCCACGAAACCGCCTGGCCATCACTTCAATTCAAATCCTGTAAGTTCACTTCGTTCGGGAAACGCAGTCTAGAATTTTAGGTCAAGGTTCAAAGTAGCGGCCTATGGAATCCCGGGAAGTTGTTGGTATGATAAAATTGTGAATCAGACACAAAGAAAACTGGATAATCCTGACTTTTATTTGTACATTCATCTCTTCGGGTCTTTCGAAATTCCGCCATTTTATTTTTGACGTGAAACCGGAAATGAAACCGCCATACTGGAAACGTTGTCTGATTGGTCAATTGACCTTCTTTCGCGGAAAAACTGTTCTAAAAATAACCACACTTGTGAAAACGCTGTGACATAGACCAAATATAGAGCATGGACGCTCCTACTTATGGGCTCCTGCAAATGTCTAGTCGTTTTTTTTTTTTTAATGTAAAAAAAAAAAATGAAAAATTCCCAACAGGTTTTGTCCAGGATTGTGGAACTGGTAAACAAGTTTTCTTCCGTATTTACGTTTCTGTCTTACCTTGAATATGTTTGATGAAATAGATTCCTCGAGGTACAAAGTGTCGATCATCATTGATAGAAAAGCATTCTCTTTGTCCTCGTCGTCCCTTGACAGACCGAATCTCAAGCCTTGAGTGAAGACAAAAACAACAAGCGCAAATAAGTTGTTGAAAGGAAGAGCACTAGCACATGAAGCCCAACCATTCATCTATTTACTGTTATAGATAAGTTGTTGAAAGGAAGAGTACTAGCACAGGAAGCCCAACCATTCATCTATTTACTGTTATAGATAAGTTGTTGAAAGGAAGAGTACTAGCACAGGAAGCCCAACCATTCATCTATTTACTGTTATAGATAAGTTGTTGAAAGGAAGAGTACTAGCACAGGAAGCCCAACCATTCATCTATTTACTGTTATAGATAAGTTGTTGAAAGGAGAGTACTAGCACAGGAAGCCCAACCATTTATCTATTTACTGTTATAGATAAGTTGTTGAAAGGAAGAGTACTAGCACAGGAAGCCCAACCATTTATCTATTTACTGTTATAGATAAGTTGTTGAAAGGAAGAGTACTAGCACAGGAAGCCCAACCATTCATCTATTTACTGTTATAGATAAGTTGTTGAAAGGAAGAGTACTAGCACAGGAAGCCCAACCATTCATTTACTGTTATAGATAAGTTGTTGAAAGGAAGAGTACTAGCACAGGAAGCCCAACCATTCATCTATTTACTGTTATAGATAAGTTGTTGAAAGGAAAGGATTTAGTTATAGATACTAGTACTAGCACAGGAAGCCCAACCATTCATCTATTTACTGTTATAGATAAGTTGTTGAAAGGAAGAGTACTAGCACAGGAAGCCCAACCATTCATCTATTTACTGTTATAGATAAGTTGTTGAAAGGAAGAGTACTAGCACAGGAAGCCCAACCATTCATCTATTTACTGTTATAGATAAGTTGTTGAAAGGAAGAGTACTAGCACAGGAAGCCCAACCATTCATCTATTTACTGTTATAGATAAGTTGTTGAAAGGAAGAGTACTAGCACAGGAAGCCCAACCATTCATCTATTTACTGTTATAGATAAGTTGTGAAAGGAAGAGTACTAGCACAGGAAGCCCAACCATTCATCTATTTACTGTTATAGATAAGTTGTTGAAAGGAAGAGTACTAGCACAGGAAGCCCAACCATTCATCTATTTACTGTTATAGATAAGTTGTTGAAAGGAAGAGTACTAGCACAGGAAGCCCAACCATTCATCTATTTACTGTTATAGATAAGTTGTTGAAAGGAAGAGTACTAGCACAGGAAGCCCACCATTCATCTATTTACTGTTATAGATAAGTTGTTGAAAGGAAGAGTTAGCACAGGAAGCCCAACCATCTATTTACTGTTATAGATAAGTTGTTGAAAGGAAGAGTACTAGCACAGGAAGCCCAACCATTTATCTATTTACTGTTATAGATAAGTTGTTGAAAGGAAGAGTACTAGCACAGGAAGCCCAACCATTCATCTATTTACTGTTATAGATAAGTTGTTGAAAGGAAGAGTACTAGCACAGGAAGCCCAACCATTTATCTATTTACTGTTATAGATAAGTTGTTGAAAGGAAGAGTACTAGCACAGGAAGCCCAACCATTTATCTATCTATTTACTGTTATAGATAAGTTGTTGAAAGGAAGAGTACTAGCACAGGAAGCCCAACCATTTATCTATTTACTGTTATAGATAAAAAGAGATGCGCGCATCTTTTTTTCCATGACATTCTCTTCAAATAAATGAAGCCCGTTTGTTTGAAGCCTGAGTCAGTAAAAAAGATCGGGATAGAGCAACATCACCGTCGTAATCGGTCAGGAAAGGGGTAGACGTGGCAGCTGAATACACCTATTTCAAAAATCGTTGTCGCAGCCGAAGCAACAGTCAACCCAGGCGGGGTACTCAGGGGTATCAGTGACGGGGAGGTGCCGAATGAGGCCAAACTTTTTAACCCAAAAAATGTCCATTACGCAAAAGCAAGACCCAAAAAATGTCCAACGGCGCAAAATCGTAGCCCAAAAAATTTTCTCCGCATAAAATCGAGAACGGTAGGATATCATTTTTATCAACCCCCAAAAAAGTCCTTGCCAAAATCTTTATATCAAAAAAAGACCACCAGAAAATTGATAACCCCAAAAAAGTCCCAAGCCGCGAATTTCAAACCCCAAAAAGGTCTTCGCACCTCCCCGTCACAATAGTACAAAACGCATGGAAATATTATAGTTCGTGAATGTTTGAAATCTTAAACCAGTGAACATTAAACTGACCAGTGAGAAAAACCGTACGAAATAATTAGTTGGCACCCTTGTACTTTACCTTATAATACAAATAACCATAAAGTACTTTTTCGTTTTGTTTTACGGATATAATACGAGCACTCCACACGCACTCTTAGAAATTTATCAGAAGTTCCTTTATTATCATTTTTGCTCTATCACCAATGAGCCCGCGAGCCTGACGGAACTAAAAGTCATATGTATTTTATATACAGCGCATGCCCAAAAGCTGTACCGCCGTGCTTGAAAATAGCACCATCGAGTGTCATGGTGGGGAAAAAAAAGATTCGAAAAAATAAGAACTTTATTTAGGGATTTGTCAGAAATTATCTGGGGAGGGAGGTCCGGGGGTGGAGATTTTAAATTGAGCGTTGAAAATGATGTGACCCTCCCTAATGATGGGAATAAAATTTCCTTACCCTCCCCTTGGGCTTGGCCTAAAATATCATGACCCCTCCCCCCGCACAGATAAAAGGGACCTGTCAATATTCATCGCCTGGGGAAATATATTCGCCTGGGGGGGGGGGGGGGGGGGGGGGGGGGGGTTGGGCCGGGAAAGATCCCTATTAATAACATCTGATCCAACCTCAAACATGTGATAGATTTCCCTGCAGCATCCCCCAATATGTACAATAAGATTTTACGACACCCCCCCCCCCCCCCCTACTACAGCCCCAAGTTGCCCCCCCCTACTACAGCCCCAAGTTGCATTGCTTAGTTTTGTGTTACTAGAAACGTCGGAAATGTTCTAATAATACCAAAATACTTTCGAAAAGGATTTTAAAAAGTCATTAAGGCAAGACAGTCTTTACACAATAATACATACCATATACATGATAGGCCTGTAGCAAGGGGAAAGGTATTAGGGGCACAATATGACAAGCTGCGAGGTCCTAGGGGGTGCGGGGGGGGGGGGGGGGGGATATTGAGGTGTGGGGTCTCTGAAATAGCATTGCTGCCTTTTGAGAGCAGTTTCCAGCAAGTTTAAACTGACAGAAAATTGATCTTGTGGCCGAATCTTGACCCACCCTTTCCCAAGTGATCCGTGAACCCCCCCCCCCCCCCCCCCCCCCCCCCCCCCCCCCCCCCCCCCCCCCCGGCTCCCAAATCCTTCGAACCTCCAGACGAAAAATAATGACAGGTCCCTATATATAAATACTGTTTTTACACTAGTGTGAGCTTTTTATATGGAAGCAAAACTGAAATAACACCTGTTCTAGTTTGAACATAGATATATGACGAACTTAATTTTTATAGTGCTTTGAATCGCACAGCATGAGCACAGCATGAGCACAGCATGAAAGGTGTCCGTATGTCAGCAGGATATATATTATACAGATAGTATTACAAGGATGTATTATTTATTTTTAGCTGTTCAGGGAATAAAATTAATCTGATGTTCTCAAGCGGCAACACTACTGAAATAGTTTTAACTTACGAGTATACAGTGTACGTACGGGTAACTGAATATGTAAAAATATTTACGACTTGATCTCACTATAATTGTGATTTTGTAAACTCGATCGTTTTATGGGAGAACCGTAGCAGTAATATTTACAACTTGGTCTAACTTGTTACTGTTAATTGCCGCCCAATGAAACACCGGGAGAAATATAGTAAACTGTATCTCTCACAGAGTTACAACCTTCAGCCAAGCAACTCTGCTGTTTCAAGGCAGTCAATTTTGTTAAATGTTAGTGGCTGGCTAGTTGTGTTTTGTTTTAAAGCTGGTATTCGAGTATCGAGTATATTGTTAATTGCCGCCCAATGAAACACCGGAAGAAATCTCTCACAGAGTTACAACCTTTCAGCCAAGCAACTCTGCTGTTTCAAGGCAGTCAATATTGTTAAATGTTATGGGATTGGAAATGAAAATGTAGCCTCCCACAGAATTACAGCAAATATCACTGAATTTAATTGCGTTACATGTAGACGTCGTTCAAGAAGAAGGACAAATTAAATGGCTTTGAGTTAACGGGGTTATACATATATCCCTGGAAGCGAAAGCAACGCAAACCTATTCAGTCTGAGCTTATTTCATTATGAGATATTCCGCGAATGATACCGCTATACGCTAAAACTACTATATCATAGAACTCGAATCAAGCTCATCATGTGTGCTCATGAGCGGCACAAATATGAGAGATAAGTTTTAGATGCTAGTTTTATGTATTACTTACACGGTACACGCATGTTTTTCTGAAATGTGCATGATGAAACTCTGCCGGATATTTTGAATTTTGGCGCCACTTTGTAGCGTGGTCAAAATATTGTAATATTTTAGCTCTTTGACGACCAGAAGCTATAATAGTGAAAGATGTATTATCGATCTATAATTACACTACTTTGATAAAAGTGATCAGAATGGCAGTAAAAGCACATCTTAAAGCAATACTTATCTGGTAACCGGTTTGGTCAATTGCATCCTAGTTTGTATCATTAGGTCGCGAAACTGCTCGTATATATAAACAGGCATCTGCCGACACATCTCGAATAGCCGTCGATGGTTTCTGTATAACTACGTCGCATATACCCCGTTCCCGTTTTGTATGTTCTTCGGTGATATCCTTCATGACGATCGACTCAGTGGTAACTCGGAGCTGCTGCAGAATATATAATACACAGCCTACTAGTCCTACTGATATTACTTTATTTTGTCGTCGTTTGACATGGTTCACATTAGCATAGCAAGACCACATGCTGATGTTGGTCGGTTCAACCGACGAACATCAGCAGGGTGCCACAAATTCAGATCACATAAAGTTCGTCAGTCCATTGTAAATCGTAATTTTGGGCCACTTTTGCGCATTTTGCATGGTCTATATAGTCCATTGATATACATGATGAAGATGATGGTCATGGTTTTGCTATTCCTGTCACACTATAATATTAAAACACAATGCCCTTTATGTTCACATGAGCGTAAATTTATGTGACCTTCCCTTTTCACTGACTGTTTTCTCATGACCCTCCCTTTTCAGGGGCTCAAAAAGTTATGACCCTCCCCCATTTTCCATCCCCGCTCCTCCCTGCTAATTTCTGACAAGTCCCTTAGTAGTGTCATTTTCTGCTCAGCTACAGCTGAGCTTTGAAAATTCGGAAAAAGCCTTCTTGTTATTGCATAACCCGAGCCAGGAGCCCATAAGTAGGAGCATCCATGTCACTGTGCACTTCCGGTTTTATTTGCAGCACTAGGAACTCCTTTTATTTGCAGCAACTAATTTCATTTGCTGCATGCAACTATTTTGTTTCTTGCAACTCGTTTTCTTTGGCTGCAACTCGTGCTATTTGCCGCAACTCGTTAATTTGCAGCAACAGTCGGTGATTGGCCAATTTCGAGCCAACTGAACTTGTTCAAACGCTGTGAGAGATCGATTTTAAAGCTGCATGGGCTCCTGTCCGAGCTAAAGACTAGTCCCGTCCGGCCCTCCCGCTCAGTTAGTAAATGCATCGTATTAAATTTAGTCGCTCTCAGTTGATTGGAAAAAGAGAAAAGTAAGGATAGAAGAATGAACTACCACGGTGTATTACTGATTTTCTTCTTTTCGAAGCCCATGTAGTTGGTTGTCGTCTAGTATG
>JAUJYZ010001299.1:68426-90926 GCA_033675265.1 Actinostola sp. cb2023
AGGGCCAGCCCAGGGGATAACAGCCCTGCCGTTCGGTGGAACCGAAAGGGAATAAGACTCCCCTGCAACATAGCGTAAAATGAAAGGTCACTTCCGGTGTATTTCCTAATTTGCATATTATCTTGTGGTCAAATTTCAAGTTTCAAGCTCATTAACTCCGACATTTTACAGTAAACACGCGTGCAGCCGTACTTTCATAAATTTATAGCAAGATAACAGCACGTATCGAAGAAAACTTAACATCGGAAAATAAAATTATTACGACAATAAAACAACTTAATTTAATCCGTACCTCTGAAATGTTTGTCTATCCAGCGATTTTCTTTGAGTGAGTACGGCCCAGAATGGCCGTGTTTTGTATGGAAATCAGGCCGTCGCGAAGAAAACCAGCTTCTTGTGCTTTACGAACGTCCACAATAAAATACTTAACATCGGAAATCTGATGTACTTCTACAGACATTTCAGAGACTTGTATTCGTTTGCCAATAAAATAAGCGTATCATGCGATTTTTCAAGCTTTTTTGTGGTCGCTGTATACGGACAGAACGCCAAATTGCCCAAGTTCGCGAACGTTTTTCTCTTGCCAGAAGGCTTTCTTCGTCTGCCATATTAGATAATGTAGTAGCCAGGCCTCTGTTCCATAGGGAAACCAAGTTTTCTGGACCCAGACTCCCTTAGATAATCGATTAAATTTGACTGAAAAAGGCTGAGAATCAAGAGGATTGGCCGAATGGGAACTGGGCCCTAATTTAAAAAATTCTCGCGGGATCTTGCGATTTCTGCCTCGGAAAAATACATAAACACGGTCTTTTGGGGGGAAAATACAGGATTGTTTTTCATTATGTTTTTAAATTATTGAAATGTTTTATTTTTGTCATTCAACCAAAAACGTGGTCATGACCTGATTTCTTGGGCAATTTTACGCTATGAGCACTGTTACACCCAGGGTGATGGAGGAGGGAAAGAGATAAATATAAATAAATAAATAAAACATGCTTAAATCACTGTGGCAACCCAACATTTCATGGCAAACAAACTTTAATGACTAACAAAGGCTCTCCGGCCAATAATGACATAAAGCCTTGAGCAGAGGAGCTACAATGAATATTGTCCTTAAATTCGCGCTCCAAGGGCCCCTGTTAAAGGCATAAACAACGTAAACCGGCCCATCCACATAAGACAGCGACATATGAAATAACAGACATGAAACGACCAGTAAACGGGCGAGACAATCGCATCAGTCTGGACAAACGAGTAAAGCGGCGGAACGACCGCAACAGTACCTGGTATGGGCAGGAAACAGGCGGAACGATCAAGAACGACAGCAAACACGCGGAACGACCGCAACCATTACTGGAAACGACCAGTAAACAGGCGGACCAACCTCGACAATCTGGAATTTACCGACCAGCAAATATGCGGACTCACCGCGACAATCTGGAATTTACCGACCAGCAAATATGCGGACTCACCGCGACAATCTGGAATTTACCGGCCAGTCGCATGACAGATGCGGACTCACCGCGACAATCTGGAATTTACCGACCAGTAAACAGGCGGACCAACCGCGACACTCTGGAATTTACCGACCAGCAAACAGGCGGACCAACTGCGACAATCTGGAATTTCCCGACCAGTAGCATGACATATGCAGACTCACTGCGACAATCTGGAATTTCCCGACCAGTTAACATGCATGCAGACTCACTGCGACAATCTGGAATTTCCCGACCAGTTAACATGCAGACTCGCTGCGACAATCTGGAATTTCCCGACCAGTTAACATGCAAACTCACTGCGACAATCTGGAATTTCCCGACCAGTCACATGCAGACTCGCTGCGACAATCTGGAATTTCCCGACCAGTTAACATGCAGACTTACTGCGACAATCTGGAATTTCCCGACCAGTTAACATGCAGACTCGCTGCGACACTCTGGAATTTCCCTACCAGTTAACATGCAGACTCACTGCGACAATCTGGAATTTCCCGACCAGTTAACATGCAGACTCGCTGCGACACTCTGGAATTTACCGACCAGTAGCATGACATATGCAGACTCACTGCGACAATCTGGAATTTCCCGACCAGTTAACATGCATGCAGACTCACTGCGACAATCTGGAATTTCCCGACCAGTTAACATGCAAACTCACTGCGACAATCTGGAATTTCCCGACCAGTCACATGCAGATTCGCTGCGACAATCTGGAATTTCCCGACCAGTTAACATGCAGACTTACTGCGACAATCTGGAATTTCCCGACCAGTTAACATGCAGACTCGCTGCGACACTCTGGAATTTCCCTACCAGTTAACATGCAGACTCACTGCGACAATCTGGAATTTTCCGACCAGTTAACATGCAGACTCGCTGCGACACTCTGGAATTTACCGACCAGTAGCATGACATATGCAGACTCACTGCGACAATCTGGAATTTCCCGACCAGTTAACATGCATGCAGACTCACTGCGACAATCTGGAATTTCCCGACCAGTTAACATGCAGACTCGCTGCGACAATCTGGAATTTCCCGACCAGTTAACATGCAAACTCACTGCGACAATCTGGAATTTCCCGACCAGTTAACATGTTGACACACCGCGATAATCTGGAGTAGACCACTGAGCTACACGGGCGGATCAACTGAGCCTAAAAGAAATGAAAATATAGAACAAAACCAAAGTAGTAAACAGCAAAGTTTATGACTACAATATCGAAAACGCATGATAAACATTCCTTAATGCAAGTGAGTAAAGAAACACAATGGGAGCTAATTATGAAGGCATGTGAAAGCGAGCGTAACACGTGGAATGAAAAGGCGACGAGAACACATATGCAAATGCCAAGCAGCCAAAACTAAAGCAAAGAAAAATAACCTGGAAATATAACCGCTATGTTAGAGAGACCCGAGACAAAAAAGCAGAAATATACGAGTAAAATAACTAGGCAACCCGCGTGAGTGGAATAGAAAGAAGTGAGCGGAAGCCACCAGGAATAATGACATGACCACAACACAACGGCCACGTGTACGAACAAACCAAGAACGGTAAACAACTCTGAAGCAAATAAAACCTATATAAGAACCAAACCGTTTACCTACAAGTCCAAGTATTCCCTAATAGAATGAACACCACACCATTAGAACCTTCAGAGCCTGGACGAGCGAATGTGAAGAAGCTTGCCATCAGGCCAGCGTCTTGAGCTGGCGGGGAAAGCAGTGGGAACCGTTGAAAGTAGAGAAGAGAAAGAACCACGAACATCGCCGACTTGAAGTTCAGAAGGGTTGCGCGCTTGAAATTATGGAGCAGGACGTTGGGAAGCCATACACTGGTAGAAGCATTAAATGTAGACCTTTGTGAAGACGACACTGTTCGCTGCTCAACGCTTACTATCGAGTGACGATGGGGCATGGTTACTCAGCCCTTATATACGCTGTGAGAGACCGCTGAGCATAGTGCAAAGGTGCCGTCCAATTTCGTCTGGGTTTCTTGCAAAGTTGATTGAAACGCATTTCAATTCACGAAGGCAGAAGAAAAGACAACTGAATGCATCCTGGACTTCGGTTGATGCTATCCCTTCACCTCCCTCCATGAAAGAAAAGGGCTTTTTTTGAAAGTCGGACGATCTGTAACGATCGCTGTCCGAGCACATCACTTCACTAAACGGCACGAAAAGATGAGTGAAAATAAACACAACTATCATGATGTGCAATACACAAGTTGGAAGCATTGTTGACTGAAGCATACTCGTCGTGGCTCAGTTGTTGGATATGCTATGAGTAGTGCCGTAACCAAGCTCTAACGACAGATGAGGTAAGAATGAAAACTTGAGTTTCCTCGTGTTGCCTATATATACACTGATGTATCTAAGACCTTGATGAATGTCTTGTAAATAAAGTATACATTAGGAAGCCTATTAAAGACTATTCAATTAAGACGTCAGACTAAAAGTGCGGCTTTTATTAGAAAACAGCGTGAGGGAAGTCTTCTTTTAAGGCACTAATTGAACATTTATTAAACATACTATGATCCTCCTAGTTCGGCCATTTTACCGTTTTTCTATCAAGAAGTTTATTGATTTTATTTCCATGACTTGTCTTTTATTTATTTGAATACTTTTGCCATTTGTTGTCTTGAGCGATGACATTGGTGTGTTGTGATGTCACACATGCAAGGAACGGTTTCAGAAACGTCGCGAATCAGGTCGTTATTGAGTCCATTATTTAAATGCTCCAACTGAATGACAACAAATGGCTTTGTGCGAGATTAAACGAAAAGGATATTTGTCAGCACATATATTGTAGTTGGAATTTCAGTTATGATGGAAGGTCACAATAGTACAAAACGCATGGAAATATTATAGTTCGTGAATGTTTGAAAACTTAAACCAGTGAACATTAAACTGACCAGTGAGAAAAACTTAATAATTAATTAGCACCCTTGTACTTTACCTTATAGTACAAAGAACCATAAAGTACTTTTTCGTTTTGTTTTACGGATATAATACGAGCACTCCACAAGCACTCTTAGAAATTTACCAAAAGTTATTTTATTATCATTTTTGCTCTATCACCAATGAGCCCGCGAGCCTGACGGAACTAAAAGTCAGATGTATTTTATATACAGCGCATGCCCAAAAGCTGTACCGGCGTGCTTGAAAATAGCACCATCGAGTGTCATGGTGAGGAAAAACAAAATTCGAAAAAATAAGAACTTTATATTATTTAGGGATTTGTCAGAAATTAGCTGGGGAGGGAGGGGGGGGGGGGGGGGGGGTGGATATTTTAAATTGAGCGTTGAAAATGATGTGACCCTCCCTCATGATGGGAATAAAATTTCCTTACCCTCCCCTTGGGCTTGGCCTAAAATATCATGACCCCTCCCCCCGCACAAATAAAAGGGACCTGTCAATATTCATCGCCTGGGGGGATTTGCCTGGGGGGGGGGGGGGGGGGGCGAATCGTCGTGACCCACCCTTTCCCAAGTGATCCCCCTTAACCAAGTGAACTCCCCCCCCCCCTCCCCTCCCCCCCCCCCCCCGGCTCCCAAATCCTTCGAACTTCCAGACGAAAAATAATGACAGGTCCCTATATATAAATACTGTTTTTACACTAGTGTGAGCTTTTTATATGGAAGCAAAACTGAAATAACACCTGTTCTAGTTTGAACATATATATATATATATATATATCCAGAAAACCTAAATATTTATAAAGCTAGGAAATGATAAGAGTGTATGGAAAGGCATTGAATATACTCACTGTATTAAAATTTAATCTGACTGTGACAACTATATATGAAAATCGTCATTTCAGGCCATTTCAGTTGCGCATTTTTGAGCAAAAATCCATTGTCAATCGTAATTTTGGGCCACGTTTGCGCATTTTTCATGGTCACCAAACATGGCCACCAAAAATGGCCACCAAAAATGACCGTTTTCATCGATTTTTGAGCATTTTACCAAGGCTATAGTCCATTGATATACATGATGAAGATGATGATGATGGTTTTGCTATTCCTGTCATACTATAATATTAAAACACAATGCTCTTTATGTTAACATGAGCGTAAATTTATGTGACCTGCCCTTTTCACTGACTGTTTTCTCATGACCCTCCCTTTTCAGGGACTCAAAAAGTTATGACCCTCCCCCATTTTCCACCCCCGCTCCTCCCTGCTAATTTCTGACAAGTCCCTTAGTAGTGTCATTTGTTGCTCAGCTACAGCTGAGCTCTGAAAATTCGGAAAAAGCCTTCTTGTTATTGCATAACCCGAGCCAGGAGCCCATAAGTAGGAGCATCCATGTCACTGTGCACTTCCGGTTTTATTTGCAGCACTAGGAACTCCTTTTATTTGCAGCAACTAATTTCATTTGCTGCATGCAACTATTTTGTCTCTTGCAACTCGTTTTCTTTGGCTGCAACTCGTGCTATTTGCCGCAACTCGTTAATTTGCAGCAACAGTCGGTAATTGGTCAATTTCGAGCCAACTGAACTTGTTCAAACGCTGTGAGAGATCGATTTTAAAGCTGCATGGGCTCCTGTCCGAGCTAAAGATTAGTCCTGTCCGGCCCTCCCGCTCAGTTAATAAATGCATCGTATTAAATTTAGTCGCTCTCAGTTGATTGGAAAAAGACAAAAGTAAGGATAGAAGAATGAACTATCACGGTGTATTACTGATTTTCTTCTTTTCGAAGCCCATGTAGTTGGTTGTCGTCTAGTATGTCTACAGTAGTTTCTTGGGTGGGATAGTCCGGCTCCAATGCTGCGACACGTTCGACATATTTTCTGACAATCTCACCTGGAGATTTGAAGTAGAAGTCGTACAATTCTGACGGAACCAGTTTGAAGCCGCCATAGTCTACCGGAGAGTCGTAAATAGTGCAAAGGTGCAGTCCAATTTCGTCTGGGTTTCTTGCAAAGTTGATTGAAACGCATTTCAATTCGCGAAGGCAAAATAAAAGACAACTGAATGCATCCTGGACTTCGGTTGATGCTATCCCTTCACCTCCCTCCATGAAAGAAAAGGGCTTTTTTTGAAAGTCGGACGATCTGTAACGATCGCTGTCCGAGCACATCACTTCACTAAACGGCACGAAAAGATGAGTGAAAATAAACACAACTATCATGATGTGGAATACACAAGTTGGAAGCATTGTTGACTGAAGCATACTCGGCGTGGCTCAGTTGTTGGATATGCTATGAGTAGTGCCGTAACCAAGCTCTAACGACGGATGAGGTAAGAATGAAAACTGACTTGAGTTTCCTCGTGTTGCCTATGCATACACTGATGTATCTAAGACCTTGATGAATGTCTTGTAAATAAAGTATACATTAGGAAGCCTATTAAAGACTATTCAATTAAGACGTCAGACAAAAAGTGCGGCTTTTATTAGAAAACAGCGTGAGGGAAGTCTTCTTTTAAGGCACTAATTGAACATTTACTAAACATACTATGATCCTCCTAGTGGGGCCATTTTACCGTTTTTCTATCAAGAAGTTTATTGATTTTATTTCCATGACTTGTCTTTTATTTATTTGAATACTTTTGCCATTTGTTGTCTTGAGCGATGACATTGGTGTGTTGTGATGTCCCACATGCAAGGAACGGTTTCAGAAACGCCGTGAGACAGGTTGTTGAGTCCATTAGTTAAATGATCCAATAATATAATGACAACAAATGGCTTGGGGTGAGATTAAATGTAAAGGATATTTGTCAGCACATATATTGTAGTTGGAATTTCAGTTATGATGCAAGGTCACAATTATAGTACAAAACGCATGGAAATATTATGGTTCGTGAATGTTTGAAAACTTAAACCAGTGAACATTAAACTGACCAGTGACAAAACCGTACGAAATAATTAACCCTTGATGGCAAAACAGAGCCAGTACTTTATCATAGTACAAAGAACCATAAAGTAGTTTTTTGTTTTGTTTTACGGATATAATACGAGCACTCTACATGGACTTCTAGAAATTTACCAGAAGTTATTTTATTATCATTTTCGCTCTATCAATGAGCCCGCGAGCCTGACGGAACTAAAAGTCAGATGTATTTTATATACAGCGCATGCCCAAAGCTGTATCGGCGTGCTTGAAAATAGCACCATCGAGTCTCAAAGCTGAAAGAAGAAAAACACGAACAGATTCGAAAAAATAAGAACTGTAATTATTAGTGTCATTTTTTTTAAAGAAAGCCAAGGATTGTACGTCAACAAATTTAGACAATCGACGAATTTGGAGATGGTTCTATCAAAATTACACAACGTAGCAAAATACAGTAAATATATACGACTTGTCAAGGGAGTCGTGTAGAACTTACTTGCGCATGCGTAAAGAGCATGATTGGTTAGTGCGCGGCAATACGCGGCCTTCTAAGCGAGAGGTGTCCGGTCCGATTCTTCATGACCTCACATCCTTGTTTCGACTTCTTTCTAATCCATGTAGCTCAGTTCAGTTTTAAATACCCGTAAAACACTGATAGAAAGAGTAAAGTGCGCACCGTCGGCCTCAGGTTTGTCAGTTGGATTACTGTTACGAGTTATCGACGTTAAATAAGTTTACTTTACTCTACTTTATGCGTGCCATGTAACCAGGCAGACAATACATATGCGGCTTCTTCTAGTCCCACTGTTGTTCAAATAATGCATAGCACTATCCGTTGGATAAATCTTTATCCAGTGCATAAAATCATAAGTAATATACAATATGGACGGCCGATCTGTGTGGGATTTACAAACTCGTGAAATAGACATTATAGTAGCTGGACTAGCATGAGGAGCCCCGTACCATTCTTTTTTGGTCCCAGCAGGGTAGGTAGTTGCGGTGGTAGAGGTGTATATTGGCTTATAATCAGTTTGATCATAGCTATCAACATGTACAATCATTCCTTTCTGACGACGAAGCTGTACAGATCAGCTACTGTACTGTCAATTCTTAATGGGATAATTCTTTATATGGACATGGAATTAGTTATTGGCGCCAGAATCAAAACTTTGCTTGTTCATTCCTTCGCATCTCGCCGAGTAGGCATGTTGTATCGTGTAGTCTAGTCACTTCTTTATGGAAATGTCTATTAGTACGCGCTATATTCAGACTTGTGTGCCTGGCACATGGAACCAAGATTGTTCGCTAGAACCACGTTTTTTGTCTTTTAAAAACAAATACATCAATGAAATCTATGATCCTCCTAGTGGGGCCATTTTACCGTTTTTATTTCAAGAAGTTTGGTGATTTTATTTCCATGACTTGTCTTTTATTTATTTGAATACTTTTGCCACTTGTTGTCTTGAGCGATGACATTGCCACATGCAAGGAACGCTTTCAGAAACGCCGCGAGTCAGGTTGTTGAGTCCATTAGCTAAATGCTCCAATAATGACAACAAATGGCTTGGTGCGAGATTAAACGAAAAGATTGTCAGTGCTAAAAGACAAAAAATGAACCATAAACAAGTCCCAAAAGCACCGAAAGCCAAAAGTACATACACGGCATGGATGATGTTTTAGCATTTCAAGAAGCTTTTCTTTGGATGACTCTGCAGAAAGCAGCGGAAAACGATCGATACTAGATTGACGATTGAGTGATGTGTTTTTAGCCATTGTCAAAATCAGAGAAAGATCACTACAAAAGGTAATAAATGAAGCGTAGATCACTTTTTACTCTGTGTTTTCATTCTTTGTCTGACTTCGAAAAATGATCGTTTTTTTTTTCACAGCTGACTGCCGTGTTGTGTTAGTTCAGTCGATCGTGTACTGTTGCTTGCAAACCTATTTTTCAGATAGTGGTATAAACAAATAATAGCATGGTTTGTACACAGGTAGCCCAAGCTCTACTCATGGCAGCTTTGCCAATCAGTTTTATTGAAAAACCTAAAATCACAATTTCTCTCAAAATTCTGAATAAAGTTCACTAAAACAAATACAGTGTGTTTTACTATATATTATTCACATCTGGAGTGAATTTCAGCTCATTTGAATCATTTTGGGTATTTGTTTTCCCCTCATATGTATACTGTGACAAGGTAGGAATCAAAGCACGAAAAAACGAATTCAAACGGCCACAAATTCAAGCGTTTATTTCTCCAAAAAAGGTTGACATCCAAAATTGAAACTCATCACAGCTTGAATAGACAATATATACATCTGAATATCCCCAAAACATAACCCTACCTCTTTCCACGAATTTAGAAATGATCTCCAAACACGATAATCCACCGTTGAAAATCATCAAAACAGGCGTGACCTAAAAAAGTCGGTGTATATATTGTCTATTCAAGCTGTGATGAGTTTCAATTTTGGATGTAATTTCTGACAAGTCCCTTAGTAGTGTCATTTTTTGCTCAGCTACAGCTGAGCTCTGAAAATTCGGAAAAAGCCTTCTTGTTATTGCATAACCCGAGCCAGGAGCCCATAAGTAGGAGCATCCATGCTACATATTGGGTCTATGTCACGGCGTTTGAACAAGTTTGGGTATTATACAACACAATTTCTCGAAATTGACCAATAACTGTGGTCACTGTGCACTTCCGGTTTTATTTGCAGCACTAGGAACTCCTTTTCTTTGCAGCAACTAATTTTATTTGCTGCATGCAACTATTTTGTCTGTTGCAACTCGTTTTCTTTGGTTGCAACTCGTGCTATTTGCCGCAACTCGAGCTCGTTAATTTGCAGCAACAGTCGGTGATTGGTCAATTTCGAGCCAAAACTGAACTTGTTCAAACGCTGTGATAGATCGATTTTAATGCTGCATTGATGCTCCTACTTATGGGCTCCTGTCCGAGCTAAAGACTTTCCCGTCCGGCCCTCCCGCTCAGTTAATAAGTGCATCGTATTAAATTTAGTCGCTCTCAGTTGATTAGAAAAAGACAAAAGTAAGGATAGAAGAATGAACTACCACGGTGTATTACTGATTTTCTTCTTTTCGAAGCCCATGTAGTTGGTTGTCGTCGACTAGTATGTCTACAGTAGTTTCTTGGGTGGAATAGTCCGGCTCCAATGCTGCGACACGTTCGACATATTTTCTGACAATCTCACCTGGAGGTTTGGAGTAGAAGTCGTACAATTCTGACGGAACCAGCTGGAAGCCGCCATAGTCTACCGGAGAGTCGTAAATAGTGCAAAGGTGCCGTCCAATTTCGTCTGGGTTTCTTGCAAAGTTGATTGTAACGCATTTCAATTCACGAAGGCAGAAGAAAAGACAACTGAATGCATCCTGGACTTCGGTTGATGCTATCCCTTCACCTCCCTCCATGAAAGAAAAGGGCCGGTTTATTTGAAAGTCGGACGATCTGTAACGATCGCTGTCCGAGCACATCACTTCACTAAACGGCACGAAAAGATGAGTGAAAATAAACACAACTATCATGATGTGCAATACACAAGTTGAAAGCATTGTTGACTGAAGCATACTCGTCGTTGCTCAGTTGTTGGATATGCTATGAGTAGTGCCGTAACCAAGCTCTAACGACGGATGAGGTAAGAATGAAAACTTGAGTTTCCTCGTGTTGCCTATACATACACTGATGTATCTAAGACCTTGATGAATGTCTTGTAAATAAAGTATACATTAGGAAGCCTATTAAAGACTATTCAATTAAGACGTCAGACTAAAAGTGCGGCTTTTATTAGAAAACAGCGTGAGGGAAGTCTTCTTTTAAGGCACTAATTGCACATTTATTAAACATACTATGATCCTCCTAGTTCGGCCATTTTACCGTTTTTATTTCAAGAAGTTTGGTGATTTTATTTCCATGACTTGTCTTTTATTTATTTGAATAATTTTGCCATGTTGTCTTGAGCGATGACATTGGTGTGTTGTGATGTCCCACATGCAAGGAACGCTTTCAGAAACGCCGTGAGTCCGGTTGTTGAGTCCATTAGTTAAATGATCCAATAATGACAACAAATGGCTTGGGGCGAGATTAAATGTAAAGGATATTTGTCAGCACATATATTGTAGTTGGAATTTTCTTTCAGATTCATGGAAAATCACATTTTCGACATATTTCCATGCAGTTTAAAACTAGGAAATAGAAATTTATGCCGTCAGTCACACTTAGGTTCCTTAATATTTTAAATGGGACAATGTTGACTTCCGGTGGTCACGTGACATTTAGGGGAGAAAAATAGAAATTTGCAAATAGGCTGATGGGTGTCTTATATTTCAAAGTTCTTTTGGTGTTAAATTGTTACGTTTGATGTGCTTAATAATAATCTGTCCGGTATGGTTGACTAATGAGATAATCGGCAAAATGGGTCACGTGACCATGTCATGAATTTCAATATTGTCATTTTTCTCATTAACACGAAACTAACGTCAGCCATACCGGACAGATTGTTATTAAGCTCATCGAATTTAACAATTTCACATCAAAAGAACTTTGAAATAAAAGACACCCATCAGCCCATTTGCAAATTCCTGTTTGCACCATACATTTCTTTGTGTTTAGTTTCTTGAATTATTTTATTTCTATGAAGCTAAAAGTTTGGATCAAGGAGTTTTCTTACATTATTTGTGCTTAGGATTGATTGTCTGACCAGTTTTCTTCAATGCAGAGCTGTTATCTCAACAAAACATTGAGATATTTTGACCACAAAACTACAAAGAAATGTATGGAGTTGAATGTTGGGTTGCAATTGAGTAGATGACGTCACTGACTCCGCGAAAGATTCATACAAATATAGTACTTCCCTCTGGAATATCGAAAAAAAGATTTTAACTAGTGATTATTAGACCCTTGAAGAATTATTCAATGAAGTTTCAGCTAAATTAAATTTCGAACGATTTTCGTCAGAGTCCCCCTTTAACAGGCTTGAGTTGTTTTATTTTTTTTCTGAGGTGAAGTTTGTTCTTTCAATTATGACGGGAGGTCACAATACTACAAAACGCATGGAAACGTTATGGTTCGTGAATGTTTGAAATCTTAAACCAGTGAACATTAAACTGACCAGTGAGAAAACCGTACGAAATAATTAGTTGGCACCCTTGTACTTTACCTTATAATACAAAGAACCATAAAGTACTTTTTCGTTTTGTTTGACGGATATAATACCACACGCACTCTTAGAAATTTATCAGAAGTTACTTTATTATCATTTTTGCTCTATCAGCAATGAGCCCGCGAGCCTGACGGAACTAAAAGTCAGATGTATTTTAAATACAGCGCATGCCCAAAAGCTGTACCGGTGTGCTTGAAAAAATGATTCGCAAAAATCAGAACTGTAATTAATAGTGTCAAGAAAGCCAAGGATTGTACGTCAAAAAATCTGGACAATCGACGAATTTGAAGATGGTTCTATCGAAATTACACTGCCAAGTGACTGAAATCAAATCGCTTGGGGATGGGGTTATTTGGCAGATGCATTCAGATGCATTTTGTGTTATCGCGTGTTATTTCAGTTCGACATCCTTTTTGATGGCGATACTTGGTCTACCAGCAAATTAAGCCACTAATTGACCGTAATATCTCAGCTTTCCAAGAGTATGATAGCCAAGTTCACTGGAACTTCCTACATCACCAAACCTAGAATTTAGTGAAGACCAAACATACCATATTACTGCAGTGTAGACGTATAGCATAGAGGGAATATGAATAGATTAGGATGGGAGGATAGAAGGAAGGTAGAAAGCCGAGGTGGGTTTTAGATGGATGGATGGATGGATGGATAGATAGATAGATAGATAGATAGATAGATAGATAGATAGATAGATAGATAGATAGATAGATAGATAGATAGATAGATAGATAGATAGATAGATACATAGAACATAGATACATAGATAGATACATACATACATAGATAGATAGATACATAGATAGATAGATAGATAGATAGATAGATAGCTCTGCAGAATGGGGAGTTTGCAGGTCTTGCGTGACATTTTAAATTTTAATCCAACAACAACAAAAATATGATATTTGAAAAGAGCACACCAACGTTAGCACTATATACGTTTCCTGAAAAAAAAGCCAACTTCGGTCGCCCATAACTTTCGCTCTATTCATCGAAATTACTTCAAAATTTCAATTTTGGAACACTTTATGTGCTCCTTTCAAATATTATATTTGCGTTTTTGTTGGTTTAAAATTTAAAATGTCACGCAAGACCTGCATGCAAACTCCCCATTTCAATGTGGGGTCTACTGTGATGCAATCTACTTGTGTTCATACCTTAGCGAAATGACAGGAAGATCTTCTTTGTAGTTCAGTAAACCAGAATCTTCGCGCCAAACGCCCTCGTTTGCGTCACAGTTACATCTAGCATTCTTGGCACAACTTTGCGTCACGCCACATGCGCACAATCCACTGTCACGTGTCACGTGACGCGCCGCCCCAGTACTTCATTTGACGCCCATCACGTGACACAAGCCATGATACCTGCGAACCTCCATAATGATCTGAATAATAATAGAAAGAGCTCAAATGTAGAAAGACGACTGGAGTAAATTAAACAGGACAAAAATATCGATCCCTGCATGACCTACCCAGTAACATTGCATCCACACACTCGTATTTGATGTACTGTTCACAATGGGTTGAGATGGATGTCAATGCTCGTAGTTGATCACTAGATATCCCATCATAAACCACATCACGTTTATAGCACCCATTAGCCTCACAACCATCCACTAGGGTGCGGGCTTCGCTGTTGTGACTCACAACTGTCACGCCAATGCCATTGTGACTGGTCATGTTACAGTAGACGCTAAATGGCTGCGCTGCACCGTTAGGTCCATCAGGATCAATGACGTAATCCTTGCTTTCATGGTACCCAAGAGACTTTGCGTTACTACAAGACTTGGGAGCTGGAGAGAAAATCAGAACATGTTGCAGAGTACATTGAAATTACGACCACCATCAACACAACTGAAAACGATAGGTACATTTGACCACAATCCTTAGCGCGCAGAAAGCATGTAGTATATCTTTGAGAATGACATGCTCGAGGATCCAGCGGTTTTTGTCCGCGCTCCGAAGTCACCGGCCGAAACAACCCGCTGGATAAATTACCTGCTATTACGAGTTCTGTGGCGTGATACGAATCTTGATTTTGATTGGCCCTCTTTTTGAGGGTAAAAAAGAGGGCCAATCAAAACTCGACCATAATTTTCAAAGATAGCGTCCATGTTGACGGATGTTTTAAAGAAATGCATTTGCGTGATGCGATCGATCACGTACTCTAGTTTTTCCCCGGGATCGATTTCCTAAAGCCAGAACAGTTCATGGACCTTCATGGTTCTCGAAGCGTTTAATTATCGTTAAAAAAAAAGGGGAATGATATTTTGCACAGCTACCGACAGGATATGGCAAAAGCTTGATATTTTTGCTTGTGATATCCGATCCTTAGCGCTGGTAAATGTGTTGTTTGAATTGGGAGGCCAGAAACGATTTGAAGCTACAAGTACCGCCAACTGAAAGAATACGCACCACGAGTACGGAATACGGAGTTTTCAGCGTATATATCATTATGAACAATCTGGACTTCAGTTGTCACTTCATTTTTGACATTTCTTTAGTGTCTGAAATGCGAGCTATACTAAATCCGTTTGAGAGCGTATCACGCCCTAGAACTCGTACTAGTAGGTAATTTATCCAGCGGGTTGTTTCGGCCGGTGACTTCGGAGCTCGGACAAAAACCGCTGGATCCTCGAGCATGTGAGAATGACCGTAAGAAAGAGTTTTGAAAATGAAAATTTCAAAACAAAAAGCAATGTGGGCGCAGTTCCCGAAAGGCTGATTAGGCTGATTAGTTAAAATGAATGTATTTCTCGACAGGTTTCAGATCTTGGCAGTGGTTTGTAGCGGGGAATTATACTATCACTCCTATTTATCAGTCGTTTCGTAGAATAATAATAGAATCTTAATCATAATATTTTACGTCTCTTCCACATTGGCTGTTTTGAGAATAGCTCACACTCCATAACTTGTAAAGTCTTGAACTAATTATTCATTCAACTAAGTCTTCTACTTTATTGACTGATAAAGCCGTATACACATCACATCAGTACTAGAAAAAACGCATTTCACCCACTAGGTATCGCTGAGCTCTGAAAGTTCGGAAAAAGCCTTCTTGATATTACATAACCCACCAAATACTTTCCCATCCGGCTCTCGCGCTCAGTTAATAAGTGCATCGTAATACATTTGGTCGCTTTCAGTTGATTCGAAAAAGACAAAAAAGTAAGGATAGAAGAATGAACCACCACGTTCATGTAGTTGGTTGTCGTCGACTAGTATGTCTACAGTAATTTCTTGGGTGAAATAGTCCGGCTCCAATGCTGCGACATGTTCGAATTCGACATATTTTCTGACAATCTCACCTGGAGGTTTGGAGTAGAAGTCGTACAATTCTGACGGAACCAGCTTGAAGCCGCCATAGTCTACCCGGTGGAGAGTCGTAAATAGTGCAAAGGTGCCGTCCAATTTCGTCTGGGTTTCTTGCAAAGTTGATTGAAACGCATTTCAATTCACGCAGGCAGAAGAGAAGACAACTGAATGCATCCTGGACTTCGGTTGATGCTATCCCTTCACCTCCCTCCATGAAAGAAAAGGGCTTTTTTTGAAAGTCGGACGATCTGTAACGATCGCTGTCCGAGCACATCACTTCACTAAACGGCACGAAAAGATGAGTGAAAATAAACACAACTATCATGATGTGGAATACACAAGTTGGAAGCATTGTTGACTGAAGCATACTCGTCGTTGCTCAGTTGTTGGATATGCTATGAGTAGTGCCGTAACCAAGCTCTAACGACAGATGAGGTAAGAATGAAAACTTGAGTTTCCTCGTGTTGCCTATACATACACTGATGTATCTAAGACCTTGATGAATGTCTTGTAAATAAAGTATACATTAGGAAGCCTATTAAAGACTATTCAATTAAGACGTCAGACTAAAAGTGCGGCTTTTATTAGAAAACAGCGCGAGGGAAGTCTTCTTTTAAGGCACTAATTGAACATTTATTAAACATACTATGATCCTCCTAGTTCGGCCATTTTACCGTTTTTCTATCAAGAAGTTTATTGATTTTATTTCCATGACTTGTCTTTTATTTATTTGAATACTTTTGCCACTAGTTGTCGATCTTGAGCGATGACATTGGTGTGTTGTGATGTCACACATGCAAGGAACGGTTTCAGAAACGCCGTGAGTCCGGTTGTTGAGTCCATTAGTTAAATGATCCAATAATGACAACAAATGGCTTGGGGCGAGATTAAATGTAAAGGATATTTGTCAGCACATATATTGTAGTTGGAAATTTCTTTCAGATTCATGGAAAATCACATTTTCGACATATCTCCATGCAGTTTAAAACTAGGAAATAGAAATTTATGCCGTAAGTCACACTTAGGTTCCTTAATATTTTAAACAGGACAATGTTGACTTCCGGTGGTCACGTGACATTTAGGGGAGAAAAATAGAAATTTGCAAATGGGCTGATGGGTGTCTTTTATTTCAAAGTTCTTTTGGTGTTAAATTGTTACGTTTGATGTGCTTAATAACAATCTGTGCGGTATGGTTGACTTCAGGTTCGTGTTAATGAGATAATCGGCAAAATGGGTCACGTGATCTTGACCATGTCATGAATATCAATATTGTCATTTTTCTCATTAACACGAAACTAAAGTCAGCCATACCGGACAGATTGTTATTAAGCTCATCGAATTTAACAATTTCACATCAAAAGAACTTTGAAATAAAAGACACCCATCAGCCCATTTGCAAATTCCTGTTTGCTCCATACATTTCTTTGTGTTTAGTTTCTTGAATTATTTTATTTCTATGAAGCTAAAAGTTTGGATCAAGGAGTTTTCTTACATTATTTGTGCTTAGGAGTGATTGTCTGACCAGTTTTCTTCAATGCAGAGCTGTTATCTGAACAAAACATTGAGATATTTTGACCACAAAACTACAAAGAAATGTATGGAGCTGAATGTTGGGTTGACTAGATGACGTCACTGACTCCGCGAAAGATTCATACAAATATAGTACTTCCCTCTGGAATATCGAAAAAAAGATTTTAACTAGTGATTATTAGACCCTTGAAGAATTATTCAATGAAGTTTCAGCTAAATTAAATTTCGAACGATTTTCGTCAGAGTCCCCCTTGTTAAAACAGGCTTGAGTTGTTTTATTTTTTTTCTGAGGTGAAGTTTGTTCTTTCAATTATGACGGGAGGTCACAATACTACAAAACGCATGGAAACGTTATGGTTCGTGAATGTTTGAAATCTTAAACCAGTGAACATTAAACTGACCAGTGAGAAAAACCGTACGAAATAATTAGTTGGCACCCTTGTACTTTACCTTATAGTACAAAGAACCATAAAGTACTTTTTCGTTTTGTTTTACGGATATAATACGAGCACTCCACACGCACTCTTAGAAAGTTATCAGAAGTTCCTTTATTATCATTTTTGCTCTATCACCAATGAGCCCGCGAGCCTGACGGAACTAAAAGTGAGAGGTATTTTATATACAGCGCATGCCCAAAATCTGTACCGGCGTGCTTGAAAATAGCACCACTGAGTCTCAAAAATTTCTTGGCTAAAAAAAAAGTGATTCGCAAAAATCAGAGCTGTATTTAATAGTGTCAAGAAAGCCAAGGATTGTACGTCAAAAAATCTGGACAATCAACGAATTTGAAGTTGGTTCTATCGAAATTACACTGCCAAGTGACTGAAATCAAATCGCTTGGCGATGGGGTTATTTGGCAGATGCATTCTGAAAAAGTTTTGTGTTATCACGTGTTATTTCAGTTCGACATCCTTTTTGATGGCGATACTTGGTCTACCAGCAAATTAAGCCACTAATTGACCGTAACATCTCAGCTTTCCAAGAGTATGATAGCCAAGTTCACTGGAACTTCCTACATCACCAAACCTAGAATTTAGTGAAGACCAAACATACCATATTACTGTAGTGTAGACGTATAGCATGGAGGGAATATGAATAGATTAGGATGGGAGAATAGAAGGAAGGTAGAAAGCCGAGGTGGGTTTTAGATGGATGGATGGATGGATGGATGGATGGATGGATGGATGGATGGATGGATGGATGGATGGATGGATGGATGGATGATGGATGGATGGATGGATGGATGGATGGATGGATGGATGGATGGATGGATGGATGGATGGATGGATGGATGGATGGATGGATGGATGGATGGATGGATGGATGGATGGATGGATGGATGGATGGATGGATAGATAGATAGATAGATAGATAGATAGATAGATAGATAGATAGATAGATAGATAGATAGATAGATAGATAGATAGATAGATAGATAGATAGATAGATAGATAGATAGATAGATAGATAGATAGATAGATAGATAGATAGATAGATAGATAGAGATAGATAGATAGATAGATAGATAGATAGATGGATGGATAGATAGATAGATACGGATAGATAGATAGATAGATAGATAGATAGATAGATAGATAGATAGATAGATAGATAGATAGATAGATAGATAGATAGATAGATAGATAGATAGATAGATAGATAGATAGATAGATAGATAGATAGATAGATAGATAGATAGATAGATAGATAGATAGATAGATAGATAGATAGATAGATAGATAGATAGATAGATAGATAGATAGATAGATAGATAGATAGATAGATAGATAGATAGATAGATAGATAGATAGATAGATAGATAGATGGATAGATAGATAGATACGGATAGATAGATAGATAGATAGATAGATAGATAGATAGATAGATAGATAGATAGATAGATAGATAGATAGATAGATAGATAGATAGATAGATAGATAGATAGATAGATAGATAGATAGATAGATAGATAGATAGATAGATAGATAGATAGATAGATAGATAGATAGATAGATAGATAGACAGATAGCTCTGCAGAATGGGGAGTTTGCAGGTCTTGCGTGACATTTTAAATTTTAATCCAACAACAACAAAAATATGATATTTGAAAAGAGCACACCAACGTTAGCACTATATACGTTTCCTGGAAAAAAAAGCCAACTTCGGTCGCCCATAACTTTCGCTCTATTCATCGAAATTACTTCAAAATTTCAATTTTGGAAAACTTTTGTGTGCTCCTTTCAAATATTATATTTGTGTTTTTTTTTGGTTTAAAATTTAAAATGTCACGCAAGACCTGCATGCAAACTCCCCATTTCAATGTGGGGTCTACTGTGATGCAATCTACTTGTGTTCATACCTTAGCGAAATGACAGGAAGATCTTCTTTGTAGTTCAGTAAACCAGAATCTTCGCGCCAAACGCCCTCGTTTGCGTCACAGTTACATCTAGCATTCTTGGCACAACTTTGCGTCACGCCACATGCGCACAATCCACTGTCACGTGACGCGCCGCCCCAGTACTTCATTTGACGCCCATCACGTGACACAAGCCATGATACCTGCGAACCTCCATAATGATCTGAATAATAATAGAAAGAGCTCAAATGTAGAAAGACGACTGGAGTAAATTAAACAGGACAAAAATATCGATCCCTGCATGACCTACCCAGTAACATTGCATCCACACACTCGTATTTGATGTACTGTTCACAATGGGTTGAGATGGATGTCAATGCTCGTAGTTGATCACTAGATATCCCATCATAAACCACATCACGTCTATAGCACCCATTAGCCTCACAACCATCCACTAGGGTGCGGGCTTCGCTGTTGTGACTCACAACTGTCACGCCAATGCCATTGTGACTGGTCATGTTACAGTAGACGCTAAATGGCTGCGCTGCACCGTTAGGTCCATCAGGATCAATGACGTAATCCTTGCTTTCATGGTACCCAAGAGACTTTGCATTACTACAAGACTTGGGAGCTGGAGAGCAAATCAGAACATGTTGCAGAGTACATTGAAATTACGACCACCATCAACACAACTGAAAACGATAGGTACATTTGACCACAATCCTTAGCGCGCAGAAAGCATGTAGTATATCTTTGAGAATGACCGTAAGAAAGAGTTTTGAAAATGAAAATTTCAAAACAAAAAGCAATGTGGGCGCAGTTCCCGAAAGGCTGATTAGGCTGATTAGTTAAAATGAATGTATTTCTCGACAGGTTTCAGATCTTGGCAGTGGTTTGTAGCGGGGAATTATACTATCACTCCTATTTATCAGTCGTTTCGTAGAATAATAATAGAATCTTAATCATAATATTTTACGTCTCTTCCACATTGGCTGTTTTGAGAATAGCTCACACTCCATAACTTGTAAAGTCTTGAACTAATTATTCATTCAACTAAGTCTTCTACTTTATTGACTGATAAAGCCGTATACACATCACATCAGTACTAGAAAAAACGCATTTCACCCACTAGCTATCGCTGAGCTCTGAAAGTTCGGAAAAGCCTTCTTAATATTACATAACCCACCAAATACTTTCCCATCCGGCTCTCGCGCTCAGTTAATAAGTGCATCGTAATACATTTGGTCGCTTTCAGTTGATTCGAAAAAGACAAAAAAGTAAGGATAGAAGAATGAACCACCACGTTCATGTAGTTGGTTGTCGTCGACTAGTATGTCTACAGTAATTTCTTGGGTGGAATAGTCCGGCTCCAATGCTGCGACATGTTCGACATATTTTCTGACAATCTCACCTGGAGGTTTGGAGTAGAAGTCGTACAATTCTGACGGAACCAGCTTGAAGCCGCCATAGTCTACCGGAGAGTCGTAAATAGTGCAAAGGTGCCGTCCAATTTCGTCTGGGTTTCTTGCAAAGTTGATTGAAACGCATTTCAATTCACGCAGGCAGAAGAGAAGACAACTGAATGCATCCTGGACTTCGGTTGATGCTATCCCTTCACCTCCCTCCATGAAAGAAAAGGGATCATTTTTTGAAAGTCGGACGATCTGTAACGACCGCTGTCCGAGCACATCACTTCACTAAACGGCACGAAAAGATGAGTGAAAATAAACACAACTATCATCATGTGCAATACACAAGTTGGAAGCATTGTTGACTGAAGCATACTCGTCGTTGCTCAGTTGTTGGATATGCTATGAGTAGTGCCGTAACCAAGCTCTAACGACAGATGAGGTAAGAATGAAAACTTAAGTTTCCTCGTGTTACCTATGCATACACTGATGTATCTAAGACCTTGATGAATGTCTTGTAAATAAAGTATACATTAGGAAGCCTATTAAAGACTATTCAATTAAGACGTCAGACTAAAAGTGCGGCTTTTATTAGAAAACAGCGTGAGGGAAGTCTTCTTTTAAGGCACTAATTGAACATTTATTAAACATACTATGATCCTCCTAGTTCGGCCATTTTACCGTTTTTCTATCAAGAAGTTTATTGATTTTATTTCCATGACTTGTCTTTTATTTATTTGAATACTTTTGCCATTTGTTGTCTTGAGCGATGACATTGGTGTGTTGTGATGTCCCACATGCAAGGAACGGTTTCAGAAACGCCGTGAGTCGGGTTGTTGAGTCCATTAGTTAAATGATCCAATAATGACAACAAATGGCTTGGGGCGAGTTAAATGTAAAGGATATTTGTCAGCACATATATTGTAGTTGGAATTTTCTTTCAGATTCATGGAAAATCACATTTTCGACATATCTCCATGCAGTTTCTAAAACTAGGAAATAGAATTTTATGCCGTAAGTCACACTTAGGTTCCTTTTAAAATATTTTAAACGGGACAATGTTGACTTTCCGGTGGTCACGTGACATTTAGGGGAGAAAAATAGAAATTTGCAAATGGGCTGATGGGTGTCTTTTATTTCAAAGTTCTTTTGGTGTCAAATTGTTACGTTTGATGTGCTTAATAACAATCTGTGCGGTATGGTTGACTTCAGGTTCGTGTTAATGAGATAATCGGCAAAATGGGTCACGTGATCTTGACCATGTCATGAATATCAATATTGTCATTTTTCTCATTAACACGAAACTAAAGTCAGCCATACCGGACAGATTGTTATTAAGCTCATCGAATTTAACAATTTCACACCAAAAG
>JAUJYZ010000182.1:0-96330 GCA_033675265.1 Actinostola sp. cb2023
ACACTGTAATGTAAGGACAGATATAATGTTTATATACCATGGACATTTTATTCACTGTATGTACATGGACAGTATAACAGTTATATAAATGTACACCATGGAATCCCATATACACTGTAGGTACATGGCCAGTATTATACATGGTATATACACCACCATGAAACAGCTTTATACCTGTATGTACATGGACAGTATATACATGTTTTATACACAATGGGACACTTTATGTACATGGACTATAGTACTATGGACAAGTATTATACATGTTTATATACACCATGGAACATCCATATACCTGTATGTACATGGATTTACAGTATACATGTTATGTACATGTACACCCCTGGACCTCCATATACACTGTATGTACATGTGACAGTATATACATGTTTATATACACCATGGACATCCCATATACACTGTATGGTACAATGGACAGTTATATACATGTTTATATACACCATGGACAGCATTCATATACACTGTATGTACAATGGACAGTAATATACAGTTTATATACACCATTGACATCCATATACACTGTATGTACATGGACAGTAGATACATGTTTTATATACACCATGGACAGCCATATACACTGTATGTACATGGACAGTATATACATATGTTTATATACGCCATGAACAGCTTTTATACACTGTATGTACATGGACAGTATATACATGTTTATATACACCATGGACATCATATTATACACTGTATGTACATGACATGTATATACATGTTTTATATACACCATGGCATCCATATACACTGTATGTAACATGGACAGTATATTACATGTTTATATACACCATGGACATCCATATACACTGTATGTACATGGACAGTATATACATGTTTATATACACCATGGACAGCATATACACTGTATGTACATGGACAGTATATACATGTTTATATACACCATGGACATCCATATACATGTATGTACATGGACAGTATATACATGTTTATATATGGACAAGCCAATAACACCATGGGATATACTGGTTTATATACACTGTATAATGTACATGGACAGTATATACATGTTTATATACACCATGGACACCTTTATACACTGTATGTACATGGACAGTATATACATGTTTATATACACCATGGACAGCCATATACACTGTATGTACATGGACAGTATATACATTTGTTTATATACACCATGGACATCCATATACATGTACACTGTATGTACATGCACAGTATATACATGTTTATATACACCATGGACAGCTTTATACACTGTATGTACATCGACAGTATATACATGTTTATATACACCATGCGAGCAATGAGTAAAATGTCAGCCCGTAATACCCGAGAATCTCGACATCTAATGAGGGATTTATTATATAAACTGTGACGTAATGTTATCAGGATATTGCTTTTTGAGATTTTTGAGTTGTGAACAGGGCATTACGGATTTCTACAGGGCATTAACGCCTCATATCGGCCCTCAAAAATGACCAAATTTGGTAAAATTACGTCACAGATATATAATAAATGTTTATATACACCATGGACAGCCATATACATGTACACTGTATGTACATGGACAGTATATACATGTTTTAGATACACCATGAACAGCTTATATACACTGTATGTACATGGACAGTATATACATGTACAAATGTTTATATACACCATGGACAGCGTTATACACTGTATGTACATCGACAGTATATACATGTTTATATACACCATGGACAGCCATATACACTGTATGAACATGGACAGTATATACATGTTTATATACACCATGGACAGCCATATACACTGTATGAAAATGGACAGTGTATACATGTTTATATACCCCATGGACAGCCATATACACTGTATGTACATCGACAGTATATACATGTTTATACACACCATGGACAGCCATATACACTGTATGTACATCGACAGTATATACATACAGCTTATTAGATGTTTTCTCGGGTATTACGGGCTGATATTTTACGAGTTGCGAATGTATTTTTCCGAGCCCGCAGGGCGAGGAAAAATGCGAGCAACGAGTAAAATGTCAGCCCATAATACCCAAGAAAACATGTAATGAGGGATTTATTATATAACTGTGACGTAATGTTATCAGGATATTGCTTTTTGAGATTTTGAGTTGTGAACAGGGCATTACGGATTTCTACAGGGCATTAACGCCTCATATCGGCCCTCAAAAATGACCAAATTTGGTAAAATTACGTCACAGATATATAATAAATGTTTATATACACCATGGACAGCCATATACATGTACACTGTATGTACATGGACAGTATATACATGTTTATATACACCATGGACAGCTTTATACACTGTATGTACATGGACAGTATATACATGTACATGTTTATATACACCATGGACAGCTTTATACACTGTATGTACATGGACAGTATATATGTTTTATATACACCATGGGACAGCTACATGTACATGTATACCGGTATACATGTTTTTATTATGCAACTTGTAATCTTACAGTACAAATAGTCAGTACAAATATGACAGCGTATTACACATTTTAGAATTTGGACACATCAATTTTGCGTGCACGCTCATTTTGTTTCTTGTTTTGTCCGGTCGCAAATAAAAAGAAACAGAAAAAAAGACATTTGTTTTTGTTAATTTTGTTGTCATATAATAAACAATTTATTACACGGGTAGTTGTGTAATATGGCTGGACATTTTTACTCGTCTGTTTGTATTTTGACTCACCTACGGCTCGTCAAAATACTGCACGACTCGTCAAAATATCCAGCCGTATTACACAACTACCCGTGTAATAACCTCTATATATACACCATGGACAGCAAAACAATGTAGGTCTCTGAACTCTGGATCCCGAACACCATATACACAACGAACACTTTGTACATGGACAAGTATATCCGGGAGTATATACAGACATATTGAGGACAGGGATACATGTATATCCTTCTCGAGCAGACCCGGCGTAGTCAATCGAACGTTCGGTAATCGCATCCAATCGAACCCAATCGTTCGATTGTTTTTGATTGGGTTCGGCAATCAAACATAATCAAATTCTCCTAAAAATTTTGCCAATTGAACACCATCGAATGTTCGATAATCGACTGTTTCTTTAATCGAACATAATCGAACTGATTGAACATCTTTCATCGCGTCAAACTACTGTGGTCATTTTTTTCATCTCAAAGTCCCCGAAGTGTAGTTTCAAGTGCGATAACTTTAATAATAAAGGTAGTATAGACCCAGTATAAGAATATCCCAACTCTCTGTTGTACTAGTATTAAAAAGGCACTGGTTGATTTGCTGTTGTTGATGGTTTTCTTGGTGTTTCTGTTTACTTTTTTTCCTTGAAATGTGTTTGAATTAAATTTATTGCGTTCTTTAGCCTTGGATTACATGGTTATTAGATGGCAGAAATCTTCCGATTTTAGACTGCAGTGCTTTTTATGGCATTTTTATTTTCACCAAGCAAAATCGAACTAATCCGATTGATTGTGAGTTCGATTGGTTCGATTGTGTTCGGTAATCGAATTCTCCCAAAAGTTCTGGTTCGATTTTGTTCGATGGCCGAACCAATCCTAAAACAATCGAACGATTGGGTTCGATTGGATTCGATTGATTTTTTGTTAAGTTCGGTTTTGTTCGATTGACTTCGCCGGAATCAGACAGACGTACAACAATCATCCACCAAACCTACCTTGACTACTTCTTCAGTATTGAAAACAAAGCCTGAGAAACGTTAAACTATACACGTAAGATCGTAGCAACTATGAATGATGTCAAAGGTGGAATAACAAGATATTTAGAGTGAGTAATCACTGACGCTCGAACTTCAAACTTCGTTCGACTCACAGAAAACAGCAGGCGTCACTGGACAGTGGACTGGAACGAGCCTCGTTTGGATGATACGAAAATATGAAAAATACATTCTCGTACCCAGAGCCCGCTCGTCATTTGGTTTGTCGCTGGCTCTGGGAATCCCTGAAATTTTAGCGAATTTCATTGGCTGATGAAATCAACAATGACTGATCGTATTTGATTGGTTCATGAGATCAACAAAGATTCAAACTTGCAAGGCGAACGAAAGGAATGACAGCGACGGTTGTATTTTCATACAATGGTATTCCGTTATTGAATTATAAAGCTATGGAAATGAGAGTGACTGTGTAGACATACTATTCTTCCCAGTAAACTGCGACACTATCGATTTTGAAACGCCGCTCGTGCCAATTGGAATGTAGTCACGTGATGCACTTTTTTGTACCTCGTGATCACTTGTGGACGTACTTCGATCCGTCATATCTCTCCTCCCGCCCTGGTCATGATTGTATCTAGAAAAGGACGAAGTTGAAAACAAGAAAAGCTAAATTCCCCACATATATCAAGCAAGCTCTTTAGCCTTAGAAAAAACATCTACGGCGACATGCAAGGCACACTGAAAATTGCTTTCTCCCGGGCCCTGGTCCTCATCAAAGATCAAATGATCAGTCATCGTGCCAATATTAAGATCGCAAAATATCTTGTCAATTTCAGGCGTGGGAGCCATCCGTTTTGATTGGTTGATGAAGAAAGCAAGCCTAATTAATTAGTAGTGTTACTAACGCGACCTTTCTATAAACTTGAGCTTTTCCCGTATAGAAAATACACGTGCAACAAACTGGTGTAGTAATTTTACTGTGGTTATTTAATGAATTCTTGCCCAACGTTTCCGACCAAATCAAACTCTAGCTTGCTTATAAACCTCGTTGCAAACGCATCACGTGGTGCCAAAAATTTGTTCACGTGGTACAAAATTCACATCACGTGGTTACAAACACAGACGCTACGAACGCGGTAAAAAAATCGACTGTGTCGCAGTTTACTGGGAAGAATAGTAAATTGATCTGAATTCGTAAAGGGAGATCTAACAATACATAAATTATAAAAGTAAAGTAACGGCTATAGACACAATCGATCGTACTCGCTTTGAGTATTCAAAGGAATATTTTTATAATTCAAGAGAAACAATAACAAAGCGGAAGACAGGAAGGTTCACATGCAAGATTATATTAGAACATGTATTTATCGTCCAGCCTTTACCGCAACAGAGCCAGAGAAGAACCGGTGATGAACGTCGGGGGGATTTTAAACGGCTACACGAAGATAAATGTACAAACTTGTGTACTTGTTAGTTTGAATATTCAAACCAACGTAAATACTACGTAGCCAGTAGACTCTTCCACAGTACCCGCTCTCAGCGGTCTTTAGTATGAGCATGCGCTCTGACGACTTGGTCGTCAAAATTTGACGACCGAGCAACAGGGTTTCCCAGAGCCAGCGACAAACCAAATGACGAGCGGGCTCTGGGTACGAGAATGATGAAAAATACTCATACATTTTATATAAAACAACATCATTTGTGTTGATAATAAAGTTTTACATGAAACGAAAATGTAGGTTTTTCTTTACAACGAAAGAAACTGATTGAAAACGGAGTCCGTCGAGTTTGTATCGTGAGTGAATAGCTTGGGCTTCCTGTGGATTATGGCCCGCGATACAATAGGTCAGTGTTGTCTTCGACAAGATTTGTTGATATGAAAACCCTTTGAATGCTTTTTGTTGGTGTCTACATAATACAGGTAATGTGTAGTAATGTGGTTGTGATTGATGTTGGAATCGATTCTTTGATTCAAACACTAAAACTAAAATCTGCTCGTGTCTCTGATTCATCGATCTGAGGGCTGTGTTTAATACCGGATGTGCATGTTAGGTTTAGGGTTTCTGCATGTACTTGACATTCATATGAATTATGTTTCAGATTGCGAGGAAACTATGGACTCTATAAACATCAAGAGTAGTGATTATAACAGAGAGTTAATCAACACAGAAAGTCATCCTCAGAATGATGAGATCAATGTGAATGACGACTCTGTAGATAACAACATCAACTGTGTTGGAGGGAATCCTCTTCCCGTGAGGAATTGCAGTGTGATGGCCTCGATTGCTGTGGAAATGTGGTGTCCATAAAACATCGGAAAAGATTTGCCTACAAATTGGAACATTTGGTCTTTTCGGTCCTAGCCCCTGCGAATCCCTTCGAATTCTTATTCTTCTTTTTTTCCTGTCAGTTTCTGATTGTTTTTCACTTCGGTATATATTAATATTATATATATAATATGCAATATGTACTTCAGTTTAATTTATATTTTCGCTTGACCCCCTCCCCCTCCCCCTCCACGAAATCCCCAAATCAGTCATAGATTATTGCTTTTATAATTTCATGCCGTGATTAGATCTGATTAATACATCGACATATATAACACTTACTTGTTACATAATTGTGCATGGAAAAAGGGTTCACCACTGCTTTGCATTGAGTATTTTAACCGCTATCAGTTCCCTCAGATTCATCAGTTTTGTTTATATTTGTGCAACGGCGAAGGCACAAGCTGTTATCAATAGTCATACCGAACAACACCAGAGAAGCCTGACACATCATATTTTTGAATGCCCAGGAGTTTACATCGAGTCAAAATAATACAATGATCAATAGATATAAATACTAGGAAGAGCTTCGAGGCTGTTGTGTATATACTCTGTATGGGACTCTATAAAAACTGGCCGAAATACGGTGCGAAAATTTAACGAACTAACATGTATTTGGTATCAAAATGTCCATAAAAGCGCGGGCTATGCTAATCCGTAGTTAATTTCGTGACTAGGCCCGTGTAGTTTCAATAAAAGCTATTTATGTGGGCTGACAGGCCAGTTTGAGGTCATGTCACGCCAATTCTCTTGTAAGGTAGACCCATTCAACTAAATAAATACGGTACTTTTTTGCATCGAATTTCAATTATAACCAAATAATATGGTCCACGAAAGATCAAACAAACTAAATCCGTCGTTAACTTTTTAGTTATATGCATTTATACGAGGAAAATTGCAAAAAACCTTGAATTTGAGCCCATGTTTGTATGTACTAGAATGTGGGGGCGTGCCAGAGAAATTCTAGCTGACTACTTGTGACAAATCTTTCCCGATGCAGAAACTGAATCTGACTGGGTTGAGAAACATTGTAAACAAGACGCTCAATGAGCGTACACTCGGGCATTATGACAAGGACAATGTCAGTTGCGTGAGGAGGGACCTGACAATGACTGACAGTTGCGTGACGAGGGAGACTATGTATATATGTGTCGGTGAGCATAGATAAAAATCTCCGAATCGTACTTCCGTAGCACGTACTTGGAACGTCCAGTTGAGGTTCATATTCATGGTCAGACGGTTCTGATAACGTCTTTGGTTTCTTCGTTATCGCAGAGGAAAGTCGGTCAAATGAAAGGACTTAAGAATTCTTCCCGAACTTCGTATTTTTTAAACATCCAGTTGATTCAGACTACGGTATGATGTGACAAAGCTCGACCAATCTGCTCTCTCTGCCTATACATTTAAAAGATCTTGTTCGATTTATCTCGAAATCAGAAAGGAATTATCGATTATAAATCAAAAGCTGCTTCTGTTAGATTTAAGATGTGAAAAAGCGGATACCCGGTCACTCACTGCAAGACTGGACGTTCCCCGAGGGTGCCCGAGTAAGATGTGAAAAGCGGATACCCGGTCACTTACTATAAGACTGGACGTTCCCTGTGAGTGCCCGAGTAAGATGTGAAAAGCGGATACCCGGTCACTTACTATAAGACTGGATGTTCCCCGAGGGTACCCGAGTGAGATATGAAAAGCGGATAGCCGGTCACTCACTATAAGACTGGACGTTCCCCGAGGGTGCCCGAGTAATAATTGTCTTACTGACAAAAACAAGACCAAACTCTGTATTTCTTAACGAACTGGACATAGCACAATCTAAAAATGACGGCCTTTGCTTTCCTTCTCCAACGCTATTTGCCTTCCTCTGCTTGCCTGGATAACAAACAAGGGAACTCCTTGCTTTTGATAAGTTCGTGTACCAGCCCTTTCGAAAACGCTGAACAAATAATTTTTACCGGCCCCCCAACTTTTCAATACCCTAGTAGCATCGCCTAAATGGGTAGAGCAATCATTAATTCAGTGAATCGTCGAATCAAGAAAACATATTTGCAATACTCTTTCATAGTTACATGAGCTCTCTCGGTATGCAGGATCTATTTAATGTAAGCTTTAGTGCAATTCTAAATTTAAATAAATGAATGATCGAAATGACTATAAATAAATGGATGGATGAATGAATAAATATAAATGAATGAGTAAATTTCTTAGTGTAATTTTAGACTTGAATATAGAGTTTCGCGCGCTGTGATTGGTCGAACTGTTCAAGAGCGGAAGTGAAATCACCAACGCCATTATGGTGAATATTCACTCAGCGATTATGGTGAATATTCACCGTGATTGACTTCGCATTTTGCAAATAGTTGTTACAGTGTGACTACACCAACCAAGGCCACCCAAACAAATTTTCATGCAAATTATCCAATCACAATTGAGTATTTAAACAATAGAATCTGCACAAATTTTCAAATTTTCGCTTTAAAAGCATATATTTTACTTTATTTGTGTATGTATATGATCAAGAGTGAACAGGAAACAGTTTAAATTGTAGAATTCAACATCATTCTGTTATTCAGCGTCACAAATGTGATTAGAAAATTTGATTCAAAATTTGTTTGGATGGCCTTGGTTGGTGTAGTCGCACTGTAAATAAATGAATGAATTATGGATGACTGAATGAATGAATAAATATATTGAAATGAATAGATGAATGGATGACTTAATTTATGTGTTATTTAATATGTTGTTGGGGAGTCCAGTTGAGTTTGCATATTCATTAGCCATTCCGAGGTTGCGAAAGGGCCTGGGACCGAGAGTAGAACTATGACTTTGATTGAGAAATGAACCCCATCACAAGAAAGATCACACCAAGTTTAGTAAGTTTCCCAAGTTTGCGTTTGTATATGAGAGCGTATTTAAAAGGAACTGATGGATGGCTTGCCTTGGATACAACATAATTTCTCTTCTGCATGCACAGGTCAACTGCTTCTTTCACTTCTAGTCGTCGAAGACGATGACTTAGCACTATCTCAGTATCTGCCCTGAGCCTCCCTGAGCCAACAATACTTCGGATTAAGTTCGATATACGCTCGGAAACTATTTGACACGTTTGAGCGAATCATTCTTTCGGATTTAGTTCGATAGGCGTTCGGAAACTATTCGACCCGTTTGTGGCGAAAATATGCAACCTCAAGTGACCTCAAGTACGTTTAAAGACGTACTACAGACGTACCTCGAAGAGTCGGAGATCTTTATCGATGCTGACCGACACAAATAGTCTCCCTCGTCACGCAACTGTCATTGTCATAATGCCCGACTACTACGCTCATTGAGCGTCTCCTTCTGTAATAGATCCCTAAAAATCTAAGGACGTTTTGATTTCGATTGCATTTTTGCCGTTCACTGACCTGTTTTGAGCGTCGAAATTCTGTTTTTTTAAATAGCGCTACGCGGCGGTTCTAAAATTAGGTCGCGTAATAGATGTATGACTCACACAAGGATCATACAACTGTAATCGTACTGAAAAGAACACGGAGAAACCTACATTTTATCATGCAAACACTGTTTATTTTCAAAACAATTGTCAGTAAAAAATAAATAAAAATAAATCGGACTGAAGGAATTGAAAAATTTGGTTTGTTTGTCTGAGTTGTGACGTCACTAATTAAAGCGCTTCGCTATTGTGCAAGTATAGTAAATAGCCTAAAACTACTTTTGTACGATCCCGATTTTCGTACATTGACCTTGCTCGCCTTTGCTTTGATGTAGTTTTGAAGTACGATTTTTACGATTCCTTTTCCTTCTGAATTTTTCAAACGTGGAATAAAATAAACATCCATCATGAGTAGAAAATAACTCGACTGGCTCGATTGTTTGCATGACCGTCTGTACATATAGCTTTCTGTCAATAGATGTACATGAGGAGCCGCAGCGTTAGGTTTTTTGACCCAGCGTGAATCCAACGTTACTACAACGCGCTACTTAATCCGATTTGCTGTTACACCTTTATGCTAGTCAGCCCAGCAGCAGTGAGTTTGACTTTTGGTCGCGGGTCGCGGGTCGCGGGTAGATGGTGCGGGTGCGGGTAGATGGTGCGGGTGCGGGTAGATGGTGCGGGTGCTGGTAAAAAGGTGCGGGTAGAAATATACAAAAAAAAATTTTAAATTTAAAAATATCGATTTTGTCATAAAGTCGATATTTTTTTTTCAAAGCATGATTCATGATTCATGCTCAAGGTAATCGTTAATTAAAAAAACCTAACCCTTCTTGTCTTTATACTTTGGCATGGTCGTTCTATTTCTGGCATCTTAAATATGGTTCATGTTCAGTTGGTAGGTTATCACTGCTTCACTTCGACGGGTAAAAGAATACAAATAAAAATTAGATAAACATAATAAATAACTTCACTCTACTGCATTTTCGTGTTTTCTTAGTACGCCAAGTTGGGCAACAGTGACGGGTCTCGTCGTTCGCACCCCTAAAATCGATATCACAAACTCAACTGCGATAAAATCAACAATATAAACTTACGAGTTCCTTTAAATATATGTGTTATTTTGATAATTTAAATATCTACTGGCGGTCGTTTCCTTGTTGCTATAAAAAAGAAAATTAATTCGATAACTTGATTTTTGTAACAAATTTCACAGAATCGACGAGGAAAGAGTGCAAGGACCTGCGAGATTTCCCTCGAAAAATTACGCATGAAGCGCCTTGGAAATCTCAAGCCTCATGGTCTCGTTCCCAGTCCCACTCAATTGCACGATACGCGGACACATGTTGAACATTTAAAAAAACTCCCGTCGTACTGGTTGAGCTGAAGATAGTGGAACACATCGTCTTTTACTGACTCCCAAGGTAGTCCAAGCTGGGAAAGCTGCGGCACGGTAGAAACAGTTCCCGTCCGAACCGGGGTCATGGCTGAGTATAATTATGCTGGTTTCTAAAATACCAAATTATTGTGTCAGAATTATAAATGCTGACTTCGCTATGTGCTGGAGTTTCTGAAGCCAAATCATATATGAATTGCACAATTGCTTTATTCCAAATAAGCACAAGTCCGAAAAGTGTTATATATTATAATTAAAACGGCGTTTGTATTTTTCACATAGCATCAAGGACTGAATCATTCACTTCACATACTTCCAGCGAAATTGTTAGCCGATCCCGGTAAATTGTGATTCACAATTGCTAGAGTACTAGTAGTCATTAAATGGAAGCAGTGTGTAACACTTACCTGCACAATTACTAGAAGTCTTCTATAACCACTTTAAATACAATACTCGAATGAATGAATCGCACATGCAGTCCCTGTGTCCAGGTAATGAAGAAGATGACCTTTGGCCGGGCTTACTAATTTGTTAACCATGCATATGATTGACAAGACGTCACATCCCTTTTTGTTGTCTGATCTGACAGTTTTTACAAAATGCTAGAAATTATCCAGCTGATTACTAACCAGTAATTAAACGAGGGGAGTCCTAGTGGTAAAGCTGATGGCGATACCCACAAACTTTTAGTAAAACATACATTTTTATTTTTATTCATGTCAGAAGAACTAGAAAATATTCCAATTTTAACGATTCTTTCTTCTGACAAGGTGTGAACATGAACCATATTTAAGATGCCAGAAATAGAACCACCATGCCAAAGTATAAAGAAGAAGGGTTAGGTTTTTTTAATTAACGATTACCTTAATTATCGACTTTATGACAAAATCGATATTTTTAAATTTAAAAAAAAAAATGTATATTTCTACCCGCACTTTTTACCCGACCCGCACCTTTTTACCCGCAACCGCACCATCTACCCGCAACCGCACCATCTACCCGCAACCGCACCCGCACCATCTACCCGCGACCCGCGACCCGCGACCAAAAGTCAAACTCAGCAGCAGTTCCCAATAATCAAAATATCAGTTTCATGTTACTTCGTTTTAATGACCAGCGGTGTTCACTAAATATGATTACAATCGCGCCAAATCTCGATGAAACGATGAGATCAAGTTCTGTAGTCTCCAGTAGTTCAAACAAGTATTTTCTTTGAAGCTATGCCACTACACAAAGACGTGGTATGCGGTCAATTCATCACGATGCTATTCCAAACCAGAAACGTTTTGTTCTACGACTTCAGCGAGGTATTCCGGTATTTTGAAGACGAATAGATCTAGCTGAGATCTTAGCTGATCTTGTCGAGTGACATGTTGCCCCGGGGTTATTCAAGTAGTGGTTTTCTAATTTCCACAAGTCTGGAAAAGTATATGTGACCACTCCGTTCGGGCTGCTTCTTGTTATCTTCTTGGTATATTCCTGCGACTAAAATCCTTTGACCAATGTGAATTTCACCGTACGGTTGCATTTACTTCGCCCTGGTGGCGGAGATATAAACTCGAGGTGTTTTGGCGCGATAGACAACGAGGTAGCTCGATCGCTTGTGTAATGTTTATGTCCTGGAAATGCAACTCAGCTTACTAATCATGTATGCAATAATTATATACTGATTATGTACATATTTGCTTGGGCTACAACCTGTGATTTTGTGAGCTAGATTTCATTTAATATCACTATTAATTATATATAGCATTCATATATTCAACATGACTGCATCGACTGATATAAACATACACTAATTAGTCGGGCTTCCTGTGGAAGGAGCCCGACTCTGGAAATGCAGACGGCGTTCTTCGTAGACCCCAGAAAGCATATTGGGTTCTACAGCGCATGCACCTAGACATGAAGTCTGGCCAAGAAAGATTACAAAGCACAAACCAATCATGGAAAGCACCGGAGGTCAAGGGGCCAAAATATAAATCTTTTCTCGTCTAAATCTGAATTTAGATTGAAACAGGACGCTCTAGTAGCGTGAAGTCGGGCTATTAACGCACGGGCAACAGGTCACGTAGTATGGCGCGCCGATCCGGACAAAAATACTTCTGTTTAAAAATATACGACTTGTGTGAAATATAGTACTTACTTATCGGTAAAATTATACTACTTGTTTGAAAATATAACACTTGTTACTGAGTAAATATATACGACTTGCTTGAAAATATACGACTTGCTTGAAATTATACGACTTGCTTGAAAATATACGACTTGAATTGCTTCGACTTGCTTGAAAATATACGACTTGCTTGAAAATATACGACTTGCTTGAAAATATACGACTTGCTTGAAAATATACGACTTGCTTGAAAATATACGACTTGCTTTAAAATATACGACTGGCTTGAAAATATACGACTTGAATTGCTTCGACTTGCTTGAAAATATACGACTTGCTTGAAAATATACGACTTGCTTGAAAATATACGACTTGCTTTAAAATATAAGACTTGCTTGAAAATATACGACTTGCTTGAAAATATAAGACTTCAAAGGCGCCCGCGATCGGTGGTCAGCAGTGGCACGATGAATACCCCGAGGGGGGAGGAGTGGATAACGGCTATACACAGGCTATACAGCCATCATGGAGAACGAGAATGATGCTTTGTTAGAAGTATTACAAATTGGAAAAAATCTTAACGAAGAAGTACAGAGAAACCGTTTTGATACGGAGCCTTTTTAGTGCCATTGATCACACTTTTTTCTAGCGACCGGTTTGGCATCAACCACTTTTTTTTGCCGACTTTTTTGCATCAACCAATTTTTTATGCCGTGATTTTTGCATCGACCACTTTTTTTTGCTGTGATTTTTGCCGACTTTTTGGTCGACTTTTTGGCCGTGATTTTGGCCGACTTTTTGGCCATAATTTTGGCCGGCTTTTTTGCCGTGATTTTTGCCGTGATTTTTGATTATCGACTGGTTAGTCCAGAGAGATTGGTGGGTAGTCAAGGTTTTGTGTGTGTGTTTTTGGGGTGGAGTTGAAGGGAGAAGGATAGGGGTGATGTTCATGGAGGAGGGGGCAATGGGATATGGGAACTGGAACAGTGGAAGAGAGTGTAAATTTATGGGGGGATTAAATGTAGGGATATGGGGGAGGAAGCGATTGGATGAGGGTGTGATTAGCGGGTGAGGGGCTGTGGGAGACGGGAAGGGGGAGAGAGTGTTGAGAGTGTGTGGGGGGGGAGGTTTGCAATTTGAAATGGAAGAAAAGGAGAAATGAGGGGTGAAGGGAAGTAGGTGGATTGAGGGTGGGTGTTGGGGATGCAGGGAAGGTGAAGTTTTTCAGGAGGGAAAAAAGGAATAAAAAGTGGGAGAGATGGGTGGAATGGATGTGGAGATGCAAGAGTGTGATGCAGAGAAATGGATGGTAGAAAGGATGGAGAAAGAAGAAAGAGATGGAAAGTAAGCGGATATAGTGACAGATATAGATATGTATCAAGTGACGGATATAGATATGGATGATAGAAAAGAGGAGAAGAATGAAAGAAGTGGAATGTGAGTGGAAAAGTAGAGTGACAGGTAGAGAGATGGATGTTTGAAATGAAGAGAAGAGGGAAGTGGAAAGTATGTGGAATAGCTAAAGTGACAGAGAAATGGACGAAGGATATCCAATCCGGCTTCCTCCCCCATATCCCTACATTTTATTCCCCCATAAATTTACACTCTCTTCCAGTTCCCATATTCCATTGCCCCCTCCCCCTCCCCCCTCCCCCTACCTTTCACCTCCACCCCAAAAACACACACACAAACCTTGACTACCCACCAGTCTCTCTGGACTAACCAGTCGATAATCAAAAATCACGGCAAAAATCACGGCCAAAAAGTCGGCCAAAAAGTCGGCCAAAAAGTCGGCCAAAAAGTCGGCAAAAATCACGGCAAAAAAAAGTGGTCGATGCAAAAATCACGGCATAAAAAATTGGTTGATGCAAAAAAGTCTGCAAAAAAAAGTGGTTGATGCCAAACCGGTCGCTAGAAAAAAAGTGTGATCAATGGCACTAAAAGGCTCCGTAGTAGCCTGTGTATAGCCGTTATCCACTCCTCCCCCCTCGGGGTATTCATCGTGCCACTGCTGACCACCGATCGCGGGCGCCTTTGAAGTCTTATATTTTCAAGCAAGTCTTATATTTTAAAGCAAGTCGTATATTTTCAAGCAAGTCGTATATTTTCAAGCAAGTCGAAGCAATTCAAGTCGTATATTTTCAAGCAAGTCTTATATTTTAAAGCAAGTCGTATATTTTCAAGCAAGTCGTATATTTTCAAGCAAGTCGTATATTTTCAAGCAAGTCGAAGCAATTCAAGTCGTATATTTTCAAGCATGCAAGTCGTATATTTTAATTTCAAGCAAGTCGAAGCAATTCAAGTCGTATATTTTCAAGCAAGTCGTATATTTTCAAGCAAGTCGTATATATTTACTCAGTAACAAGTGTTATATTTTCAAACAAGTAGTATAATTTTACCGATAAGTACTATATTTCACACAAGTCGTATATTTTTAAACAGAAGTATTTTTGTCCGGATCGGCGCGCCATAACGTAGAGTCAGTATTTTGGGTAATATTTGTATTTTCTGTATCGGTTATAAGCTGTCCGAAGCTCTGTTATTGTCTGTATTTGTATCTGATGACCTTTATGGACCTTTAGTAATCCGAATCCCGACATCTGGTTTTATTTATGACGTCAGCGAAAGCCCCGACTACCTAAGAAGGGAGAGGGTATGCAACTAGTCTCCCTCGCTATGTCGGGACATGGTTTAAACTCTGGAAACTCGTTAATTATGGTGTTGGTTTTGACAGATTTATATTTCTTAAATGTCAATCGCGCGCGCATCCTGAGCCGTAGGTTCGCATTTCAGTTGGGTTTTATTCGTGTTTGAAGACAGCCCAAACTTTGTTTCTTCTCTCTTCATTGTTTTAGATTCGTTACTTATATCTATTATTCGCTCATTGCTTACTTGGATCAATCAAGAAATCAGAAAAGTTAGTTGTTTATAACCGCCAATATTTCAAATAACAGATATTGAATTACTATTGTTGAGTAGTAACTGGCTTGAAAATTAACAATGTGAACATGCATAAAAGATTAAAACTAGCTAAATCTTCAAACACGATGATAGATGAACAAACGCGTACATGAGCTTAGCTAGCTAACTTTCGCTGTAGTCTGAACGCACTAATATTTCCTTAGAAATTTCTAGTACATGACGAAAGTCACGGGTCATGTTTTGTAACGCGCTTAATCTGCCGCACCAAGTTAGTTAAATAATTTACTTCCTTATTACGTAGTTCTTGTTTAATAGTATTATATATATTTCACGCTTTTCTAAATTGCACTCTATGTCAATTAAATAAGTTAAATAAGTTAGAATATGTTTACTATCGTATTTCAGTTCGACCTACAATAGCGGAATGTGCTAATACCAGGAACACCGGAACGACCATCGGAACGGAACCACAGGAACGACCGGAACCAAACATCGGAACCACCGGAACGACCAAAATAAAACATCGGAACGATCAAAATAAAAAAATATATATAAATAAAATAAAACGACTGCCCATTGGGGGAGGGGGAGGAAACTGTTTTCCTTGAATACAAATAAAGGCCATAAAAGGTCTCTGTTTTCCTCGAAATATTAAATTCCAAGTTCGATCTCATTTACAGTTAGAAAATGATCTTCTGTAAAGCCTGACATACAAATATAACGACATCCATCCCATCGTTTCAGTGTGAACAATATATAATATACATATTCAACATCACTCCACATCATTGTTATTATTTCAAATTTATTCCAGCTAACAAGGAATCATTTAATTAAGAAAGTAAATTACCATTATTTCAATTAGAGTCGTTTTCGTATGAGTGGGAAACCTACGGTACCGTGACACTCAAATGGCTTCCTTTCTGGACCAATCAAAAAGCGTGCAGACACTGCACGGCACGCACGGTACCGTAAATTTCCCACTTATACTAAACTTTGAATGCAAGCAATTATAATATCAATATAAATATTGTATATGAGCTGATGCTGGTGACGTTAGAACACAACAAAACGTTATTGTCTTTGTACCTCGAGCTCTGGTGCCAAAATAAATGAACAAGTTCAGTATACAAATATATCATGATTCTTCTTATTCCTGGTCCTCCTAATTGAACAAAACTTTGCACAAATGTCTATGCATGCACGTCTTACAAGGATCTCGAAGGAATAAAGTCTATTCCAGATACGCATACTCTAAATCATCCTCGAGCGTTTTCGAAAGGGCTGTTCTACGACGTCGTTCCACGAACTCGAACTCATCAAAAAATGAATTGAAAAGCAAATGAAATGAACTCAAAAACTATCATGTCCTCGCTATGTCATGTTTGTTGCTAATTGTAATAGTACGTGTACAGTTATGTCCTTGAGTATTTATAATTAAACTCACGACCAGCGATGTAACATGACGAGCCGCAGCGCTTGGATACGCTCAACCTGGGCATTTCAAATGCCCAGGTTACGCCACAGGGAAGCTACGCATACAATAGAAGTGTGAACAGAAGAGATCAAGGATCCGAGATAATATGAGAAAGATATGTCATCGCATCGTGTTTTTTCATATTTATATTTACATAATTTACTAGTTTAACGGAGGGTCAATTGTTGAAACAAGATGAACTAAGCACTTTTGTGTGTCATTTAAAATATTGTCAAACGTATTAGTACGGCTTGTAACGCTCGAGGTTGCAGTGATATCTTGATAACCAGACCTCACTTCCGGCGCAAGGCATAGTGATCCGAATAATATTTTGCGGTTTATTACTCTGTCTATTCTTCGGCTCTTACCGAAATCAATAAAAATGGGTAAATATCCCTCGTCATTGCACCGTTCAAGAAGTATATTATTCACTTGTTTCGACTGGACTTCATCAACTTCAATTGTCGAATCACTAACTTTATAACTAACTTAACTTTATACGCAAACTTTATATGCGCTTGGTTCCGCGGTTGGTTCACGAACAATCCAAAGGCATTTCTTCATGGATATCCCACCACATTTTCTTCCTTCTCCCTTCTTCTATTTTCCTTACTCGATTATTCTCCTTCCTTTTGCCTCTATTTTCTTTTTAGAATGTGCACCCCAGACTCAGTACGCATCACTCATACTAAGGGTGGTGGGGTGGGGAAAATCTTGAGATTTTTAAAAATACCGGTGAATTTGTGCGCGCAAAACTATTTACGTTCCTTTACATCGGAATTCCCGGTTTAAAGCAGACTACGTTTTCTTTGCTGACACATTCATGAAAAATGCAAAAAATGGAAATATATATTTGTTCATTACCTGAATGAATGAATGAATGAACTTTATTTAAAGAAGGTTACCTGACTGTGGTCTCCCTTCATGGTGATTTCAAATTGCATAAATCAAATAAAATATCCCATTACAGTGATTGGTATTTGAATGGCATAATAAAATTAAACAACCAATATTGACATTATTGTAAATGACATGACTAAAATCAATGTCTTGAAGCTTTCTTATAATCTGCTATAATAGTTAACATATTCATTTGTTCATTTTCTGGCTTCTGTGCACTTATTTACCACTTTTTTATTTAGTCAGTATTATCATTAGTGTATGCTTATACAGTATATCAGTCCATATGCTATATAATTAATAGTGATAATGAAATCTAGCTCACAAAATCACAGGCGTGCAGCCCAAGCTATTCTGTTGCAAAATCATTGCATTTAGGAGTCTAGATTATAATTATTGCATGTGAATTTAAATCTAGCTCACAAAATCACAGGCGTGCAGCCCAAGCTATTCTGTTGCAAAATCATTGCACTTAGGAGTCTAGATTATAATTATTGTATGTGAATTTAAATCTAGCTCACAAAATCACAGGCATGCCGCCTAAGCAATTCTGTTGCAAAATCATTGCACTTAGGAGTCTAGATTATAATTATTGTATGTGAATTTAAATCTAGCTCACAAAATCACAGCCATGCCGCCTAAGCAATTCTGTTGCAAAATCATTGCACTTAGGAGTCTAGATTATAATTATTGCATGTGAATTTAAATCTAGCTCACAAAATCACAGCCATGCCGCCTAAGCAATTCTGTTGCAAAATCATTGCACTTAGGAGTCTAGATTATAATTATTGCATGTGAATTTAAATCTAGCTCACAAAATCACAGGCATGCCGCCTAAGCAATTCTGTTGCAAAATCATTGCACTTAGGAGTCTAGATTATAATTATTGTATGTGAATTTAAATCTAGCTCACAAAATCACAGGCATGCCGCCTAAGCAATTCTGTTGCAAAATCATTGCACTTAGGAGTCTAGATTATAATTATTGCATGTGAATTTAAATCTAGCTCCACAAAATCACAGGCATGCCGCCTAAGCAATTCTGTTGCAAAATCATTGCACTTAGGAGTCTATAGATTATAATTATTGCATGTGAATTTAAATCTAGCTCACAAAATCACAGGCATGCCGCCTAAGCAATTCTGTTGCAAAATCATTGCACTTAGGAGTCTAGATTATAACTAGACGCTCTTCTAGCGTGAAGTCGGGCTTCTAAATGAAATGTAACCTATTTGAACTAAATATAGATATCTTATAGTGCGATTTTCAGTGCGATTGAAACAGTTTTTGGTTGCTCGTCGTTGCATGACTCGAGCTCGATAGAACATGCTTTCCTTGCAATTTCAGAACTGCGAACTTTACAGTATATCAGTAAAAAACGTTAATAGCCCGACTTCACGCTACTAGAGCGTCCTGTTTCAATCTAAATTTAGATTTAGACGAGAAAATACTTATATTTTGGCCCCTTGACCTCCGGTGCTTTCCCTGATTGGTTTGTGCTTTGTAATCTTTCTTGGCCAGACTTTATGTCTCCTTCGGCTTTAGCTCGACGTTTAATAGCCTGCGTAGCTTAATATAAAACTAGACGCTCTTCTAGCGTGAAGGAGTTTGACTTTTGGTCGCGGGTCGCGGGTCGCGGGTAGATGGTGCGGCTGCGGGTAGATGGTGCGGATGCGGGTAAAAAGGTGCGGCTGCGGGTAAAAAGTGCGGGTAGAAATATACAATTTTTTTTATTAGTCGGGCTTCCTGTGGAAGCCCTGACTCTAAAAATGAGAAGCGTTCTTTGTCGTCGTTGACCTCAAATCCTGTGCATGCGCCCTGTGCCGGCCGAAGGAGACATAAAGTCTGGCCAAGAAAGATTAGAAAGCACAAACCAATCAGGGAAAGCACCGGAGGTCAAGGGGTCGAAATATAAGTCTTTTTTCGTCTGTATCTAAATTTAGATTGAAACAGGACGCTCTAGTAGCGTGAAGCCGGACTGCTAATTAACGTTTTTACTGATATACTGTAAAGTTCGCAGTACTGAAATTGCAAGGAAAGCATGTTCTATCGAGCTCGAATCACGCAACGACGAGCAACCAAAAACTGTTTCAATCGCACTATAAGATATCTATATTTAGTTCAAATAGGTTACATTTCATTTAGAAGCCCGACTTCACGCTAGAAGAGCGTCTAGTTTTATTTAAAAATATCGATTTTGTCATAAAGTCGATAATTAAGGTAATCGTTAATTAAAAAAAACCTAACCCTTCTTCTTTATACTTTGGCATGGTGGTTCTATTTCTGGCATCTTAAATATGGTTCATGTTCACACCTTGTCAGAAGAAAGAATCGTTAAAATTGGAATATTTTCTAGTTCTTCTGACATGAATAAAAATAAAAATGTATGTTTTACTAAAAGTTTGTGGGTATCGCCATCAGCTTTACCACTAGGACTCCCCTCGTTTAATTACTGGTTAGTAATCAGCTGGATAATTTCTAGCATTTTGTAAAAACTGTCAGATCAGACAACAAAAAGGGATGTGACGTCTTGTCAATCATATGCATGGTTAACAAATTAGTAAGCCCGGCCAAAGGTCATCTTCTTCATTACCTGGACACAGGGACTGCATGTGCGATTCATTCATTCGAGTATTGTATTATCAGTGGTTATAGAAGACTTCTAGTAATTGTGCAGGTAAGTGTTACACACTGCTTCCATTTAATGACTACTAGTACTCTAGCAATTGTGAATCACAATTTACCGGGATCGGCTAACAATTTCGCTGGAAGTATGTGAAGTGAATGATTCAGTCCTTGATGCTATATGAAAAACACAAACGCCGTTTAATTATAATATATAACACTTTTCGGACTTGTGCTTATTTGGAATAAAGCAATTGTGCAATTCATATATGATTTGGCTTCAGAAACTCCAGCACATAGCGAAGTCAGCATTTATAATTCTGACACAAGAATTTGGTATTTTAGAAACCAGCATTTTACTTAGGCTAATGAAGAGCAATTTCTAATTTTTAATTTTCCCTTGTCTCGTTATGTTCAAGGAAAATGGATTCCATTTTAAAGACTCGAATTGTCGAAGCAGGATATCAAGTCAGCCATGACCCCGGTTCGGACGGGAACTGTTTCTACCGTGCCGCAGCTTTCCAGCTTGGACTACCTTGGGAGTCAGTAAAAGACGATGTGTTCCACTAGACTATCTTCAGCTCAACCAGTACGACGGGAGTTTTTTTTAATGTTTCATGTGTCCGCGTATCGTGCAATTGAGTGGGACTGGGAACGAGACCATGAGGCTTGAGATTTCCAAGGCGCTTCATGCGTAATTTTTCGAAGGAAATCTCGCAGGTCCTTGCACTCTTTCCTCGTCGATTCTGTGAAATTTGTTAAAAAAATCAAGTTATCGAATTAATTTTCTTTTTTATAGCAACAAGGAAACGACCGCCAGTAGATATTTTAAATTATCAAAATAAACACATATATTTAAAGGAACTCGTAAGTTTATATTGTTGATTTTATCGCAGTTGAGTTTGTGATATCGATTTTAGGGGTGCGAACGACGAGACCCGTCACTGTTGCCCAACTTGGCGTACTAAGAAAACAAGAAAATGCAGTAGAGTGAAGTTATTTATTATGTTTATCTAATTTTTATTTTTATTCTTTTACCCGTCGAAGTGAAGCAGTGATAACCTACCAACTGAACATGAACCATATTTAAGATGCCAGAAATAGAACCACCATGCCAAAGTATAAAGACAAGAAGGGTTAGGTTTTTTTAATGAACGATTACCTTGAGCATGAATCATGCTTTGAAAAAAATTATCGACTTTATGACAAAATCGATATTTTTAAATTTAAAAAAAAAAATTTGTATATTTCTACCCGCACTTTTTACCCGCACTTTTTACGCGCACCCGCACCTTTTTACCCGCAGCCGCACCATCTACCCGCACCCGCACCATCTACCCGCGACCCGCGACCCGCGACCAAAAGTCAAACTCAGCGTGAAGTCGGGCTTCTAAATGAAATGTAACCTATTTGAACTAAATATAGATATCCTATAGTGCGATTTTCAGTGCGATTGAAACAGTTTTTGGTTGCTCGTCGTTGCATGACTCGAGCTCGATAGAACATGCTTTCCTTGCAATTTCAGTACTGCGAACTTTACAGTATATCAGTAAAAACGTTAATCACGGGCAACAGGTCACGTAGAGTCAGTATTTTGGGTAATATTTGTATTTTCTGTATCGGTTATAAGCTGTCCGAAGCTCTGTTATTGGGGTGTAGATAAAACGCGGGCGCGGACGGCGGCCGGCGGACGGCGGACGGCGGACGGCGGACCGCGGCCGGCGGCCGGCAGACGGCGGACAGCGGACGGCGGACGGCGGACCAAATTGAAAATTGAAAAAAGAGAAAAAGAGAGAGAAAACAAAACAAAATTGTAAAAAATGTTTTTATTTTTTTTAGACAAATAGATGTCTACTGCTACTGATATGTATACTTCGAAGTGAGAAACAAAAGAAAACATTAATTAGTGTACCACCGTATGTTTAATAAGCTGCAAAGGTCTATCGATTATCATATGTGATAGCTTTTCTTTTCTTTTGATTTGACTTACATTAGAACTTGGAATCGGTTTGAATACGAAACACAATTAGCTTGCCTGTAACATAAAGTGAAATGTAAAGTAAGCAGAAATAAATGAATTGTCGACAAATCACAACGACGGTAAACTTGGGTATTAAACACAGTGATATAAAGGCCGGTAGTAGTAGTGGAATGGATGTATTTGCCAGATTGACTCATAGCGTCGTTTACTCAGTCATTGGGAATATTAACCGGAAACAGGCAAATTTCAAACCATGTCGGGACATGGTTTTTAATAACTCTGGAAACTCGCTAATGGTGTTGGTTTTGTCATCTTCATTTGTTTTAGATTCGTTACTTATATCTATTATTCACTCCTCGTTTACTTGGATCAATCAAGAAATCAGAAAAGTTAGTTGTTTATAACCGCCAAAATTTCAAATAACAGATATTGGATTACTATTGTTGAGTAGTAACTAGCTTGAATATTAACAATGTGAACATGCAATAAAGGTTAACTAGCTAAATCTTCAAACACGACGATAGATGAACAAACACGTATATGAGCTTAGCTAGCTAACTTTCGCTGAAAGTCTGAACGCACTACATAAGAACTTTGAATTGAACATACGTAATAAAGCTAGCTTGTAACATTAAAGTGAAATGTTAAAGTAAGGAGAAATAAATGATATTGCCGACAAATCACAACGACGGTAAACTTGGGTAGGAAGGAATGCATGTGAAACCAGGGCGAGGTGTTTGCCAGATTGACTCATGTCAGTCAAGATAACGTCGTTTACAGAGGAGGTCTGAATAGTATCCCAGAATGCATTGCGTTTCATATTATATTATCGTTTTTTTCGTGACGTCATCACTTTCTCACAACCAGCAAGACGACAAGAAGTTGTCGTTCTGGTGTCCGTATCCGGCCTGGAAGGGTTTGAAGCTGTTTTTAGGATGGTTCACATCAGTTTTATCGACAAATTCAGCGATAAACGTGTTGCATTGATCCCTTGCTCGACAACAGACCACAACTCGTTTACTCGTTGAATTTTTCAGTTCTTCGATTCTGAACTGAGTTACATGACAACAAGAAACCTTTGTCACTGTATTGTGGAAATTCGAAATTCTCCCAGCTCCAGCGGCTAACTGAGTACCGCCAACATTACCTGAAGTCAGTCCAGTGGATCATAAACTACCTCCACTGGATTTAAGTCAGAGTTTGAGTTATAATTGTTTCACGAATGCTCGGACAGTTGTTTGTGTTCCTTCGAACTCCGACAATAAGATCATGTTCAAGATCTGCAATACCTTTCATTGAACGAGAGCAGTCTTCCCGAAATTGAATCAGAGCCAGAAGAATTTGAACACGATCTGTCTTTCACAGAGTCTGACAACGAAGAGAACACTGATCAGTGGTCAACTCGCTGCTTCCTCGATCAACACAGACGAACCATATTCAGTAGAATATTTTAAGATCATAATTTTTCATCCATAATTCTGAAAAAGTAAAAGTTGATATTAGTTACTGCCTTTTAGCGTATCTATTAGAACCAGTTATTGATTTTAGCAACGAAATAGTTGTTTTGTCACATGCCGTGACGCGTTGTCACGAACGCTTCAGAGCAAAGAAATACGACCACAAGTGTCAAAAAATGACTAACTTCGGAGCCAGTAAAACTATCTAAAACGTGGAGTAACTTTGAGTAATTTTATATACAAACGTTCTCCAAGCCTTACAGTACGATAACGTGTTATTAAAATATAAAATACTCAAGTCAATAATAAGAATAAAGCGGTTTTTGGTGAGTGCCTATCACTCAAATTTTCAAAGCGTAGTCAATACCGTTCGTGAGCTACTATTTTTTTCAAAAGACAGTGAGAAAATCATGAGATAAAGTCTTCAGGAATGTAGTATTAATGCACTGGAAACATGTAATACAAATCTTACCTTTATTGCTGGCGATATTGCTAAAAAAATATTGCTTGCAAAACACTAACAAATCACATTCTTGAAGCGTGGAAGCGTGAACTTCACAACATTTCTTCCGCAATGCATTCTGGGATACTATTCAGACCTCCTCATGCTTGGTTCAGGCCATAGTGACCCATAGTCTCTGACTGTAATAGAGCAAACTTTGCAGTGATTCTAACATAAGACTTTTGAATGTTTGAACATACGTACTGAATAAAGTTAGCTTGTAACATAAAGTGACATGTTAACATAAAGTCCAATAAATATAGGTGTTAGAGCTACAAGCTAATTCATCAATGTTCATAAATTAAATTCTGAGCTGCAGTGTATTTAATTCTATTATGAAGTATCAGTTTATTATAATAAATTATTCAGTTGCCGTACAACATTCTAATATTAATTTACGTTAGTTATTATACGAGGCAGCGAATAGAGCGTTACCTGAGATCAGCACGCAGAACGCGGCAAAGGTCAACATGAAGTGGAAACATACCGGAAATGATGTGGAAAACAAAAAAATGCTCTTGTAATGAATGATCTATAATAATAATATACAGCTATTTCAAAAAAACGTTGTCTTGTGATATATTTTAAATATATCAAAGTAAATCAGCAGTTCAGGTTTCCTCGCTATATTGGAGCTGATCGATATACTGGAACCGGCCAATATACAATATACAATGCATCATTTACCGGTTTCGGTCAAGTTGAAATGCAGTTCGCAGTAAGTATTCACAAGAAAACGTTTTTTGAAATAGCTGTAGTCGGTAAATGCCAGTTCGAGCAAAAAATGTAATGGGGGTCTGAAGTAAGTAATGTAGAAATGAGGAGTGAAGACGGATTTGTAAACTAGTACACATGCTAGTTTGTATAAGTAGTAAAGTAAATAATATGTCCATAGTAAAATAGCAGCTCGAACGCCGCTTCAGGGGTATTGTAATCAGGATGAATTCTGATTAGGATCCAAATATTTTTTGATGCATGCTACTCCATCGGTGGCAAAGTTAGAGTTCTGCTTAAATCAATGATTGATCAACGAGTACCAAAGGTACTATAACAGGGAATATTCCAAGTTCTAATGTAAGTCAAATCAAAAGAAAAGAAAAGCTATCACATATGATAATCGATAGACCTTTGCAGCTTCAATTATTAAACATACGGTGGTACACTAATTAATGTTTTCTTTTGTTTCTCACTTCGAAGTATACATATCAGTAGCAGTAGACATCTATTTGTCTAAATACATTCTCGCAGAAAAACATTTTTTTTTTTCTTTTTTCATTTTGTTTTCTTTTCTCATTTTTTTTTCTTTTCTCTCTCTTTTCTCTTTTTTAATTTGGTCCGCCGTCCGCCGTCCGCGGTCCGCCGTCCGCGGTCCGCCGTCCGCGGTCCGCCGTCCGCCGTCCGCCGTCCGCCGTCCGCCGTCCGCCGTCCGCCGTCCGCGCCCGCGTTTTATCTACACCCCTGTTATTGTACTGTATTTGTATCTGATGACCTTTAGTAATCCGAATCCCGACATCTGGTTTTATTTATGACGTCAGCGAAAGCCCCGACTACCTAAGAAGGGAGAAGGGTATGCAACAGACCTGAATCCTACCTTCTGATTTGCTTAGACCTCTCTCTTCCTTCGTCTTGACTTTGTGCAAGAAAAATCACGTGGGGTGGACAAGTGATGATAGATGCGTTTTTGGAACTTACCGAAGTTTGTTTACTTTTCTTATTAACCTATTTTGTAATCTCCGTTCAGGAGTTTGTTCCTACCGTAGAGAGAAAAATATGTCCTAATAATCTACAATCGAGATAAATCATGAATAAATAACGTATGCCTACCTGAAAATCTTTCAAAATTCAGTCGATGAGGGTTCGGAATAAATGTCATCCGTTATCAGTAGCTTTCTATTTGAATCCGCCGTGTTTTACTTACCTCATGTCTCGATTACAATGTTATTGGGTATTCCCAAACTTCTAAAATATATAGCTCTAGCATTTCTTTTAGAATAAATACATATTCTGATTTCACTGCCCGTGTGTCTGTTGCTGACCGTTTATATTTCAAGAGTTTGTTGTGATACATCTGTTAACACTGCGATTCTCCCAAAAGTGTATCTCGCGCTTCGCGCTCGGTTAGGAGAGATAACGCCTGGGACTAGGCTGGGTCTGTTGCATACTAGTCTCCCTCGCAGAATGAGCTATGTTTTAGCTAGCTAAAAAAACGCGTTCACACTGGGGTTATCGACTTAGCTAGCTAAACAGGTCTTTATTAGCTGTAGCTAGAAAGTCCTAATGTGAACGCGCTCTACTGAAAACTAACAAATATTATATCCAATAGTTGTTTGTAGGTCGTGTTGTAATTCATAATAAGTAAATGCTTGTTTCATCGACCTTGAGTTTATTTTTGAAATATCAAAATAACAAATATTAGTTTATGATGACCTCATAACGATTCTGATTGGATAAGAAGGTGTCCCAGCCAGAAAATGGCGGAAATGAGGTGTCTTTTGTTTACACAACTTTGAAAGCTTATTTCTCCTAAGTATATTTTGCCATGAAGCAGATGAAGCTCGACATAAACGTGAATTAATAGGGTATCTAGAAACGTCTAATTTCAATGAAATTTGGCAGACATCATCTTTGGTATTCGATCTCAAAAAGCGTGTCGGGGATTGTTTGATTTCGCTTTAGATTTCAAGTTATTAGCGTTCATATTACATCGACTCGAAAAATATCTAGCGTTGATCAATTTTCGATTTTTCTGAGCTGGCATTGTGGACTGTAGAAGTTATGTTTTACAGTAAATTGTGCTGCAGAAATAGGCTAAAACAACTTCCGTATAACGACAGAAATAAGTTTTTAGGTTTCACATTTTACATATCAAAATAGCTCTGTTTGAACAGAACGAACCACTTACATAATTTATACTAGTCACCTCACTCCTTTGACGAGTCCCGCTAATTTTCTATATTTGTCTATATTCTTCTATATATATTTTCTATATTTTTTATTTTCTATATTTTCTTACTCACTTGTAAAGAGCATTGAGATATATATGTAATGCGCTTTTTCAAGAATTAAATTATTATTATATTATTATTATAGCGTCTCCATTCATCGTATATAGCTCCAAAGTACACTAATTAAGTTTCTATAAATCCAAAAAGAGCATTTCCAGTTAATGTTTTCACTATTTTGCCAATGATAAAAAGTGTGGTACTTCATCATTGTGGCACTATCAACTTTGTGCCCAATGGCCTTGATCGTGTTGAGGTCACAGTCTGTTGGAGTATAAAGAATAAGAAATCCTGGTATCTGCGTTGCTGATACTGAAGCATTATTCATAATCACAGCAATATAAGCATCATCTGTGTGAGGTGGAGTCTTGTGTCGAGTAGAATTAAGCATCATTGGAATAACATCAGTGGATAAGATGTGGAACGCGCCATGACAGAAAGGCGGCCATCTATCCTTGGCATACTGCTCTTTGGTTACATACCATTTACTCGTAGGTTCACGTACAACTCTCAGGCTCACCTTCTCGACAAGTCCTCCGTAGAATGGTCGCGGAGAGCGCTCTTCTTTCAACCATCGTATTACGTTAGGTACTCGAACGTACACATCGTCATCAGTCTTCAGAACATACTTACAAGAAAGTCTGGAGACAGCCCAGTAATGGCCCATGAATGTCTTTATCGAAAGGTTGTGGTAATGATCAGTAAAGTTACCTATGATGATGTCATTGTGATGAGAAGCTTCTTGAAGATTGGCTGCATGATTCTCGACGCTTTCACTAACTCCAAGCACGAAAAACAATTTCCATATTCTGGTCTTCTCTAGCGATGAACTTTGTCCCCACGTATCACGAATTGCCTTTCGTAAAAGTCGATGTTTTACGCTCGAAGCGGCAGAATTCACTAACACAACCATGAACAATCGTTTCTCATCTAGTGGGATTTTGGGTTCAAGATAAGGCAAAAGAAGGGAAAACTTGGCTCCTCTCGGGAAGTATTCTCGAACTCCAATTGATTTGGTGACATAGTAAAGGATTATCATCAAAACGAAAAGAAGAAATATTCGTTTCATCTTCTTTCTTCCTAAGAGGAAAATTACAGGCATCCTGATCCATTTCAACATGTTCCCACGGGACGGTCTTTGATTGTTGTTCACCGGCCCATGTAGCCTAATTTTCAGAGCTCTCGCTTCTCTGAGAGCGTTGCGTGACGACACTTAGCACGGCTGCGATAGCCTGCGTAGCCCGGCGCTAGGGAGAAAAAGGACAAAAAAGGAGGGGAAGGGGGGAGGGGGTGGGGAAAAAGGGACTGGGGAGGAAGGGGAAAGGAGGAGGGGATTGGGGAGGAGAGGAGGGAGGGAGCGCCTGCAATAGAGTACTAAAGTCATGACGTTGTTGGAAACGGTGTCCAACACAAAAATACTCACTCACAAACTACTTTATTAAATCCCTCACACTCCATCACACTCGTTCTTGATTCTATCTCTGGCGTCTGCAACGTGCCTTGTAATCCTATCCCTATCTAATACATGTGTTATTTTAGACTTGTCAATCATGACCTATCGCTAATGTAATTGTTTCCTACAACGTCATAAAAAATAATTTTTGCTTTTATAAATTTTTGATTTCCAGTTCAGATAGAATATCATGAAAGAAGTTCACACACCAATTTTTATAATAATCGGTTAAATAGCGGTCAAGATATGGCCAGTTGAATATATAATTTGCCTTAACACTCACTGTATTTTCGGCTCCGTTCCGCGTAGCGCTATTTACAGCGAAAATCCTTGTATCGCGACCTTTCGTTTTGAAAACTTCAGTTGGATTTTGGGTTTTTCTGTTCCGACAATCACTATATATGTCCATTTCTTGAGTACAAAGTTAACTCAGCATAAATATCATTATTTAAAGTACTAAATAGTGACATTTCTATTGTTTTGTATTGTATTTAGTACTAATTAGTGCAACAAATATATTGGCGGAACAGAAAAATCCAAAATCCAGCTGAAGTTTATACAAAACGAAAGGTCGTGATACAAGGATTTTCCCAGTAAAACAGAATTTCCACGCTCAAAACAGGTCAGTGAACGGCAAAAATACAATCGAAATCAAAACGTCCTTAGATTTTAGGGATCTCTTACGACAGAAAGCTATATGTACAGAAGTCATGTAAACAATCGAACCAGTCGAGTTATTTTCAGTAACTCACGATGGATGTTTATTTTATTCCACGTTTGAAAAATTCAGTACGATTACAGTTGTGTGATCCTTGTGTGAGTCATACATCTATTACGCGTCCTAATTTTAGAACCGCCGCGTAGCGCTATTTAGAACAGAATTTCCACGCTCAAAACAGGTCAGTGAACGGCAAAAATACAATCGAAATCAAAACGTCCTTAGATTTTAGGGATCTATTACAGAAGAAGACGCTCAGTGACGAGGGAGACTATTTGTGTCGGTGACTCATAGATAAAGATCTCCGACTCTTCAAGGTACGCTGTGGTACGTCTTTAAACGTTTTGAGGTCACTTGAGGTCACATCTTAAATCTAACAGAAGCAGCTTTTGATTTTTAATCGATAGTTCCTTTCTGATTTCGAGATAAATCGAACAAGAAGTTTCAATGTATAGGCAGAGACAGCAGATTGGTCGAGCTTTGTCACATCATACCGTAGTCTGAATCAACTGGATGTTTAAAAGATACGAAGTTCGACTTTCCTCTGCGATAACGAAGAAACCAAAGACGTTATCAGAACCGTCTGACCATGAATATGAACCTCAACTGGACGTTCCAAGTACGTGCTACGGAAGTACGATTCGGAGATTTTTATCTATGCTCACCGACACATATATACATAGTCTCCCTCGTCACTCAACTGTCAGTCATTGTCAGGTCCCTCCTCACGCAACTGACATTGTCCTTGTCATAATGCCCGAGTGTACGCTCATTGAGCGTCTTGTTTTCTTTAAATTTGGTACATGGGGAGCTTTTATGATTCTTTGGAAAATCACAAAATAAAAAATGGGGGTCACCGGTATCGTTCTCGAGATATTAGCCGATGAAAATCGTCTACGTAACATGCGTGACTGGCTGTCATCTTGGACGTGAGGAAAGAGGACTGGACCGAGATGTTTCGAACCTTGATTTTATGCGCAGAAAAGATGCGCGTGAACAATGCGCGCGAACGTCCTTAAGAGAGATACCGGCGAAAGATAGATTTGACTTCGTATCTCCATGTTTAGTCTAATTTTTGAAATAAAACTTTTTGTGCTGATCGAGAAACCTTTTATGTAGCTTTTGTAAATTTTCTGGGCCAATGGAATGAAATAGTGAGTCAAGAAAATATGTTTTTGAGTAAAACCCATTGTTTTGATCTACGTGCGTCCGATCGAATTACGGCGAAATAAGCAGATTTTACAAGTAAAACATTTCCTACATTTACAAAACGGGCTCAATCTGCCCAAAAACTTCAAGAACGATAGATAAAAGGTTTCTCGATCAGCACAAAAAAGTTTTATTTCAAAAATTAGATTAAACATGGAAATACGAAGTCAAATCTATCTTTCGCCGGTATATCTCTCTTAATAATTCTGCCCTGATTACCCATCGTACACCTTACATCGTGAAGTGGTCTATTGCGTTCTGAAATGAAGTTCATAATGAAAGACGCATGGGCACCAACATAAACATTAACTAGACGCTCTTCTAGCGTGAAGTCGGGCTTCTAAATGAAATGTAACCTATTTGAACTAAATATAGATATCTTATAGTGCGATTTTCAGTGCGATTGAAACAGTTTTTGGTTGCTCGTCGTTGCATGACTCGAGCTCGATAGAACATGCTTTCCTTGCAATTTCAGTACTGCGAACTTTACAGTATATCAGTAAAAACGTTAATAGCCCGACTTCGCGCTACTAGAGTGCAAACCATATGTCCGTGAAATAGTACTATTACTAGTCGTTTCTGGTAGAAAGTGAAGTGCTGCGAGTTGTGCACTGCCGTACAGTACATGGTAACACATAAAAGTGAAATGTAGCTGTCAATGCATACATGTGGTTGTCCCTTAATTTTCAGCAAGGTGCATTAGTTGTAAAATAAAATAATAAAAATGTGGTATAATAATAATAATAACTTTATTACTGTGTCATGTGTTCTAGCTTACAAGAAACCTATTTCCCTCCCATATATCTACTGATTCTCATTCCCACCCTTGTCCCATTGTTCCCATCCCACATCTCCATTGATTCTCATTCCCATCCCGGTCACATTGTTCCATTCCATGTCTCTATTAATTATCATTCCCACCCGCTATAATAATCTGGTCATGGACAGACAGCTATAGACATGTACCAGCACTAAAAGCATGCAATACTTTGCACTATTTATGTTGCACGCTTGTAATAGTTTGTACTCTACTGATATGCAGTATTAAATTAATACAAATATGGATTCAATGAAATAGAGAATTGTGTTTGGTGTATATTATATACAATGTTACTGGCCAGATATCAGGAAAGATGTCGAAGCCTCATAGCAGACTTGTAGAAGATAAAAGTACATCAGGATGGATCGTATAATTTGATTCAGTAGTTGCCTCAATGCCAATGGCAATGGCATGGGCCGGATTGGTTTGACGAAGACCAACGAGCTCGATCAGGTAGATAGGTCAGCGACAGCATCGGGGATACTAACTGTGTCTTTCAAAAGCATTCAAGTACATGCTGTCTCCTTCGGTCAACTCTGATCGACTCACTGTAGAAGTAACTTAAGCTTATGTACTTCATTGTGGAACTGGACGTGACTGAGCACACAACCATAACAGCGCTGAAAACTCATAAAAGAACATGGTCTTCCCCTTGAAATGTCACTAAATTGTTCATGACCCTGATGAATGCTTCCAGCAATGAATAAAGTTGCATTTGACATCATGGATTTGTAGAAAACGAACACTTTCCTGGCTTGAATCAGCGAAAAATAAACGATACTCAATATCGATTGAACGTGTTGCGAGTGTGCGCTGATCAAAAGTACCGTGGCTCACAAAATCATCTCCACACACAAACCCCACAAACCCACAAACTCCGTGAAATGCAGTCGAGATTCTCGTTGCATCCACATAAGTGCCCAGATCCCACACGACCACACATGACACAGGAACTCCGTCAAGATTAGTTTCGCTGCTCGCCTGGCGGCTCGCAGCAACTAAATAGTACTAAATAGTGTTATCTCCATTGTTTTCTATTGTTTCATCAGTGCTATTTAGTACTAATTACTCGGGCCCTTCCGAAGGAAGCCCGAGTTAGAAAATACACTTTCTTTTTTTTATTATTTTTTTCAGGTGAAGGAATGACAAAAAAATGCGAAGAATGCGATGTATTTGATCCTATCGAGTTTCAAGATTTCTCATCATAGATCTTCAAGCTATTAAGTTCAGGATTGTAGTTGATCATTCCACGATGAAGCTAAGGCGCGTTTGCTTTTGTTATAAATGAAACGACATCTTTCAGAGTGGGCCCACACGAATAGCCGTATGCTTTTGTCTGTGAAATGAGCCTGTTTAAAGCCCGTGTTTTATCGGCTGTTCTATAACGCCTTTCCACGAACTCGAACTCATATCCAAAAATGAATTGAAAAGCAAATGAACATGACCTCGCTATGCGATGTTTGTTGCTTAATTGTAATATTACGTGTACAGTTATGTCCTTGAGTATTTATAATTAAACTCACGACCAGCGATGTAGCAACATCTATTGACAGAAAGCTATATGTACAGAAGTCATGCAAACAATCGAACCAGTCGAGTTATTTTCAGTAACTCACGATGGATGTTTATTTTATTCCACGTTTGAAAAATTCGTGTTCTTTTCAGTAAGATGACAGTTGTAAAGTGATCCTTATCTGAGTCATACATCTATTAGGCGACCTAATTTTAGAACCGTTGATTTAAAACCGAATTTCCACGCTCAAAACAGGTCAGTGAACGGCAAAAATACAATCGAAATCAAAACGTCCTTAGATTTTAGGGATCTATTACAGAAGAAGACGCTCAATGACGAGGGAGAATTGTGTCTGACTCATAGATAAAGATCTCCGCGGACTCTTGTTATAATTAAACTCACGACCAACGCCGGTCATGTATAACTCCATCTATTGACAGAAAGCTATATGTACAGAAGTCATGCAAACAGTCGAGCCAGTCGAGTTATTTTCAGTAACTCATGATGGATGTTTATTTTATTCCACGTTTGAAAAATTCAGAAGGAAAAGGAATCGTAAAAATCGTACTTCAAAACTACATCAAAGCATTTAAGGAAAGCAAGGTCAATAGTTCGTAAATCGAGATCGTATAGCCCTTCATCTGGCAGACATATAGTCTCCCTCGTCACGCAACTGTCAGTCATTGTCAGGTCTCTCCTCACGCAACTGACATTGTCCTTTTCATAAGCCCGAGTGTACGCTCATTGAGCGTCTTGTTAGTTAGTACTGTTTCACGGACATATGGTTTGCACTCTAGAGCGTCCTGTTTCAATCTAAATTTTGATTTAGACGAGAAAATACTTATATTTTGGCCCCTTGACCTCCGGTGCTTTCCCTGATTGGTTTGTGCTTTGTAATCTTTCTTGGCCAGACTTTATGTCTCCTTCGGCTTTAGCTCGACGTTTTCAAATACGATAATCTGGTATGAAAATCAGTAACTCGGACTCTAACTCGGTCTCCAACTCGACTCCAACTCGACTCCAACTCGGACTCCGACTCGGTATCCAACTCGGGGATTTACTACTCCCGTTTAATAGCCTGCGTAGTTTAATATAAAACTAGAGCCATGACATTTACACACAACACGAGCATAATTATAATGGACATACTTTGCATAACGCGATCTGAATCTTTGTACATTTATTGTCACCATAACATCATTATACTTCTGTACATTGCTTAGATCCTTAACTTTCTCTAGTATATCACAATCATCAAGAGTATTTACCATGTCTTCTACTGAATACATGAAATTCCATACACAGGATGTCTCGAGATAAACGATCGCTTCTACAACGATAATACTGATTGCATAAACAAAATCTAACCGTATTTTACTAGCATTTAACACAATAAAACAAAACAAAAGAATGATGATATTTACTGTGAGGACTGTAAGAGCCACATGTGTTGAATAACTACTTTTCCAGTTGTTTCGTAGACAATCATCTTTCGCTTCATCCTGTATGGCGACGTTCAAGTTCAGGTCATCAAGATCAGTCTTGCTCGTGCTTTTCTTGCAATCAGAGTAGTTCTTTTCAGCTTCAGAGTTCGTTGTTAAGTCAATAGTCATTGTTTTGTCATTTTGTTCGTAGTTTGTGTTCACAGTTTTCTCATTTGCTTTTGATATTTCATAACATTTTGACTTTAAGACTTTTTCAGATATGATATTGAGTCCGCGGAACGACCTGGTCCGAAAACGCTCCACATCTTTTAGAGTAGGTCTACCGCTAACGGTGTGTGAGTTTGTATGTGAGATGAGCATATTAGACATACTTCGTTCAAATGTTTTTTTCTCACCATCACAAGAAGACATAACCTTCCTTCGACAAGGTTTGTGAAGAAATTAAAGAGGACAACGTGCGATGTCTCGTCTTGATAAACCATGTGGTTTGAGCCTTCGGTAATTACTCGGGCCCAGGCCGCAGGCCGCCCGAGTTAGAAAATGCGGATTTCGGTAGTAGTAGTAGTAGTAGTAGTAGTAGTAGTTTTGTTCGGCTTCAAAATGACGAGTATGCGACGTATTTAATCGTATCCGGAGTTTCAAGATTACTCCGCAGATTTGAAAAGATAAAGGAGACACAGGACTCAAGTAGATTATGAATCTTAGTTTTGAAAGCAGCTGTAGATCTTCAAGCTATTAAAAGGTCAGGATTCTAGTTCATCGTTCAATGACTAGAAGTGGTAAAAGGACTAGAAGCTCGCTTAAACGCGAGGCCGTTATCGGAACCATCTGACCTATGCAACCTCAAGACGTATCATGTTCGTACTCACCGGACTAATAGTCTCCCTCGTCACTCAACTGTCACTGATTGTCATGACGTCAGAGAAATTATGTTGTATTGAAGAAGATGTCCTTGTTTTATTCGACGTTCGAACCGTAACTCGAACCCGAACTCGATTCCAAACTCAACGTTTCGGGATCTGAAGCTAGAGAGGGGACCTTTACACAAACTCATCAAAATCAAATCAATTGAACTCAAAGTCAAAAGGTAATCAAATGAACTCAAAGGCAAATCAAATGAACTCGACACATACATGTATATACATAGTCTCCCTCGTCACGCAACTGTCAGTCATTGTCAGGTCTCTCCTCGCGCAGCTGACATTGTCCTTGTTCTTCAACCAACTGGCATTCATTTTCAAGTACTTCCTCGAACAACTGACATTTTCCTTTTCACAATGCCCGAGTGAACGCTCATTGAGCGTCTTGTTATCTGAGCGGCCGGCACACGGCGCATGCGCTGTAGAACCCAATATGCTTTCTGGGGTCTACGAAGAACGCCGTCTGCATTTCTAGAGTCGGGCTCCTTCCACAGGAAGCCCGACTAACTAGACGCTCACTGAGCGTTCACTTGGCGGATGGGATGATCAGCTGGAACTCCTAGCCAAGCGCTTTCCACAGTCGACAATACCAGCTCAGAATGGGTATAAAACTTAAACAGCAAAAATACAATCGAAAATCATCCTTAGATTTTATGGAACTAATTCAGAAAATAGTGCAGAAAATAGTTAGAACGGAACTAAATATAGCCATTGCAGCGTGACTTAACAAACGGTCACTGTACTTGCGTGACTGTACTCGCTAGAACATGCATGTAGATTTTCTCTTCTATTTTGACGATATTCGACCATGGAACTATTGTAAATATAGCCAAGAACTAAAGCTTAATAGTTGATCTTTAATCTGGACTTCATTGAAGTTCAGTAACTGTAAAATTCTGTATTTTAATTTCATCTCTTTCCAAATTCTTCAGACTATTGATAATTGTACTTGATTTATCGGCATCGACGCCATCTAGAAATCGCGTGTTTGCCAAGAAACACAAGGTGATTATAAACTTGGCTGCTGATGTCCCTACGCCTACAGATATAAATTAAATACTGCTCTACAAGAGCAGAGAGAAATCAATGGAGGAATTTACGCTTCGTGTGGCGACTGTTGTTGTATTTTCTTGTCGTACACCCGCCCGTACATAACGAGTTGTTTTCTTCAGCTTTCTAAGTTCTTCAGATCAGTAGTCTGGTATTTATCAGCATCTGAGTAATACAAGAGTTTATAGTCATTGGTTTGATTATATTTTGAGTAGGCCGAACGTTTGTAAGCATAGTAAGCCTTTGGAGAAGAAGCCTTAGAACTTCGAACCAAATCTTTTCGATCCTCAAAGTCAAAGAGAACGATCGATCGAACCGAGCGAGGTCATTATGTGATAGTTGCCATGGTTTCAACTTTGGACCAATCGAATGACGTGCTGCTCCTACGACCGGGATAGACTGGATCTTCTAACCCGAAAAAAGCCCATTTTAAGACTTGGCGTCTGCCACAGGCAGCCCGCCAAGTAACAAGAGCGAACTATTTGACCCGTTTGAGCATAGAATTACTTCATTTAAACGTGTATAGTGCTATTGAAGCCTTTGTAAGCTTTTAAAAATATTCTTTAACAAAAACAAACGATGGAAGTTATCAGAACCATCTGACCCGATGCAACCTCAAGACGTACCGTACTGAGTCGAGATCTTTATCTATGATCACCCACAAATTAAAATAGTCCGTCCCTCGTCACGCAACTGTCATTGTCATTGTCATAACGATCGGTATGGCCGGGCTGTGGACCGATATTCAGTATTCCGAGCTATAGACTAGCCTGCGGAGGAGGCTAACTTTCGGAACTTTACGGTATATCAGTAAAAACGTTAATAGCCCGACTTCACGCTACTAGAGCGTCTTGTTTCAATCTAAATATAGACGAGAATATATTTATATTTTTGCCCCTTGACCTCAGGTGCTTCCCCTGATTGGTTTGTGCTTGTAATCTTTCTTGTGGGCAGACTTCATGTCTCCCTCCGGCCTTAGCTCGTCTCCCTCGTCACGCAACTGTCATTGTCATAAATGTCCGAGTGTACGCTCATTGAGCGTCTTGTTATGATATATATTTCTATCCATATAGTTTTGACTGAATAGGGTAGTCATGCAGGTTGTTAGGCCATATGTCAGTCCCCTAATAAATTCTAGTAAATTAAATCAAATCAAATCAAACCCGGCGCGGGGTCAGTATATACAGCTATTTCAAAAAAGGTTGGTGAAGGTTTTGTTGCATCTTGCATCTTGCATCTTGCATACCAAGCCCGAAATGTATTGTGCAGTCCTATGTAAATAATGTCAGCATGCACATACAGAAGAAAATATGCCTGCTCCATATTGCGAAGACAAAGTTTGGGGAAATTCCCAGAGTCCATATTGTTGTGACCTTTCGCTGACTCAATTCACATCGCCCATAGTGCATTTCGGGCTTGGTATGCAAGATGCAACAAAACCTTCACCAACCTTTTTTGAAATAGCTGTATACCAACCCACACCTGCAAGGAAATGAAGGATAATAACTATATGTATTGATGATATGGGTTATTATAATAATTGTATATGTGTTGCTGCTACTTGTGGTACACATAAACAACATGATATAAAGTAAAGCTGATGTAAAGTAAAACTGCATACATGTAATTAATGTAACAATTGAACTGTACTGAAGGATGAATGTTGTAGATTTGATGTAAGCTTACTAGTTTGCCAGTAGACTTGTGACAACAATACATACTACAAACTGGCATAATATAACTATTGTTTCACGTGAACAGTGAGACCAACACTTAGCCTGGTTTCTAACTACCGGTAAATTACTCTTTTAAATAGAGTGATTGCAATGAACCCGTGAAATAGTTAGTAGACTAATAGACACTAGTTAGTAGACTTTATTTCCATTGTTTTCTTTTGTGACTATTTGACTATTACACACTGACATCTAAATTTTATTTCACAGGTTACAGGTTTATTGCAATCACTATAATTCCACAGTGATATAGTGAGAAAGGTGATGTTGGTATCCATTGGTGTCCAATTATTATTGGGTTACATGTAAAGTTCTAGAGAAATATCATACCTGGTTTAAGTATGACAAGTTTTTGACATTATAGCTTGCAGATAACAGCATAAATGCAGTACATAATTACATTACATTTACTATCATTATATAGAAAACTAAATACTTAATATAATTAATATTTTTTTCTACTACATTGTTTAATTAGCACTAAGTACAAAATGTTGTATGGTTTTAGTGTTTCTACTCTATTGCTAAATATACAAAATAAATATGGTTTGTATAATGCTGTGTTCATGTTTTGATTTGCAAATCATAATACGTACTGTATGTATTATATTTGCTCATTATATTCAAAGTCTGAATATACTGGTGATATCTTACCTTTGCCAATTTCTAAAACAACTTATATATGAATCATGGTTTTATCAGTACCTTGTTCATTTGACTGTACTATAGACAGGGTTTCCCCTTAGTCCATAACAGACAATGAGATTGAATTCAAGATTCATTGGAGACATGATGGCAACTTTCTGATTACAGTGTAAACAATGGCATTAATTAATTTAAATATACATGACTGGGATAAAAATAAGTATTATTGTAGTGTGGTGCAAGCATCATCACCTTCAATGATTTACATATGTCTGTTGCATACTATTGTTTTAGCCCGGGGGGGGGGGGGGGGGGGGGGGGGGGGGGGGGGGACTCCCTTATAAAAGGGGGTAGGGATGCTCGTCGGAAATTTTGAAAATGACCCCTAAAAGGGACCGGAGTCTTGTCTTGGTGGGCGTGGCAGCGAATATTTTTACCCCTAAAAGGGACCAATTTAAAAAGTCATTTTAATAGTATAAAAGAAACTAGCATCAAACGCCTTCCACTCTTACAAGTTTAAGAAAACGTTGTCATATAAATCTTTAAGCTATTTTTAAAGAACGTTTTTAAATAGCTGTTGATTGAATACCCTAAAAGGGACCGGAAAACTCTATTGGTGGTCATTTTTATTTCTGACACCCTAAGTGGGATAAAGACACGAAAAAAAACCCTAAAAAGGACGACGAGCATCCCCGCCACTTTGGTATCGGAGTCCCCCCCCCCCCCCCCCCCGGGTGTTTTAGGTTGAGACAGAAGTATTCAAATATGTTTGATAGTTTGTGACACATACTTGCTTGTGTCACACAGTGAGACCTACATAATGAAACTTGTCATCACACTATATTGCATTTAACTCTAACTTTCATAGATGTTCAGAAAGTTTATACATTCACCTGAACTCAGACGCTGAACACCATAAACAAAGACAGAAGGCTAGAGTAACCAATAATTATTGTACATTATTAGTCGGGCTTCCTGTGGAAGCCCCGACTCTAAAAATGAGATTCGGTCGTCTTTGGCTTCAAACAGCAAATTGGGTTCTACAGCGCATGCGCCCTGTGCCGGCCGCTAAGATAATCAGCGAAGGCTCAAACCACATGGTTTATCAAGACGAGACATCGCACATCGTCCTCTTTCTTCACAAACCTTGTCGAAGGAAAGTTATGTCGTCTTGCGATCGTGAGAAAAAAAACATTTGAACGAAGTATGTCTAACACGCTCATCTCACATACAAACTCACACACCGTTAGCGGTAGACCTAGTCGTTCCGCGGACTCCAAATCATATCTGAAAAAGTCTTAAAGTCAAAATGTTATGAAATATCAAAAGCAAATGAGAAAACTGTGAACACAAACTACGAACAAAATGACAAAACAATGACTAATGACTTAATAACGAACTCTGAAGCTGAAAAGAACCACTCTGATTGCAAGAAAAGCACGAGCATGACTGATCTTGATGACCTGAAACGAGTCGCCATATTGGATGAAGCGAAAGATGATCGTCAACGAAGCAACTGGAAAACTACTTATTCAGCACATGTGGCTCTTACAGTCCTCACAGTAAATATCGTCATTCTTTTGTTTTGCTTCATTGTGTTAAATGCTAGTAAAATACGGTTAGATTTTGTTTGTACAATTATTGTAGAAGCGATCGTTTATCTCGTTATTATTATTATTGTAGTATTATTATGTTTGCTTCGTCCATGTGTACATGTATTTACATGTACTTGGTTACTCCTTATTTGTATTCGTGAAGATAAATTACACATTACTCTTCTGATCATAACAGTAACTAAATTTTGATGGAGAACAGAATAGGATTGGCCAAGTTTGGACATTGTTATTATCCTGCAAATACATTATAATCTCTTGTGAATTTTGTTTAGCTACATGTACCACCTTCACTCTTGGTCAGGAAGAGATGGTACTGATAATGTTGGAAACAATAACATAGATCATGTACATGTACCTCAGTGAGTTGTATAAATTATAAGTTTTATTGAAAAAATTATAGATAAAAAACTCACTCCAATGCATCGCCATTACGTCATTATGTCAGCGGTCTCTTCCGACTGTGCAGGCGCTCTCGGCCGCCATGTTGTTATTATCCAATCTCGTCCCCAGAGCCTGCGTTACTTTCGGCCAGCGGCGAGAACGTAGGCTCTGGCATAATCCATTTTTTGGGAACAGGATTTCTTGTTCTTCCGGTTTTAGAGCGCATGCGCAAGTTAGCACGGCAGTGGTTGTTGTCGGTCGATTCAAATTGTCGATTCAGGTTTCATTGGAATCCTTCGAAAGGTTTCATTAGGGAATAGAGTACGCTTTAAAAGCACTTGGTAAAGAAGATATAACAGTGAAAGAAGCGCAGTATCTGAAGTCTTTATTAAAGCTATAGTGGTTTTACAGCAGAAGGATACGCGAACAGTTCTTCCTACGGGTTTATATTTACTCGTGTCTACTTTACATATCAGTTAATTATTTGAATCTATCATCTTCATCTTCTCTGGTTCAGTATTGTTGTCTCTCCTTCAAATGTATTTCTTTTGAATCTTTCGCCTTCGTAAGCACCTCGATTGGCACCGCCTTTCAGTTGCTAGCCTAAAGAATATTAGATTTACGATCGACATATGTTCTTTAATAACGGCCATCACTCTTCGTGTAAATTTTGAGCTTCGTTTGAAAACTTTTCAAGACACTTCGAGATACATATAAGCTTAGATAAACTGGATTTTTCTCTGTGCCTGGATATTTTAATATTGCAGATCGAGGCGACATGTTTAAAATAACATGTCAATCGGAAACCGTTGAAAAATTTTAATTTTCATTGGATATATTTCATTTCCGGAATCTTGCGCGTGCGTAGTTTCTAAAATGGAATAGCCAATCAAATTGTCTCAAAAATGGATTATGCCAGAGCCTACGTTCTTCGCCGCTGGTCGAAAGTAACGCAGGCTCTGGGGACGAGATTGGTTATTATCTCCATGTGCTTTCTAATAAACCTAGTTTACGTTGTGGATTTACCTACTCTTGTCTAACTTACTGGTGTGGTGGCAGCGACGATCCGATCCTACGCTGACTAGTCGACAAACAGACAAGATTCCCTCGAATTTTCAAGCCGAAAAGCCGACAAACGTGCTTCAAACCAGGCGAGATTATTCGAGTTCCACGTCACGACGCCGAAATACGTGCATCAACTTAGTGCAAAAGTAACGCAGCACATAGCCAAAAGTTCACACAGTCGAAAACTCTACTGAACAGACGTATCTGAGGAAAAAGGAAAGGAAAGCAAACCATGGCCAACATCAACCGTGCACCAAAACAATGGTGCTTATCTAAAGTCGAAACATTGAATTCGTACGGAAATTGGAAGCAAAACCTATTATACACCCTTTCACTCGATCAGAACTTCGCACCATTCCTAGTAGAAGATGCGTCCTGGGGAAAAAAGTCTAAAGCTGACCCCCTTAGAGGCTTCGTTAACGACGGCGAAGAAGTTCCCACTGCGAGGCGACGAACCGCTCAGCAAAAAAGCACCATGCTGGAGCTCATGCTAGGACAAATAGCAAATTATTGTCAAATCATATCGCGATCCACCTGGTGAAAGGAAGCACATCTTTAGACTCAATCTGGCAAGCCATACGTTTACACTTTGGATTTCAAACAACTGTTGCTCATTTCATTGATTTTAACTCCATCACTTTGGAGCCAGACGAACGCCCAGAAGACCTATACCAACGCCTCATGGCCTTCGTAGAGGATTGTTTACTCAAGGCCAACGAACTAACACACCATTGTGACGCTATACAAGAAGACGAAGAGTTGTCTCCCACAGTAGAGAATTTTGTGGTCCTCACATGGTTAAGACTCATTCACCCAGAGCTACCTAAACTCGTGAAGCAACGCTACGGGACGGAACTGAGGTCACGCACCCTGGCCTCGATCAAAGCCGAAATTTCCCAAGCTCTCAGCTCTCTACTAGACGAGATACGAGCTGCAGACGACACCAAAGTCTTACGAGCCGGAGTCACACCCTACACTCGTCGAACCTTACAACCTTATAAGCCAGTTGCTAGGACACCAGCCAGACCTAACCGACCCCTGAAGACATGCCCTCTTTACAAACAGGCAGGTCGCCAAAGCCATAACCACTTTCTCAGCGAATGCAACTTTCTTCATGAACAGCACCGAAAGTATATTGTCAAAGCTAGACAGATCGCTTCCATCTTAGACGACGACCCAGACGAAACCACAGATGACTACTGTACAAAACCTGAGGTGAGCCCCGACCCACCCCAAGAACACTCGAGCCTACGCATACAAGTACGTCGGTCACCCTACTTAGACACGTTCTACCGTCATCATCCCGTACGAGTAGTCGTTGACAGTGGCGCCACCAGTAACATGATCCGAATGTCTACAGTAAAAATGCTTAGTCTTGAAATATCTGCAAGCTCACAATCAGCCCACCAAGCCGATGGCAGCTCACCTATGCGAGTGATGGGCGAAACACGCTTTGAACTGATCCGGAACCATCACAAGTTCCTGTTTGAAGGCCTGGTCGTGGAAAATCTCGACGTGGAGGTTCTCGCTGGCACCCCTTTCATGGAGTATAATGACATCGCCATCCGACCAGCCAAACGTGAAATAACCCTAAAAGACGGAACTGCTGTCCTCTACGGTTCCAGCAACAACACGCCCATAGACAAACCTGTCTGCCGCGCCCTGGTGTTACGTGCCCCTGGTACTCCTACAACGATATGGCCCGGAGAGTATGTAGAGCTACAATTACCTGATGATGCTGCCCCAGATGCAGAGTATACACTTGTACTACGACTAGACTCCCCCTGTGCCCGAGCAACCACAGCGTATGAACCATGGTCTCAACCCAACATCATTTCGAGCACTGCAGGGAAAACCCGCCTACCAAATTTGTCTGGTCATCCCCAAACCCTGAAACGCAATGAGCATTTCAGCCAAGTTAGCCCAGTCTTCGAACCAAACAAAGACGAAGGATCTCCACCAATCACTCCGAAGACATCACCAGCCTCACTACACACCTCTGTTGGAAATCATTCAGACAAAGTGCAACTCGATCCTGACAACTTGCTTGCACATGATATCAAGTCAGGAACACTCCAGGCCTGCCCACACCGAATAAGCCAAGTCAGAGTTTAAGGATTACCGTGATTCCTGGAACCGAATCGGGATAAAATCCAACCGGAAGTTGAGTTTCGCCATACATTTACTGTAAATCTGCTAGAATCTTAGGTGAAAATATCAGTCGTTTACGTGCCTTAGTTAGACTCTAAGAAATATTTACTCGACTAATGGTGAGTGTTTAAGACATAATGCGCCTTTGTGAGCCAATATTTGAGTGTCAGGACAAAAAGAACACGATTTTAAATGGTCTTGTTTTGACTGAGTATAATGACTGGAGATTCGCCCGCCATGACACATCGGGACACTAAAACTTGCCTAGAATAATTTTATTTCCCTTGAATATTTCCTGATAAATTATAACTTTATATTTAGAATTTGTGCATTTACCACTGCAGTCACAGTACTTATCAACTCCGCATAAACTGCCGTAATAAAAGCAAATGTAACTGATTGCCGTGTCTGTCTTTTAATACTTGTCTTCCTCCGTTCGTCCTTCGCCATTGATAGCAAATATTGACACTAGAAGAGAGTGGATTAAACTGGTCTCAGAAAAGACCCAACAAACGTACTGGAAAAAATGGCAGCCTCGTCAAGATTCACAAATATGTTCTGCACATTTTGTTGACGGGAAACCAATTAACCGAAATAAATCCTCAGTATTCCTTCAATATTCCTTAATCAACTTCTCCTGCACAACAACAAAATGCACAAATCCTTATATAAAGATAAAATTATAGTTTATCAGGAAATATTCAAGTGAATTTAAAACTATTAGGCAAGTTTCAGTGTCCCGGTGTGTCATGGCGGGCGAATCCCAGTCATTACTCAGTCAAAACAAGACCATTTTTAACACGATTTTAAAAAATCGTGTTCTTTTTGTCCTGACACTCAAATATTGGCTCACAAAGGCGCATTATGTCTTAAACACTCACCATTAGTCGAGTAAATCTTTCTTAGAGTCTAACTAAGGCACGCAAACGACTGATATTTTCACCTAAGATTCTAGCAGATTTACAGTAAATGTATGGCGAAACTCAACTTCCGGTTGGATTTTATCCCGATTCGGTTCCAGGAATCACGGTAATCCTTAAACTCTGACTTGGCTTATTGCCGCACTCTCTACGTGCAGCCCACCAAGCTGCGTCACCGGGATGAGATCATTCATCGGAGACTACAAAGTCTTAGCCCGCGTTATCCCTAGATGCGCCTCGGTACTTGCTCCTCTTGAAGATGCCATTGCTGGTCGTCAATCCTCAGACCCCGTAAAGTGGACTGACGAATTAAGCAAGGACTTTACTACTGCACAAACCTTCCTCTCCTCTAACCGCACCATCACGCTACCTAAACCAAATGACCAACTCTGGATTGTCACTGACGGCGCAGTCGGCAAACCCGGAATTGGAGCTACCCTCTACATAACACGCGAGGGTAAACTAATCCTGGCAGGTTTCTTTAGCGCCAAACTGCGTGACCGCCAAGTATATTGGTTGCCATACGAAGTGGCGGCCTTAGCCATAGCCGTAGCAACCAAGCATTTCAGCCCTTACATAATCAATTCCAGGCACAAAGTATCCATCCTCACAGACAGCAAGCCATGCGTCCAAGCCTTTGAAAAATTATGCCGTGGCGAATTCTCTGCAAGCCCACGCGTTTCAGTCTACTGTCAGCCGATACCAAGCCACCGTCCAACATGTTGCAGGCGCAGCCATATTGCCATCCGACCTTGCGAGCCGCGACGCCCCTGACTGCAATGACATGTCCTGTCAAGTTTGCAGCTTTATCAAACAAACAGAAGACTCGGTGATAGGACACTTATCAATAGAAGACGTCCTTAAGGGAACATCCAAACTCCCCTTCACAAGCAGAGCTGCCTGGCAATCCATACAAGCTGAGTGTGCCGACCTTCGCCGCACACACGCTCACCTGACACAAGGGATTCGACCTTCAAAGAAACTAACAAACATCAAAGACATAAAAAGGTATTCGAGTATAGCTACCATCGCTAGTGATGGCTTACTTATCGTCCAAGGTAATGAGCCTCTGTCTCCACCAAGGCAACGCATCGTTGTTCCCCGTCAAGTCCAATAAGGACTCTTGACCGCTCTACACATCAAGCTCGAACACCCATCTCGCCATCAGCTCAGGTCTGCCGCAAACCGCTACTTCTTTGCTCTCGACATGGACAAAGCCATTGACCATGTGACCAAAAGTTGTCACCCCTGTGCTGCCCTCAAGAAAACACGTGGCTTATCTGCGCGGGAAATGTGGATGCAGCGAGATCAATTCTCAAACCACCAAATTCCTCTATCTGACCAGGAGCTAGTACACAAGCAACATGACCTACGCAACGCGAATCACCCGTACAGTGAAAAGTCTAAGGCTTCCCTAAAGAAAGCCATTGACGCTCCTCAGGTCAAAATAGGAGACCTAGTCTATCTATACTCAGATAGAAATACGTCCTGCCCACGAGACAGATACCTTGTAACCTCAACCGAGGGGGTATGGTGCAATATCCGCAAGTTCACTGGATCTCAACATAGGAAGACCTCCTACTGCGTGAAGGCAAGCGAGTGCTACAAGGTACCCAACCAAATGAGCCTCAACCGATCGCCATACCGCACCCCACAGCACGATTCTTCTGACAATGAGTCAACTACCCCAGGTGCACTACCAAGTCCTCCAGAACTCCCCGAAGTACCACGAGGGATATCCACACCACCCACCCCTCATAGTTACATCCCCACAGACAACTTCCACGAGTTAGTTGCAACCCCTCCTGCAACAGTGGACAACGAAAATCATTTGAACACTATCACCGACAACCAAAGCCCTCGAAGCCGCACTTATCTGGACAACCAAGCACCAAGGAAGTCATCACGCCCACATCGCCTTATCTGGACAACCAAGCACCAAGGAAGTACCCCAACGTTACAATGACTACATCATGGAATTTTGAACTGTTACCCATTTGACTTTAATTAGAAAACTATTCAGTTGTTAATTATCCAGTTTTGTTAAGAGTTCAGCTTACCGTTACCTTAGACGGGAAAAGAAAAGAGAAAGTAGTTGCGCCATTACGTCATTATGTCAGCGGTCTCTTCCGACTGTGCAGGCGCTCTCGGCCGCCATGTTGTTATCATCTCCATGTGCTTTCTAATAAACCTAGTTTACGTTGTGGATTTACCTACTCTTGTCTAACTTACTGGCGCATGTATTAATTTAATTATATTTTCAAAGATCATACAAGTTTGTACACTCAAGTTCTTGACGTTGAGGTTCTACAGTACCTAAAAGACAAAATATATAACATTGTAAAAACCACTCATATCGCTCAATGCCTATTAAATTTATTTATTTCTTTGATTAATTTTATTTAGAGATAAACAATGTATAAACTGTGAGAGCATTATTTTATATTTATGTAGCATTTTGCTCGATTATCTTACATTTACAATAGCAAAATGTTTTACTGATGAGTCACACTTCACAACATAAAAGCCCTAAAATTACTGTAGGGCGTAAATAAAGAAATATATAAGCTTATTTCAGAGAAACTTACCATCTAATCGCGATCGAGTGTTCTTCAGTGTTGCTTTTTCCTTCAAAATATCCGCCATCGATGCCTTTTCCTCTTTCAACCATCTCCAAAATCCAACTTAACTAATGTCTCCCCTTTTCTTCACCAAAACAATCTTTTCCTCGTTAATTTTCCCGTCAAATTCGCTGAACAAATGCTCTAAAACATCACCGCATGTTTATACTTGCGACTAAAGACAGGAATGGCTCCGCCATGTTATTGGATCAAAGACAATAGCAACCGAGCCTGACTGGCGACGTCTTCCGAATAAGACTGCCTCGATTTGAATTTCCGAGTTCAACCGAGTACCGCCGATACGTCACGTCACTGATCTGAATAGTATGGTAAGCTTAATTATTGGACGTATTTTTCCTTTAGTTTGTACTACGTATTTACTTTTGCATATAAGATATCATACTTTTAAATGGTATCTTGAATGATTCCTGCCTATGAAATCATTATAAGGTAAGAGAAGATATGAACTATAAATGAAGTCTGCGGAGCCATTCCTGACTATAGTCTGTGATACTTTGAATCAAACAGGAATGGCTCCGTTATAGTGCTAAGTTTAAATGTTAATTCTGAACTTATAAAACTCTAAAAATAGTTACACCTAATTGCAGAAAGGTTGTCCACCTCGGAAAAGCACATTTACACATTTACACATTTGCACATTTACACATTTGCACTTTTACAAGCGCTGAAATACAACTATCCACCTGAAATCTTCTGTATAAGGCCGCAGCATTCTTATGGCAGTATACTTCTACTGAATCTATTGACTCTGGGTTCCACTTGCGCAAAACAAATATACACGTGATGTTGCGAATGTGCAAATGTGTGCAAATGTGTAAATGTGCTTTTCCGGGACAACCTTTCTGCAATTAGGTGTATATCTTCACCAATAATGATGATTAACATCTGCATTTGAATTGTCAAACACAAATAATGTGTTACTGTAACTGTATAATTTTAGCTATAATTATTATTTTAATCAGTGATCTCAGTGTCTTGTTTCAGACGCTTGTTACTATTTGAACATGAACTGCATTGCCATGTATCTGGCTCTTTTTTTATTCCAGCACAGCCCCTGCAAGAATCATGATAAACATAGAATAATTAGCTATTTAATAAGTATACTGTACATGTACACCTGGGGGGGGGGGGGGGGGGGGGGCTGTAGGTAGGGGGGGTGGTAGGTAGGGGGGGGGGGGTAGGGGGGGTATATTTGTATGTCATCACTGCTTTGGTTTAGTTCATATTAGGGTAATTACAGAGGTTATTGGCATTAATTATACATATTAGCAGATGGCTTACCAATCAAACCAGTTGCCACAGCTTTCACATTCTATCATGTTTGAATTTTTGGCAATGTTACAGCAACTGCATTTCCAGCTTTCTTGAAGTGCATGAACTGTCAGTCAGAATAAAACATACAAGTCATGTATCTATCTATCTATCTATCTATCTATCTATCTATCTATCTATCTATCTATCTATCTATCTGTCTGTCTGTCTGTCTGTCTGTCTGTCTGTCTGTCTGTCTGTCTGTCTGTCTGTCTGTCTGTCTGTCTGTCTGTCTGTCTGTCTGTCTGTCTGTCTGTCTGTCTATCTATCTATCTATCTATCTATCTATCTATATGATATTATCCAACTATATACATAAATCTATGAGTAAAAATAAAAGAGTTGGATAATATAACTTATTAGACATTTTAGTGTGTACTTATGGCTGGACATTTTTACTCAATGACATCTGTTTATTTTGTGTTATTTATAAAAACAAGAGGCTGTGTTGTATCGGTAGATATAGATACGAGCCAGAGGCAACAAGTTTTGGCCTCAAGTTTTATAAATAATAATAATAATAATAATAATAATAATAATAATAATAATAATAATAATAAATGACTGATATTTAATAATTGAAACTGAAAGAGGTATTGTAGGTATCAGTAGGAACCGAGTAATATTAATTCCAATATTTCCTATGTGAAGGTCAGTGATGCGATACAAAAACTGAGACCTTTGCATACAGTTCTAGAACTGGTTAACGAAACATGAGTGTTAATAATAATAATAATAATAATAATAATAATAACGATTTATTAAACAGATCCATGTGGATAAATGGCTCTTCCATGTTCAACCAATCACATTGCGCAAAATCATTGCTCAGACAACCAATCAGAATGCTTGGAATATGGCACGGTCATGGCATGGTACTGTCACTGCATGCATGGCACAAACCGCACCGTAGCTACTTAATTCCCACTTATACGAAAACAACTCATATAATCATATAATTACCTGCTATCATAATGCATTTCCATGTTTCCTTTGTAAAATGCTGCATTATAAGGGGTAGTTTTTTGTCATTATCTAAAATGTCTGCTGATAATTTGCCAACATCAAATTCAGCTTTGTCAATCAGTGTCCCCTTCTCCCTCATGTTTTTGATATCAACAGGTCTTGCAAACCACTTAAGCATTTTGAGCTCACCTGAAATTTTATTAATTAAAATATGTCATTTAAAGAAACAACTGTCTCTATAGTAAAATACATGTAGTTGTTACAGATAGTCAAATGAAAACAAAATAATACAATGAAATAATTAATATAATATATAATTCATTTGGTTTCATGAAATTAACATAATACTCTGGTGCATGTACATGTGTGTATTGGTGCTTGTATTACTAAAAAGAAGTCTTCCTTTGCCAAGTCATAACCCTCCTCTGCCACCTCTCCTTGGAGTTTGTAGTACAGAATAGGGTTTTCGAAGTCTGTGGAGTCTTTCCACTCTTGTATCCAAGCAAGAACACTTTGTTGGTCGTTGGGGTGACGATGAACTTCATTGAGGCCAAATGCACGCTGAATATTGTGGAGATCTTTTCTCTCAATGAGGTGATGCCTCTGAAATTCAGCGGTAACGCTTTCTCTTACATCGTCCAATATTCTATCTCTGGTAACGCCTTGTTTTATCTTTGCTGCAATTTCCTCACGTTTCACTTTTGAAAGCCTTAGGTGTTCCAGTTGGTGCTGATGTCCATAATGTGTATGGCAAACATTAGCCACAATATTCTTATCGTCATAAATAGTAACTGTTATAGTTGCAGTACAGTTGCACTCTATTTTGCAGCTACCTAGCTGTAGAAGTTGAGAAAAACAACAAAGTCTAATAATTGTAGCATCCTACGGTTGGTTACCAGATATAATTTATACTGAAATAAAGTTATTGATTGATGGATGGTTCGAAAAAACTGTATAACAACCAAGCAGAAATGATTACCTTGTGATTTCATTCTGCGCTTTCCAGTCTTTTCTTTTGCTGGCTTGTAGGTACCACCCCGATTACATTGAAAGTATTGCACTTTTAAACCCTTGTCATTTTTCTTGTCTCCGGTTGATTTTATGAAGGAGCACTCTTCGGCTTCTTCTACCGTGTTTTTCCAGCGTTCGAATTCTATACCAAGAACAAGCAAAGCAAACACGTATTTCAGATATCTAATATTTATAATATACAGCTATTTCAAAAAATTTTGAATACTGCATACTGAATAGTGCATTCCAAGACCAAAGGGCATTGTGGGTCTCGTTAAATATAAATATAAAAATAAAATAAATTATTGTTATTTATTTTACTTTAGAAAATAAATACATGAGACCCAAAATGCATTTCGGTCTTGTAATACACTATTTAGTATGCAGTATTCAACGGTTTTTTTAATAGCTGTAGATGTGTAGAAATATTACCCACACCAGTGTGCGCAAAGTCGAACGCATGGTATTTTTCTGATTATAAAATTACTATCATAAAACTGACTAGCATTCTGGCCCCGGTTGCATGAAAGATGGTTAGCGCTATCCACCGGATAAGTCCTATCCAACCATAACATGTAAATGCAGTCATCCAATAAATATTAATTGTATTCGTTGGAGAGGACTTATCCGGTCGATAGCGCTGACCACCTTTCGTGCAACCGGGGCCTGATCGGCTGAGGCGCGTGCAGTATGAGAGCACAGTGCAGCGTTTTGTTTGTGTAGTCTTTCTTAAACGTATTTTATAACATAAATAATAACACCTCTCTCGTCTTCTGCCAATCCTTGTGTGCTCTATAACTAACTGCACAGTGCACGCTCACGCATTTTATACATGTTTATACAGCTATTTCAAAAAACGTTGATACTGAATAATAGTGTATTCCAAGACCGAAATGCATTTTGGGACTCTTGTAATATTGTCTAAAGTAATATAAATAATAACATTTGATTAGATTTTTTGTGTCTTCCATCAGAAACAATATACTAGCTCCATATGGCGAACAAATCGCTGTATATTTACTTTTTATTTCAAAATAACGAGGCCCACAATGCCCTTTGGTCTTGGAATGCACTATTCAGTATGCAGTATTCAGTTTTCAACGTTTTTTGAAATAGCTGTATTTCTTCAATCAAATTTTACGTTCTGTTATCCATAACAAGCGTTCTAAAATCACAAAAGTCTAACCCCCATCCACTGCTATTTCTAAGCATCTCGTGGCCTTTTACAAATATGGGAGTACACAGCAAATTCTCAAAATATAAAACCTATACGCACCTTAAAAATGAAATATTAGTACGATACTTAGGCCGGGTATACTCACCCACATAGCTTGAAAACTGTACTGTATTTGACTTGAAAATAATACTATGGCACTTGGAAAGGTGTTGACGCAAGTCTCCAATTCGATAGCATCGAAAAGAGCAATGCAGACAAGTATAATTGCCGTTTTCCGATGTATGTAGCGTTGCGGCGACATCCGTTGACTTGTGCCGTCTTTTCATGTGGCGCTTGAGGTTGAATAGCTTGAGAAATGTTACCTTACATTCGGGACACTTGAATACCTTTTTGGTCAGTTTTGGCCCCGTCTTATCGACTTGTTTTGGTGCTCGAGGTTCTGTTTCAAGGCTGTTTTCGTCTTCGGGGTTAGATGGTGGTAGAATACACTCAGGGGGGAGGTCGTTTAATTTGGTCGTCTTGTAAAGGTATTTGTTCTTGATTTGTTGGGTAAATGTGAGAAAAATGTGTTGCTGGTAGTACGTATCGGACATCAACTTCCTTATCAGCAAACCAAGCCATTAGGACGCGACGGAGATAGACGGCATACTGTGTTGGGTTTGTTAGGTGTTCTACGGAAAATGGTTGTTTTTCTGAGTCATTATTGGCAGTCTTGTTTACAATGTCTATATATAGAGGATACGCAAAACACGACACTGCGGCCATCACTAGTGAAATGACTCCACACACACTAGAACACTTCTGGAGCGGGAACAATGGCGCACAAGTGCTGACACAGGTATGGTTGCCTGCAGAAGTTTTTTTTGCGGTAGAATCATGGCAGAAGTTCTTCTGGTAATCGAGGATTGAGTGATCCCAAAAAGCTTTAACAAATACTCCAATGTTTTCAATGAGCTTTTCAGGGATTGGCCAGCCCATGGAATCTCCATATGTTAGCACGCTAGTGGTACTGTCCAAGTGACAGGTGGTCCAGTGCGACCCCTGAAGGCCATCTCTACCCAAAAAGGTTTTCCCATCTTTTAACCCGACATTTATCAAGAAAATAATTTGTCTAGGTATGCCGCATTCTTTGATGCGCTTCTGCGAAAGTCTTTTAATATTCCTTGTCTGGTTTATATAGACACAGAAAGTTTCTCTCTGTGCCTGATTTATTTTTTCAGCGATCCAATACATATGGTCTGATGAGAGCCATCGGGTGCAACAGTCTTGCCAGCTCATCAGGAGCAATGCCATACCCTGCGATATCTTTATCATACGGACTTGTATGGATAAGTTCCTGAAACCGACAAACCGCATTCTCGGATGGCTTGCTTTCGACGCACTTTGGTGTGTCATACGGCACAGAAAACCAATTTAATTCCTGCTCCACTCCCTGGGCAATCTCTTTGACTCTATAAATCTTTGATATATTATTTAACGATTATATATCGTAAAGCATCTTTACACGTCGGCCTAACGAGCATTCGATGTACGTAAAGCCTGCGTTCTCCTTTCGCTCCCTTTTTTCAAGATCTACTTTCAAAGTACTTAGACAGCTTAGTGGAGGAACCAAACTTGCAGTGAATATGTCTTCCACATCTTTTCGCTTAACAGAGGAGACGATCTTTACTAATGTAAGTTTTCGTGTCGTTGGATAGCGCAGCTCAAGTGCCGACATCCTGCTCAGACCGCTTGCAAAACCTTGAGCAAACGAGAGACTTTTTTGTTTTGCTTCTTTGATCTGAAATTGAATGTGATTGTAGAGTTGAATGACAATGACGCCTTTGAGAGATAAGACCATTTGTATGTTGGATAATAAACTCACCTTTATTCCAATCATTGTTGTTTAGATAACTCAGGAAGACGGAAACGTTTCACTTCTGGGCAGACTATAAAAATGTTTGGAAGTTGGTCATTATTGGGGTTTTAATTTTAGCACTTAGCCATCTCAGGGAAAACCCCTGTTACGTCAGCTTTCCATCAATCAATTCTAAATCTAGACATGGAGCCTGAAGGCAGGCTAATCTGTTTGAGTACTTTTAAGAGATCAATCCTTCAGTCAAATAAATCAATGTATATTTTCTTCATTTTGGAAGTTTTGTGCTTGAGAACAGCTCTAACTATTCTCAGGGAATTCTCAGGTGATATAAAGCCGGTTCAGACGTCGACGGTCGTGAACGCGGGAATTCACCAGAACTGATATAATCCCATAGAAAATACTAATAAAGCTCACTTACCTGTATAATCTAAGGCAATAGAATAAAAAATAGAATGTTGCTTGTTGTAATCGAAAAACCTTTTAAAGCAATCAGTAAAAAAGCTTATAAACAATTATTTGATTTCCCGCCCTTTCGCAACTAACAATAGATCCAGGGTCAAAAGATCGAGAGACACTCGGAAAATCTTCGTTAGTCATGCGCGGTTGAACTCGGTTGAACTCGGAAATTCAAATCGAGGCAGTCTTATTCGGAAGACTTCGCCAGTCAGGCTCGGTTGCTATTGTCTTTGATCCAATAACATGGCGGAGCCATTCCTGTCTTTAGTCGCAAGTCATGTTTATACAGGCCGCCATTTTGTTCTACGTTCATGCGCTAAACCGCTGGCCAATTTGTCTGGCGGATACGGCGATTTTTGAAGCTTCTGGGCCCGGCGTGAATAGTCCCTTTTCGCGCGCGCGTTCACAGATCCCGTTGTAAAACCGCTGTACATATTGACATCAGACGCATTTGTACAGGTTAGCCTCGAGTCAGTGTAAATTATTCACAAATATCAACAAGAACACGAAGAAATGTTGACATGAAACAATAGAAATATTTTTGAATTGCACGGACTGGTTTCTGAATCGAGACTAAGCCTGTACAAATGCGTCTTTTGTCAAGGACAGCGGTCATCTCTACACAACGCGAAACTGGAGTATTTGAGCTCATAGAAAACGAGAACGAGTAGTCTAATTGTTTTAGTAGAAACCAACTAGCATACTACCTTCGATTTATACCAATATTTATTGAGTTTTCGCTTTGTTTTTTGTTCAAAACGCCGGCTTTTTCGCTACTCACTATCTATCACTCAATAGATAGTGAGTATGTTAGCCAATCAGATTGCAGGATTGGTGATAGTATGCTAGTTGGTTTCTACTAATACATAATAGATGACCATAGATCAGTTCTACAGTGGAATCTCGAGTTCTCGAACCCTCGATTGGTTCTTTAAACTCCCGATAACTCAGCGAACCAAATATATCAGTTTCCCTCGGATTGTAGACTATCTTGCTGTACTTTTACCTTCGATAACTCGAACCACTCGATACTGATTCGATCCTTTTTCTGGTTATCGGATTCCACTGTATTTGAAATTCATCATTGATTATTCTTCCCCATGGCATTTTAAAATTTCCCAGAATTCCTTTTGGCCGTAGCTTTTGAAGGAATGGTCAACGCTCAGCGATGCACGCGGGAGGCTGCTAAGCACGAGAGAAGCGTAAGAGTCGCACGGCGAGGCGTAGCCGAGTGCGACTCTAGCTTATTGAGTGCTTAGCAGCCGACCAAGTGCATCCATAACTCGATGGACGCACAGCTGAAGCGTTGACCATTTCTTTTATAACATAGTCACTGCAAATTCAAATAAAGCAATTTTATTTTCCAATTGATTTCAGAGCGCGTGCTATGGCGAAGACGTGAGCGTGCGTCCATTGAGTTATGGATGCACACTCGCGCACGCTAATTAGCCAATTAGAGCGCGCGTTATATCAATGCTATGTTATAACATGATTTTCAACCCGACAACGATTATGCAATTAGCTATACAGTCAATGTCATTAAGGTTGTCCACCTCGGAAAGGCACATTTACACATTTACACTTTTACAAGCGCTGAAATACAACTCTCCACCTGAAATCTTCTGTATAAGGCCGCGGCATTCTTATGGCAGTATACTTCTACTGAATCTATCGACTCTGGGTCCATGCGCGCAAAATTAAAACGAATATTACACGTGATGTTGCAAATGTGTAAATGTGTAAATGTGTAAATGTGCTTTTCCGAGGTGGACAACCTTATTGACATTGACTGTATACACCTATTTCAAAAAACGTTGGCATCTGAAATCTGCATCTGCATCTGAAATCTGCATCTGAATCTGTGACCTAAAAACACTCGTAGCAACACTATTCGCCAACGCAGGTCTTCGCCTAAAGGTCATGGCATATTCCAGTAATTACAAGATATATTACAACTTTTATAATATACCCACAATAATAATAAAGTTTTTGTGCATTGCAATCCCTGTCGGTCTCAGATTTCGATTGAGATTTCAGATGCCAACGTTTTTTGAAATAGGTGTATGCCATTTTGCAAGTCTGGTGAGATAATTAGCGTCCCCGGTATCTATTATACAATAACAGGAGCCCATTACAATAACTGTGTTGTTGTTGTTTTTTCCAGCACGTAAATTTGTTGTAAATTATATCTGGGTTTTCGAGGCCGTTCAATAAGTGATGACGTCATAAAAATAAAAACCAAAGTTGATAAAGCGAAAATTATTGTTTTCGTGACGTCACACTTCGGTACTCTATAAACTCACACATCGTGATTTATCAAATATAAAACCACACGGCTACGACACTAGTGTAGGAGAAATGTGACAACAAAACACAACCCGGCTGTATAATTTACAATAAGCCTTTGCGAACCTAAATCAACACCAAATGGTTCTCCAACCGCTCTGACACATTCACATTTAACACATAACCGATAGTTTGTCATGGTATGTCCTCTGATAGACCACGTTCAAGCATGGTAAGGCATGTTTTTTTATAGCAATTTTAATTTTACAGATATCTCCATCAAGTTTTAAACCTATGAAATTAATGTTTTGACATCAAGTGACATTTAGGTGTTTTGATATTTTTAGCTCGATGTTGTTGACATTTGGTGGTCACGTGACCTAAAAGCCAAGGAAAACATAAATGTGAAAATGCGCTCACGGTTGTTATAGATTTCTAAAATCTTTTGATGTGAAATTGTTGCATATAACGTCTTTGATAATATTCCGTTTGGATTGGATGTCCATCAATTTTTGAAAACGAAATAATCAACAAAACAAGGCAATATTTGCATTTTTCTCAAGAACAAATTGTGTCGTGATTTTACAGCAAAATATTTTTGAAATGTATAAAAACCATGAGCGCATTTTTAAATGTCTGTTTCCTTGCCTCAAGGTCACGTGACCACGAAAAGTCAACATTATCAAACTCAAAATCCCAAAGGGTCCCGAATATCACTTTATGTCCAAAGATCAAAGATCAAACATGGAGGTATTGATGAAAATGTGGTTTATTGTGTGAGATTAGTTGATTTAGATAATATTTTATAAGTAAATTAATATATAACTTTTTATTATTATTATTGTATATATTTGTAAAGCGCTTTCCAAGACTCGATATGGATGACGCAAACCACTGAACAATTTTGACGACGATTCTGACTAAATAGCAACAAAACATAATTACACAGGCAGCCCAACTAGTGCCGCTGGCTACTCGCAGTACTCGCCTAATGGCAACTATGCCTTGTGATGAGTGAATTCTGACATGATCAGTCACATGGATTTTATGGAATAAAACATTATCACAGTAATGACATTGGAATGGCTTCTTTCCAGTATGACATTGTAGATGCTCTGTAAGGGATGTCTTGTGCCGAAATGTTTTGCCACAATAAAGACATTTGTATGACTTCTCTCCAGTATGAATTCTGAGAAGGCTTTTGCAGTGAGAAGGCTTTTGCGGCCAAACTTTTATCACAGTAAGAACATTCAAATGGCTACTCTCTAGTAGTTACCCTGCGAGCATGTTGATGTGATGTTGATGTTGATGTGTCGTGAACGATTTGGGTAGAGAAAAGCTAGTCAAAAACGTTTGTAATAACATAACGAACGTAGCCATCATTATACTATGATTGTGGGCGCAGATTTGGCCATCGGCTTAATAAGTTAATTCAACCGTGCGCATTAAAAAACAGTTTAAACCGGAATCAAACCTGAAATTATGAATCTCATTATCCAGATTCTTGGATAGTGGAATACAAAGCATCTACACGACTTCGGCAGGGTATCTAGTAGTGTGAATTTTGAGATGATCATGGAGATAGCGTTTGCGGCCAAACTTTTTATCACAGTTAGAAAATCCAAATGACTTCTCTCTAGTATGAATTTTGAGATGATCATGGAGATAGCGTTTGAAGCTAAATTGTTTTAACACAGTATTAAGAACATTCAAATGGCTTCTCTCCAGTATGAATTCTGAGATGAGATGTGAGCTGGTGTTTCTGGCCAAACTTTTTATCACAGTAAGAACATCCAAATGACTTCTCTCTAGTATGAATTTTGAGATGATCATGGAGATAGCGTTTGAAGCTAAATTGTTTTAACACAGTATTAAGAACATTCAAATGGCTTCTCTCCAGTATGAATTCTGAGATGAGATGTGAGCTGGTGTTTCTGGCCAAACTTTTGATCACAGTAAGAACATCCAAATGGCTTCTCTCCAGTATGAATTCTGAGATGAGTAGTGAGATGGGGTTTGCGGCCAAACTTTTTATCACAGTAAAAACATTCAAATGGCTTCTCTCCAGTATGAATTTTGAGATGATCATGGAGATAGCGTTTGCAGCTAAATTTTTTAACACAGTAAGAACATTCAAATGGCTTCTCTCCAGTATGAATTCTGAGATGAGCAGTGAGAAGGCGTTTCTGGCCAAACGTTTTATCACAGTAAGAACATTCAAATGGCTTCTCTCCAGTGTGAATTCTGAGATGAACAGTGTGATCGCCTTTCTGGCCAAACTTTTTATCACAGTAAGAACATTCAAATGGCTTCTCTCCAGTATGAATTCTGAGATGAGTAGTGAGATGGGGTTTGCGGCGAAACTTTTTATCACAATAAAAACATTCAAATGGCTTCTCTCCAGTATGAATTTTGAGATGATCATAGAGATAGCGTTTGCAGCTAAATTTTTTAACACAGTAAGAACATTCAAATGGTTTCTCTCCAGTATGAATTCTGAGATGAGCAGTGAGATGGCGTTTCTGGCCAAACGTTTTATCACAGTAAGAACATTCAAATGGCTTCTCTCCAGTATGAATTCTGAGATGAGCAGTGAGAAGGCGTTTCTGGCCAAACGTTTTATCACAGTAAGAACATTCAAATGGCTTCTCTCCAGTATGAATTTTGAGATGATCATGGAGATAGCGTTTGCAGCTAAATTTGTTAACACGGCAAGAACATTCAAATGCCTTTCTCTCCAGTGTGTTTGCCATTTCCATGAAGGAGACTTTCGACAATCTCTTGAGAATGTGAATTAACATCATCGGTGGGTGAATCTGTTGCTTGAGTGCTGTTTTCAACTGATTCCTTTTCAGAGGGTAAATCTAATTCCTCTAAAATACTCAAAATTGATAAACGTTCATCCACGTGGACAGCAGAAGCATTTTTCAACGAATTCCCATCAACTGCATTAACTGAATTATGACCACTATCACCTACAACTGTTGGATGTGGTTGACTTGCATCATCCATGTTGTTGTCAGTTGAACCTGTATCGATGTACATAGAAGAACAGCCATTACTACAGCCATAATCATCTGTGTATATTATTGGTTGACCAAATATGATGTTGTATTCTATTGAACCCTGAAATGAAGAACAAGAACAATATATCAATGTATATTAATAAAAACACAATTGTTCAGTTATTAATAATACGATGGGATAATATTTGTAATATTTGTAATACTCAATGTATTTGTTAAGTCTTCGAAAAACAGACAGACATTTGACTGCCTCGATTGTAGTAATGACCAGATATAAAGTATTTGGGCTAAAATTGTTTGTAACTCTGATCGTGTTGAGGAGTAACTTCGAAAATGTTCATGATTTGACAGACCATTAGCTGAGTCAATACTGACCATATTGTTAGTGAGATAGTCACGTAAGTACAGACACAGAGGATAATCACTGATATAGGTGGAGTGGTTTGAGTGGAGTTTTGAGTGGTTCTTTTAGGTCCCTCTAACTCAAGTGTAGTGTAGTTTGTAGAGACGGTGACCGATATTTACGTGATCATCGATCCGAGTAACGTGAAGGAATTTTCGCACATTGTTCTGACTGGTCAAAGGACCAGTGAGTGACATCAGATTCAAAAGTTCATCAACAACAAGTGGAATGGTTCAAGCGGAAGGGTTCACCCTGGTTACCAAATATAATTATATTAAATACTAGTATACCCAATGGGAAGGGAGTGCTGCCTTTTAGGTGACAACAGTAAGGAGCTCATTTACATGATTTTGCATATGGATGTAGTCGTATGATTGTTTGATTCTCTTTTTACAGGAGGGATTATCGTCTCGTGGCTGGAAGGCATATACATTGTACACGCTCTAGATGTTCTATTAGCGTCAACTCGGGGTTCTTTTATATTATATTATATTATATTAAAATAATGCTATTTGAATAGATTAAATGTGAAACCTAAAAGCGTATTAGTAAACCTAAAAGTGTATTCTATTGTATGGTATCGCGCATCCTACAGAAGTCGTATTAGCCTAGTACTTGCACCATTTGATAACTATTTTAATTATTACAACAGAAATAGATAAGTAAGGGTTAGAGAATAAACGCGAGTGCTTTATGGGATTTAGAGCTCCGAGCAGCAGATAGAAGGCCACGAGGCGCGTAGCGCCGAGTGGCCCTTCTATTAATGCGAGGCGCTCTAAATTCCATAAAGCACGAGTGTTTATTCTCTAACCGTTTTAGAATATAGTCATACTCACGAGAGTATTCTTTGGCTGCATGTCTGTTGCTTTCCCAAAGGAATACTGAATTCAAATACACATACGCTTATGCAAAGCTGTCCAGTTGTGTGTGACTTCAGTGGAGTGAAGATGAATATCCGAAGCTTGAGGCTTTTTTAAAAATACGAAGCTTACAACGCTAGAATTTACCGGTATTTGTTGTGGAAATGAAGAGCAGAAATCTCAAAGTTTCTTCAAACCAGTAGGACGGACGGAATTGAAAAACGAGAGAAATAATGGACACCGAAGAAAACTCAAGCACGATGTGGACATTTAATATATTGAAAGATTGGGCTACCTATATCGCAATAATCATACGGAGAACTTGGATGACTGATGAATATCCGTACATCTATACACTTCTTGTAGAACATGGAGAAACTCGTTTGTGATTTCATTTTGAAGAGTAAGTCACTCGCTACGTTTCTTTAGTGTTTAGTATAGTTATGATCTGTATTTCTGTATCCGCACTATTCATGTATAGATCTAGCTGCTTAACGAATCCAAATAACTGTGATTTATTGGATTATGATATAATAATATTTGAATAGTATTTGAAGATTAAACTAAGATTGTATTATAATATTTCTTGTATATATAGCTTAGTACACGTTATTCATGTAGAGTGCAAATATTATATCCGTGAAATAAGCGCTAACATTTAGTACAAATTAACATTTTACTACTAAGTAGACAACAATGATAAAGCATTTGGTGCTACTATTTATTATTTCACGGGTATAATATTTGTGCTCTAGTACTAGTTTCACGGGTATTCCCTATATTGTGCTACTAATAGGCTTTGAAACTAAGTTAGTTATTAGTATTCTCTATATAGAGAATACTAATAAGGCTTTGAAACAAAAGAAAACAAAGCTTTATTAGTATTCTCTATATAGAGAATACTAATGAATCCATTGTTAAAGCTCCTTTATGAGATATAGAGCGCACAAATGCTGGGCGCTGATTGGTCGAGTGAGTATGACTATATTCTAATTTTAAGTTACGAACACAATTTCGTGTATTCGTGTATTCCACTGAATTGAGAAAAAAATGATTGAAAGTCAATTGTATTGTTCACAAACTCAGCAATAAAACGATCAATATAAACTTACGAGTGAAGAACAAAGTCTTCATCCAAATAATTCACTGTATACAAGTGTGATTTAGCATATTTTAAAATTATTTGTTTTATTAATTTAATTCATTATTTTGTGTCCTATTGACACTTTGATAAATAAATAATATTGTTATTATTATTATTACAACAGAAATAGAGGTGTTTCATGAGGTACACTGTAACACAGTAAAGCCAAATAATGATGGGTTTCCTGTGGTGTGTCATGGGGTGCACTGTAACACAGTAAAGTCAAATAATGATGGGTTCCCTGTGGTATGTCATGGGTTACACTGTAACACAGTAAAGTCAAATAATGATGGGTGCCCTGTGGTGTGTCTTGGGGTGCACTGTAACACAGTAAAGCCATAAAGCCAAAAATAATGATGTGGTTCCCTAAAGCCAAATAATGATGGGTGCCCTGTGGTGTGTCTTGGGTGCACTGTAACACAGTAAAGCCAAATAATGATGGGCATGCCCTGTGGTGTGTCTTGGGGTGCACTGTAACACAGTAAAATAACAGTAAAGTGGCAAATGGTGGGTGATGGGTGCACTGTAACACAGTAAAGCCAAATAATGATGGGTGCCCTGTGGTGTGTCTTGGGGTGCACTGTAACACAGTAAAGCCAAATAATGATGGGTGCCCTGTGGTGTGTCTTGGTGGTCTTAGGGTGCATTGTAACACAGTAACACAAGTAAAAGCTGTGGTGTGTAAACACCAAAGTAAAATGATGGGTGCCCTGTGGTGTGTCTGGGGGGCACTGTAACACTTTGTAATGAACACAGTACAAGTCAAATAATGATGGGTGCCCTGTGGTGTGTCTTGGGGTGCACTGTAACACAGTAAAGCCAAATAATGATGGGTTCCCTGTGGTGTGTCTTTGGGTGCATTGTAACACAGTAAAGCCAAATAATGATGGGTTCCCTGTGGTGTGTCTTGGGGTACACTGTAACACAGTAAAGCCAAATAATGATGGGTTCCCTGTGGTGTGTCTTGGGGTGCACTGTAACACAGTAAAGCCAAATAATGACGGGTGCCCTGTGGTGTGTCTTGGGGTGCTTTGTAACACAGTAAAGCCAAATAATGTGGGTTCCCTGTGGTGTGTGTCTAGGGGGCATTGTAACACAGTAAAGCCAAATAATGATGGGTTCCCTGTGGTGTGTCTTAGGGTGCATTGGGTAACACTGTAACACAGTAAAGTAACCAAATAATGATGGGTTCCCTGTAGTGTGTCATGGGGTGCACTGTAACACAGTAAAGCCAAATAATGACGGGTACCCTGTGGTGTGTCATGGGGTGCATTGTAACGGTGTGTCAAGGGGTGCACTGTAACACAGTAAAGTCAAATAATGATGGGTTCCCTGTGGTGTGTCTTGGGGTGCACTGTAACACAGTAAAGTCAAATAATGATGGGTTCCCTGTGGTGTGTCTTGGGGTGCACTGTAACACAGTATTAGGGACCGGTCATTAAATATCAGGAGGGGGGGGGGGGGGGGGGGGGGGGGGGGGCTGGAGGAGAAAGTCATTGTTTAGGTTTTTGGTTCCGGACCCCCCTCTTAAATGCAAAAAAAATCTGAAGACCCCCCTTTGAAATTGGTAAAAATTTCAAGACCCCTCCCCTTCTGTGCCCATTCATTTGAAAAACACTCAGATCAGGTTCTAGCTATCTGTTATAGACCGAATTCATAATTGACTGCTTCTAATTTGCATAAAAGCCAAAAAATATCATTTTGGGAAAAGTAAATATTTGATAGAATATTTATGTGATCATCTAAATACCATGTGTGTGTTTTGAAACCAAATAATAAATCCTTGAGAAGATATCAACATTTGAAATTGTGAAATTGCACCAAAACAATTAAGGCTGGTGAGGACACACTTGAAAAATACATACAAAACTCTCTATTCATGATCTGCCATAACTCCAATGATATTTTGTCTACAGCAAAGTGTTTATTTCTATAGGTACTATTTTAGATGACAGTGATCATTTGTACCAGAAACGCATCATATCGCCAAACTAAAAATATGCATTATGAATTCGGTGTATAGGCATTGTGAAGATAGTTTGTGGATGTGAATGATATCTTGGTGTAGGGATTTATAATCTGTGTTTTGAGTTAATTAGTTATTCGATGTTTTATAGTAGTGAATTTTTAAAAGCACAAAAAATCTGAAAATAACATTATACAAGAGAATATGACCTAATGAATATGACCTCATATTCTCTTGCATTATATTGTTGTAGGAGCCCATAAGTAGGAACATCCATGTAGCATTAAAATCTGTCACAGCGTTTGAACAAGCTTGGCTATTTCAGTTAGAACATGAAATCAGACCAATCACTGTTGCTGCAAATTAACGAGTTGTGGCAAATTAATAAAACGAGTTGCTGCAAATTAATAATTAGCAATTATTGGACGAGGTTGAACAAAATATCGTGATTTGTCGCCGGGTGGCGAGCAGAATAATTATATGCCGATGCCGAAGGCAGAGGCAAATAATTATATGCGAGCCACTGACAAAATCACAATATTTTGCAAAACCAAAAACCAGAACAAAAACTTGACCCGATAGCCTCGACTTGAAACCTTTGTTCAGAGTCATTGGAGTGTAACTTCAATATCAGCTATTGTTTTATCATTCACGTTATTTTCTCTCACCTAAAGCAACAACTCTGGAAAAATGTCGAGGAGAACGAAAACACTTATTCGTAGGAAGTTATCTGCAGTGACGTAGTCGTCTCTCGACCAATGAAAATCAAGGAGAAAATAGTGTGAATGATAAAACGAGTTGCTGCAAATAAAACCGGAAGTGCACAGTCATTGGTCACTATGATTTCTAGAAATCGTGTTCTAAAAATAGCAAACGTGACATAGACCCAATATGTAGCATGGATGCATTCTCGTCCCCAGACCCTTCTCAGCTTTCTAACGAAAAATCGTAGGCTCTGGTAAGAGACGTCTCAAGCCTCAATTTGATTTGTCGAAATAATGCCATGCATAATTAGCAACAAATATGCACAACTACAATAATATGCAAAGAGAATATGAATTTTGGCACTTTTAAGTCATCATTCATCCTTAACACAGCACATGAGATTCTTGTTTTTGCCAAGTTGGATATCTGCTCCTCCATTGTCGAAGTGTTTTAACTTAAAAGTGGCGAAATTACTGTGATCATTTCCAAGACCACTCAAAAACGAACCGTTAAGCTTTGATGGATCAAAGATTTGCCGTATCCTGTGGGAAGAATACTAAATCAATCTTTGTTTATGTTCGTCAAACTCGTTGTAGAGTTTCAGTGATGTGAAAGGTAAAACACGAACCTAATTATTGATTCAAAACTGAATCACTTTTTGCCGTCGGTGTCTGAACAGTCTGTTCTTGTTCGTTGAGTGAATAAATGCTTTATTTGCAATTGGAATGGTTGTAAAGGAGATATCCAGCACAAGCGTCGGAAGATCTAGCTAAATATATTTTTGCTTTTATATTTACTGTGATTAAAATTATATTTTGAACTGATTTCACTGTAAATCAGTTACAATGTAATACACGCACTAGCTTGCAGGCTGTAGAATGAACTCGAAATTGTTCATACTATGTATGCCGCTGATATCTGTTTTTCTTTTGAACTGAAATGTAGATCATTAAAGTTGGTTTCTAGAGCATCGTACTTCGCTGAAGTCCGACAATTCTGATCAATTCTGTCACCGGAAGTTAGAAAATATTGAGCATGCGCATATCTGACGACCTAGAATCTGGGTCTTCCGGTTTGTCTCTTTACCAGAGCCTACGATTTTTCACTAGAAAGCTGAGAAGGGTCTGGGGACGAGAATGGCATGGATGCTCCTACTTATGGGCTTCTGATTATTGCCAGTAAATGATACAACTATACTAGCAAAAATGAGAGACTTAGTATTTCTTGGACTATTTATAAAAAGGGATGTATGAAATTGTTATCAGTGAAACATTTGAACCAGTTAAAAATTGAACCTTCACTGTATTTCTTTATAGATTTAACTGACTGTATGTTGTTGTCAGCTTTAATTATTTATTAGACAAATCATTTCTCCCTCTTTTTCTGTCTGTACGCTCTCAGAAAATTCAAAGACCCCCCTTTTTATCACATTAGTAAAAAAATTCCAAGACCCCTCCACTTTCTTCAGCCCCCCCCCCCCCCCCCCCCCCCCCCCCCCCCCCCCCCCCCCCCCCGATATATTTTATGACCCCCCCCCTAAATAAACCCCCACCCCACCCCCCCCAAATAATGATCGGTGCCCCCCCCCCCCCCCCCCCCCCTGTAACCCCCCCCCCCCCCCCCCCCCCCCCCATTGTCCCCCCCCCCCCCCCCCCCCCCCCCCCCCCCCCGATATTTTATGACCAATCCCTAAATAAAAGCCAAATAATGAGCACCCCCCGGTGCCCTGTGGTGTGTCTTGGGGTGCACTGTAACACTGGTACTAAATAAACTATTGTTATTGTCATTGTCATGTATATACATGTACATGTATGTGCCTATTATAAATGTAAAACATACTTACATCAGATACCCTGTGAGCACCACCCGATGGCCATTGCTTTTCTCCACTAACTTTGTTGTAGTGGTAGAGCAATTCTCCTGATTTACAACGTTTCTCAACCCAGTCACATTCAGTTTCTGTTTTTATGGACACCACATTTCCACAGCAATCGAGGCCATCAGACTGCAATTCCTCACGAGAAGAGGAACATTTGAATGGCTTCCCTCCAACACAGTTGATATTGTTATCTACAGAGCCGTCATTCACATTGATCTCATCATTCTGAGGATGGCTTTCTACTTTGAATAACTCCCTGTTATAATCACTACTCTTGATGTTTATAGAGTCCATAGTTTCCTAGCAATCTGAAACATAATTCATATGAATGTCAAGTACATGCAGAAACCCTAAACCTAACATGCACATCCGGTATTAAACACAGCCCTCAGATCGATGAATCAGAGACACGAGCAGATTTGAGTTTTATAGTGTTTGAATCAAAGAATCGATTCCAACATAAATCACAACCACATTACTACACATTACCTGTATGTAGACACCAACAAAAGCATTCAAAGGGTTTTCTTATCAACAAATGTAGACAACACTGACCTATTGTATCGCGGGCCATAAACCACAGGAAGCCCAAGCTATTCACTCACGATACAAACTCGATGGACTCCGTTTTCAATCAGTTTCTTTCGTTGTAAAGAAAAACCTACATTTTCGTTTCATGTAAAACTTTATTATCAACACAAATGATGTTGTTTTATATAAAATTGATGAGTATTTTTTTCATATTTCCGTTTCATCCAAACGAGGCTCGTTCCAGTCCACTGTCCAGTGACGCCTGCTGTTTTTACTCACTCTAAATATCTTGTTATCCCACCTTTGACATCATTCATAGTTGCTACGGTCTTACTTACGTGTATAGAGTCGTTTTCGTATGAGTGGGAAACCTACGGTACGGAGTTACAGTCACGGTACGGAATCGAAGACATTGTATTCAACCAATCACAGCGCGCAAAATCATCGCTCAACCAATCAGAATGCTTGGATACGGCATGATGATGGCGCGATACGGTCACCGCACGGTACGAACCGTACCGTAAGTACTTCCCACTCATACGAAAACGACTCTATAGTTTAACGTTTCTAAGGCTTTGTTTTCAATACTGAAGAAGTAGTCAAGGTAGGTTTGGTGGATGATTGTTGTACGTCTGTCTGATCGAGAAGGATAAAGTTTGGAATCGTCAGGCAAAAGTTGTAATTGTCCATTTGTCCATTTCGTTAATCTAGTATTTAACACTATGCAGTCCACCCAAATGGATACTGAATGGATAGAATACCAATGTAAGTCAGTACAGACTCTGTTTATCTACAACAAGGTAACAGGAGAACACAAGTGGACTACACAATACAACAATGTAAGTTTGGTTGCATATCATTTCATCAGTATACCATTATCCCCCGCCATACCAATCGATAAAAATAGGCAGTCTAGGACTGCATGTAGCTACTGCTGTGAAGCCAGTAATAAAATAAATTTAATAAGAAAAGAGAAAAAATAGAGAAAGGAGAGAAATGAAGGAAAGAAATTATGGAGAAAAGAAATGTAATGTGAAAAGAAAATGTTGTGATATTGGTGTAACAAAAATGATAATACATATAACTTAATAATAAATGGTTAATGATTGCATTTCCATTTGGCTCTTTGAAAGAACAAAAGAACAAAGTAAAGCTATAAATATTTATAAAATAATTTAGATATAACGCGCGCTCTGATTGGTTAATTACTATGTTGTAAACATGGTTCATGACCTTGAACAACCTTGAAGCGATGCAGTGGATTTGATTGTAAAAATAACTGACCACAAATGTATTTTTTTCTGTTGTCAAACATGTTTTATTTACTAAACAAAAGCCATAGAATTACAGTTTTTCTTGTTTAGTTAAGTTCAAGTTCTATCTACATGTAGATGTGATTTTGATGATTTTTTAAAAACCGAAAATTAAGTAATTTTGCAAGAATTGAGCTTCAAGTTCATTCAAACTCGGCCGGCAAGAAATTCGACGAATCGTCCAATAATTATTGTCCACAATAACGAAGAAAACTAAATATAACGGCTCAGTTTTCTCAATCACATACTAACCATTTTGTAAGTTATATTTAGCTACACATAAGTCTTATATTTTCTCAAGTGTACGACTGAAAATATCAAGAAAAGATAGCCGTATTTATACTCACAAAACAGTGAAAACAGAGCGATTCTTGTAGCTACACGGCCGGTTCGCCAGAACATTCATATCTCTAGTAAAATATGTCAAAGAGAAAACATATCTTGAAATATCTCAGAAACGTTCATCGTTTATACATTCTTGTCGAGAAAAGCGACGAAAAGATTCAAAAATACGACAAAAACTGTAGATATTTGGCTACCTGACTTCGTGCTCCATTCATCAAGATGTCAAATATTTCAGAAAGTTTGACGACTCTTCGTCATTGATCGTGATTCGGCTCAGCTTTTCTCACTTTTCTTCGTGTTTCGTGTTCACAGGATACAAAAACAAAGTGTAACAAGCATTCTTCTGCAATTTTCTGACAGAAAATAGCATTCTTCAAATCGTTTTTCGTGTCAAAACAGTAACTGCACAGATAAAAGTTGTCAAGTCGCTTTGCCATTTTGATTTCTTTCGTGAGATTTGATTGGATGATGGGCGATTTCTGACGCTTTTCAGGAGAATTGAAATTTTGATCACTAAAATCTCGCGTAAATAAAGGAGTTTTACGAAAGAAATCCTTGTAGTTATTTTATAAAACAAATAGAAAACGTTTTCCCGTGTTTACATAGCCTGATATAAACACTCGGGAAAGTTTGGGAGAAGTCTCGAGCTCTTTGTAAAACCTCGCCGGAGGCTCGGTTTTACACAATAGCTCTCGACTTCTCCCAAACTTCCCTCGTGTTTATATCAGGCTATGTAAACACGGGAAACGTTTTCTATTTAAGCATTAATACACGCTTGCCGTGTCTTTGTTCTCTGTTAAAAACACGCGGGATATGTTGGGAGAACAAAGAAAATGTTGGAAATCACGAGCCTCCGGCGAGTGATTTTCAACATTTTCTGCGTTCTCCCAACATATCCCAAGTGTTTTTAACAGAGAACAAAGACACGGCAAGCGTGTATTAATGCTTTTATAAAATAATTACAAGTATTTCTTTCTTAAAAAATCCTTTATTTACGCGAATTTTGATTGATCAAATTTGCAATTCTCCTGAAAAGCGAGAAATCGTGCATCATCCAATCAAATCTCACGAAAGAAATCAGAATGGCAAAGCGACAGCGACTCGACAACTTTTATCAGTGCCGTATAAATAGTGTTTTGATAGGAAAAACGTTTTGAAGAATGCTCTTTTCTGTCAGAAAATTACCGAAGAATGTTTGTTACACTTCGTTTGTGTATCCTGTGAAAACAAAACACGAAGAAAAGTGAGAAAAGCTGAGCTGATTCAATGAAGACGAATCGTCAAACTTTCTGAAATATTTGACATCTTGATGAATGGAGCACGAAGTCAGGTAGCCAAATATCCACAGTTTTTGTCGTATTTTTGAATCTTTTCATCGATTTTCTCGACAAGAATGTATAAACGATGAACGTTTCTGAGATATTTGAAGATATTTTTTCTCTTTGACATATTTTACTAGAGATATGAATGTTCTGGCGAACCCGCCGTGTAGCTACAAGAATCGCTCTGTTTTTACTCTTTTGTGACTTATAAACTTAAATTATACGGCTATCTTTTCCGTTGATATTTTCAGTCGTACACTTGAGAAAATATGTGTAACTATAGAACTTACAGAACGGTTAGTATGTGATTGAGAAAACTGAGCAGTTAGATTTAATTTTCTTCGATATTGTTGACAAAAATAATTGGACGATTCGTCGAGTTTCTTGGTGTGTTTGAACTTGAAGCTCAATTCTTGCAAATTGTCGGTTTAAAATCATCAAAATCACATCTAGATAGAACTTGAACTTAACTAAACAAGAAAAACTGTAATTCTATGGCTTATATTTAGTAAATAAAACATGTTTGACAACAGAAAAAAATAAATTTGTGGTCGATCAAATCCACTGCATCGCTTCAAGGTCGTTCAAGGTCATCAAAACCATGTTTCTGTGCTCTTATATCACATAGCTTTTTAGCCAATCAGAGCGCGCGTTATATCATAGTTATTTTATAATTGTTAAATAACTTATACAGCGATTTGCAAAAATCATGTAAAATCCTAATATATTGATATATCGATATATAGTAATTTGCATAATCCTAATTCTTTGATTTTAGCTATTATTAAACATGAATCTAAACCCAATTAACCTTTGTAGTGTGTATGTGAAAAAACAATTGAAAAAATGGAACATTAGAGGGCTTATTCAGCCATTTTATGATGAAAATTACCCACAATGCACCCGATATATTGATATATTGATCTACTGTATTTGATTTTTACATAATTTTTGCAAATCGCTGTATAATGAACCATAATAACAAAAATAAAAATAAGCGTTTGAATCAAAGCTAAGAGTGAGATTTCAAGTGTTCACAAGTTTTACACAAGTAATTAACTTAATTCAGTAAACGATATGAACGGAAATCGACAATAAACAACAGTCTGGCACAGCTCCCTTGGTCTACTCGAACAGAATAACTACGAAAATAACTGTTATTTAAAATTTAAATAATCAACAACAACATTTGGTAATCGTAACCATGAATCATTTATTTGAGAGAACAAACTAATTGTAATAGCAATATCTGTTTTAATACTGTGCTAAACAAGTAAATCGTCATCTGAACAACCACCAACATTTTCTTTTCACATTACATTTCTTTTCTCCATAATTTCTTAAAAGGTTCGGCGATCGTTTGCCTGGTGGAAATTATATAAAGACTCAAAAAACCTGAACAATTATTTACGAGAAAACACTGGACACATCAGCTGAAAGCTGTGCTTGATTCCTGATGCAGAAAAGCACAAAATCATTGTAAATAGAGACTAGAGTCTTACTTTACCTCACTCGTATTAAACGTAAACATCGAGCGGGCATCGAGCACATGGAACGTAGCTTGGACGTTGCAATCGATAAGAAGTCGCTTATTGACGCGAGTTGATAAAATCAACAAAATGTAGTCGAACCAAACGCCGGTCGAGACGAGAATAGAACAAAAATACATCTGGTATCATCGGGAAAAGGTTATCTAGTCTTCACTCGTCTTCGCTCTCGTTCGAGTAATTCGACTCACTTCAATCGGATTTTCCGAACGAATCCGAGTCAACCCGAAAATTTGGACACTTACGGACATACGGACATACTTACTTACACACTCGATGGCATAGTAGCTACGCCTTCCCAGAAGGCAGTAGCTACAAAAATCGATCATCGGAAAGTAATCGAATTCATCAATATTAATCGATAATAATCATTTGATTAGTATTGATTGATATCGGTAATCGATGATAATCGATACTCACAACCCAAGTGTCTTTGATTATATCGATTATTATCGTTTCATATCAAATATCATTGATTTCAAAAATTCACCACGGTGAATATGTTACGTGATCTAAATAATTTGGTGAAGCACAATCACCAACTGTAGCGAACAACAGAGCGTCAGTTCATCTACCACACTATCGACAAATCTTTACCATGTCTGAAGGATTTCTGAGCATCGTTGAAAATCGATAGAAATCGATGATAATCGATGAAAATCGATACTCATGCAATTTTACGTGATCGATTTTCATCGATTTCCAATATTAATCGATTGATTGGTATCGATTATTATCGATTGTTATTGATTATTATCGATTATCGGAATTATCGATTGGTATGGCCGGGCATTATCTCAAGTGAAACCCCCGATCAAACCCCACCCCCCGAAATTTAAAAATTCGAGATTTTGAGCCACATATTGATTTTAATGAAATCAGGAATCCAAGACTATTTCCTGAAATGCTGAGCACAGGACGTGACGAGATAACGATCGCTTCTACAATACTAATAACTTAATACTGATTGTACAAACAAAATCTAACCGTATTTTACTAGCATTTAACGGCCGCATTTAACACAATGAAACAAAACAAAAGAATGACGATATTTACTGTGAGGACTGTAAGAGCCACATGTGCTGAATAAGTACTTTTCCAGTTGCTTCGTGGACGATCATCTTTCGCTTCATCTAATATGGCGACGTTCAAGTTCAGGGTCAAGATCAGTCTTGCTCTTGCTTTTCTTGCAATCAGAGTAGTTCTTTTCAGCTTCAGAGTTTGTTGTTAAGTCAATAGTCATTGTTTTGTCATTTTGTTCGTAGTTTGTGTTCACAGTTTTCTCATTTGCTTTTGATATTTCATAACATTTTGACTTTAAGACTTTTTCAAATATGATATTGAATCCGCGGAACGACCTGGTCCGAAAACGCTCCACATCTTTTAGAGTAGGTCTACCGCTAACGGTGTGTGAGTTTGGTATGTGAGATGAGCGTATTAGACATACTTCGTTCAAATGTTTTTTTCTCACGATAACAAGACGACATAACCTTCCTTCGACAAGGTTTAGGTTTGTCTCGTCTTGATCCGTCTTGATAAGCCATGTGGTTTGAGCCTTCGGTGATTATCTTAGCGGCCGGCACAGGGCGCATGCGCTGGATTTGAGGTCAACGACGAAGACGACGACGACAAAGAACGCTTCTCATTTTTAGAGTCGGGTCTTCCACAGGAAGCCCGACTAATAAAGTATTCGTACTGCATGATTCTGTGCCCAGAACAGAGACAGAGAAAATCATTAGTATTTTGAAGTCCTTGACCGACTGCCGGCCATTTAGACACAGCGTCATATTTTCCTTCCAGACTCAGTTCAGCGTTCTGACGGTCGTTCTGACGGCTTTCATATCATTTCGCTTAGTTTGTAGGCGATTTATGTAGGTTTTCGGGATATCTGGAGTCGCTTTTACAGTACTGTCCCCAACAGCAGTGCTTGGTACTAACCAGTTCTCAAACTCTTAATCTAAAATAAGTATAATTTCCTGCTTAATTTTAGCGAACAACTCCAAACTTCTGCCATATCTCCACTCATCTTCACGAATCGGAACCAAAGTTTGTCTGAGTCATGCGGGGGGTCTGAATACATTTTAATTATTAAAAATATATTTTTAGTATTACCGCGCTTCGCTATTCCTAGATGACTTGTCCCCTGGAAAGGCCCAGAAACTTTTGCGATTAAGGGATAAAATGAGAGGGCCTGGTGACTCATTCACTGCACTCACTTCAATTACCATTGTTAATAGATATCATTTTGAAATCATTGAACACAAGACTTTGCAGGAATAAGCTTATAGATATTTAATGTTATATCCATCGAATGTTGTAAACATGTTAGAATTATGTGCAACGTAGCATTCAATGTGTTATTTTTAGATGAAAAACAACAATTCAATATAAGCACGTGATCAATTATTTAGAGCGATGAGTTGTGGTGTTGTTATTTTCAATTCATTAGAGTCGTTTTCGTATGAGTGGGAACTTGCCTACGGCACGGCGTTACCGTCACGATTTGAAATCGAAGACATCTATTCAACCAATCACAGTGCGCAAAGTCATTGCTCAACCAATCAGAATGCTTGGATACGGCACGATGCCGTAACTACTTCCCACTCATACGAAAACGACTCTATTTTGTAAACACGGGAGTCTATAAAAGGGTTGTCGATGGTTTAATACAGAAAGACGTGTCATGTGATCAACACAAATCTTTGTGCATCAACGTAGTCGGGTCATCAAAGCTGTGACCAATAAAGAACTCACCGGCAGACTGTAGACCAAAACATGACAGCAATGGCGACTACTATTTTAACAGATATACGGCTGGCTAACTCGAACTCGGTTGACTCGAACTCCTCGCTAACTCGAACTAATTTTAGTTTCCCTTGACTATCAAATGTCGGCTGGTAAACATCAGAGTGCCAGAACATGGCTGATTGACTTGTTGGAATCTTGAAGTTTTATTGCTAACAGCGTGATATAATGTATAAGACCAAAATGACTAGTGATTGTGAATGAATAATAAAACCTCGATACGTTATTGATTATTAACAACTAGAAGCCCCGCTAACTCGCTCTCTTTATCCCAGGGTAGAGTTAGCGGGGTTCTACTGCATTTGTTTGCTGTGTTTCTGGGTAACGCGTGACGTCGCCATGTCTACACCCATTTTCATCCATAGCAAGTCTAGCAAGGAAGTTTGAAGTTGTATCACCGATCCGTATATTTGTGCAAGTAAAGAGGTATGTTACAGTTCATCTTTTCAAAATACCTGGGGCTTATTCTACACACAATGGTCGATACGAGCCATCCCTAAAAGCGACCGTGACAAGCAGGAAACTACTGACAAGTCAGCTTGTTACTCGACACAATTCGTGTAAGTAGTGATATGCTAGTGCATGTAATTCACGGTGAATATTGCTTCTCATATTTGGTTGATGAATTAGTGGTCAATTTGATCGCGTTTTGTTACAAATATTCAAAGCCGTTTGTGAGCGTCGTTAATGTTGAGTTTGAGAGACTGCATATCTGAATGATACAATGTCACTATCTGATACTAGTCTAAACTTCATGACTGAAGATGTTACTGTACATACATACATACATGGTTTATTTGTTTCTGCAGATTAGTTTACATAACGCAAGACTTAAGTCCTGATGTGGACCTGCCTAACTACCTATCTAAAGTGTAAAATTGATAATTTATTTAATAATAATAATAATAATATAAATAGTGTACATACATATATAAATTTGACGATTACTATTTAATTATGAAATGATTGGACAATTATATAATTTAATAAATAAATTCAATAAATAAATTCTTCATGCCTAAATCTGATCATTGAGGATTCTTTAACGAAACTTATGGATTTAATTATGTCCTTATTGTTTTTAAGTTTGACTTTGAATGATTCCACGCTAGGACTGTTTCTGATGGAGTCAGGAAGTGCATTCCATGCTATATCTTAAAATACTTAAAATACTTAGACACGCAAAATACTTAGACACGCATTTGTGATAAAACAGTCGTCTCATCGACTTGTACGCTACAGAGTTGCCTTCTTGGATCGGCTGTGAGACACTGTGCATCGTAATCTGTACCGATAAAGTGTCTCTACGACGTAGAATTGTTTTATAATGTCTTTTCATTTCATTCTTGGCTGCTTTCTAGAAACACTTTAGTTGTACAAAACCTCTTCACGGACTGTATCTACTTCTACAAATCTACAAAACATTATAGGCTGTTGCGTGAAACTTTTCTGAGATTTATTTGACCTCAGCTGTGCATTCATGCAGGCGAACAATGTTGCTTCTCAAAGTTGAAAGAAAGTAATAACTTATTAGGTGTATTCACAAATATTAGATAAATGTGCCAATCAAAATGAGATCTAGAGTACTTGACAGATGAGCTTTGAATGTACAGAACATATTAGAATGTTGTAAGGTGAGCAGAAAGTACACCAACCATCCAACACCAGCTTTCTCTGCATCAAGCAAAACGCTGTAATATGCATGATGGCGTCATATACCAGAATGCTTTGCCCATTTTCTTTTGTTCGAAAATTAGCACCAATTGTCTTGCTATTCCCATGAGGGAATAAAAATCTGCTGCGTCATCCCAAACGCTGTAATTCTTGTGTTCTCTAAGTGATGTTGTTGTGTTAAAGTATTCTTTTTATCTCACACAGCAATGGCAGCAAAGTTAACCCAAGTTCTTGAGGATCAGGTCACGTGCCCTATATGCTTGCAGCAGTACGAGGACCCGCGAATACTCCCATGTCTGCATACCTATTGTAGACATTGTCTACAAGGTATGTTAGACAGGGGACGTACACCTTCTACAATCATATGTCCTGAATGTCGAGAGACTGTAAAGGTATAGTGACTCATATTTACTACGTATCAGTTAGATAGATAGATAATAGAACGATAGGTATTAAAGCTTCTGGTATATTATCTCAGAAGTCACGACGAAGTCCGCTGACCTTTTTTACCGTGGTCGTTGTTGCATGACAGAGGTCATAATTTTAAACTGGGCATGGATTTCTTTGTAGATTGAAGATGTTGCCTCGCTCAAAGTCAACATTTGGGTCAACAAAAACCTTTCACTCCTTGAATTGTCCAAGGCTGAGAAGAAACAGGGTGATGAAACTGAGCTGATGTGCAACAACTGTGACAGCAAAGAAGCAGCCAAGGGAAAATGTTTTGACTGTGATACGTTCGTGTGCGATTTCTGCATAACGTTACATCAACGCCTGTCAATGCTGAAAGACCACCAAGTGAAGACATTTGAAGAGATAAAGATTACAGGAATTCCTGCAGCCATGGAAAAAAACCCTGTTTTGTGGAAAGCACAAAGGAAAAAAGCAGAAACTGTTCTGTATAACATGTGAAGAGCTGATTTGTCGTGACTGCACCATTATTGACCACAAAGACCACGACATCTGTTTCATCGTGGAAATCGTTCAAGAACATAAAGAAAGACTCACAAAGGAAATCAAGACGGCAAGCGCAACAAAGGAAAAGATCATAGCTGGTTTGAAGTCGGTTCAAGCCATGAAAAATCGAGTGCGGAAGAATGCAGAAGATACAGAGAAAGAGATCGATAATGTTATCAACAAACAGATTCGAGCTCTTGAACAAAAACGCAACAGTCTAAAACAGGAATCAAGAGACATTACAGCGACGAAGATGAAGAACCTGACAGCGCAAGAAGATGGTCTTGCTATGCACATGACTGGCTTGAAAACCGCCAGTGAATTTACAGAAAACATGTTAAGCAAAGGTAGCAACAGTGATGTCTTGTCAATCTCTAAACAAGTCGTGGCGCGTTTATCAGAACTGTCAGCAAAACCCTTCGATAGAGAAGTCAAACACGTAGATAAACAAGTACTACTAGTCGATGAACAACTGATAAGTAATGGAATTGCAAAGTTTGCTAAAGTCATTGATGGAAGTGTTCCCGATCCTGAAACAGTGCGAGGTAAGATGGATGCAACGTCGTGGTGATGGTAGTTGTGCCGTTTATACTTTCATCAAGAATTCATTGGGTGAACCGCTGAGCATCACGGAAGACAGGATTGACATCACTTCAGATCATCCCGATATAGACAATGAAATAATTCACAATGAAGTATTCACTCAGCAAGAAAACGGTATATGGTTAATAGAGGATCCATACATTCACCCACCACCACATGGCCGTGCACACAGGAAACACAAGCTACTAAATGTTTATATTAAGGTTGATGGTCAGCTTATCAGGGGAAGTCCTACTACACTGTGCGTCGACCTACCCCGGTGTTACGGAAAGGAATTTCGGACTACTCGCAAGTATTTTGTGAGGAAATAAGCTACGCTTATTTCTACTAAACCAATTCAAACTTGCTCAATCTTTGGGGTGATTAGCTTTGGTAGTGGTGACTCTCTCAGCGTGGGCCCGTACAAATACCCTACGAGTAAGTACGAGACTTGAAGTAACGAGGCACGGAAGTTTCTTGTATCTTGTAGTTTACACTTTAATTAATCAGCGCTCTAGCTAGCACGATGGCCAGTTGGTCTCTCATTCTGCAACCCGTGAAGGCTACATGGTCTCCGATATTACAATATTAAGGGTTTCTATTTATGCCTTGCATTACATCATCCTACTTACAACGTTGACTAACAAGTACAGGTATGATATGCATATCTAATCATTAAAATTACAATGCGTAACATCCTAAGCCAATCATAATTGAACATGAAATACTTGCTAAAAGATAACGTAACGTAGAGGAAGAATTATTGGTTCTTACAAGAAGATTAAGGAATCCGTGAACTAGTACAAGTGACACTTATCACTGGCCATAACGCTAGGGATCAGAAGTCTCCACACGTTATGACTACAAATTGTGAACAATGAATTACTTGCAACAGGTGTTTACTGGAAAACTTTAACCTGCTTCTCATGTCTTCACTTATATAGAAAATATATCTGCCAATTCTCTTCGTTTTGCCAATTTCATCAATAATAAACTTGGATATTTGCCTAGTAAATTTATCTGCTTTTCTCCTAAATTTCTCCCTTTACACCGGGACCTACCGTAAAATTACAACTAGACGCTCTACTAGCGTGAACTCGGGCTTCTTAATGAAGACGTTTTGATAGATTGCAATAATTATGAAACCAAAATGCTTACAAGTGGGTATCATCATATAGAAGTAGTTTTTGGCTATTGCTGTACAATCGATTGCTATACACAATATCCACAGTCGAGAAAATAAGAGGCCCTCTTTATTCATTGTACACAGTTCGTCTCGTTCTTGTGCAAGGGAAAATAGACTTCCATGGATTAAGAATATCAATATTTTGGATCAAGTCCTCGCGTCTTCCGTTTGGCCGCCATTTTTTTTTCAATTTGAAATTCTTCGGAAATTTGCATATCTAAAAATAGCACTCGTATGGACCTATTACTAGAGGAAGGCTCCTAGTAATGGGCTCCTGGCGAGGTATATAAAGATAGATAGTCTATAGGTATTAGAAGAAATTAAACTACACTGAAGAATTTCTTCCTTACGAAATTCCAGTGAAGAGAATTTCTTTAATGCGATAGGTTTTTGAATAATTCAGTATTATGAACCAAGACAACACTAAAGTACACAAGTTCGATTCGTCATTTCGGTGTTGGTTTGCAGTGTATTGTGGGACTGTTTTAGGAGACACATCATTTTCACTGATACGGCGAGAAGTTTGTGATGTAGCAAAGTTTGAAGTAAGTGAGTTTGGCTCACAATAATTATGTTTCCCAGTCATTTCCTCGTGTTTTACAGTAAATAGACAGCAATGGCGTCCCTCAAAACAGCCCCACAATTCCCTGCGAACATCAACTCCGAAACGGCTAATTGTCATGTGATATGTGACGTCATGTGCAATGGGTCTAAAGTGCGCAGTGAATACCAAGCAATTATCATATATGAGAAATAATTCCTATATTACTTGCCCCCTGGAATACCCAGAAACCTTTCCGACTATCGGGATAAAATGAGAGGGCCTGGTGACTCATTCACTGCACTCACTTCAATTACCATTGTTAATAGATATCATTTTGAAATCATTGAACACAAGACTTTGTAGGAATAATCTTATAGATATGAGAGGGCCTGGTGACTCATTCACTGCACTCACTTCATTACCATTGTTAATGGATATCATTTTGAAATCATTGAACACAAGACTTTGTAGAAATAATCTTATAGATATTTAATGTTATATCCATCGAATGTTGTAAACATGTTAGAATTATGTGCAACGTAGCATTCAATGTGTTATTTTTAGAACAACAATTCAATATAAGCACGTGATCAATTATTTAGAGCGATGAGTTGTGGTGTTGTTATTTTCAATTCATTAGAGTCGTTTTCGTATGAGTGGGAAACCTACGGCACGGCGATACCGTCACGGTACGGAATCGAAGGTATCTATTCAACCAATCACAGCGCGCGCAAAATCACTGCTCAACCAATCAGAATGCTTGGACACGGCACGGTCAGCGCACGGCACGAACCGTACCGTTACTACTTTCCACTTCATACGAAAACGACTCTATTTTGAAAACACGGAAGGATAGTTGCTCACTGTATTACAAAAGTACACATTAACAAGGGAACGAAACAGCCTTGTTTACACATTGAGGATCTTTTTAGGGGGGGGGGGGGGGGGGGGGCAGTACGTTTTCACCGCAAAAAATAAATAAAAATAGTACAGTTCTCAGTACTTTTTGGTATCTTTTTCACCTTGCTTGCTTTTAGTTTCCCTTGACTATCAAATGTCGGCTGGTAAACATCAAAGTGCCAGAACATGGCTGATTGACTTGTTGGAATCTTGAATTTTTATTGCTAACAGCGTGATATAATGTATAAGACCAAAATGACTAGTGATTGTGAATGAATAATAAAACCTCGATACGTTATTGATTATTAACAACTAGAAGCCCCGCTAACTCGCTCTCTTTATCCCAGGGTAGAGTTAGCGGGGTTCTACTGTATTTGTTTGCTGTGTTTCTGGGTAACGCGTGACGTCGCCATGTCTACACCCATTTTCATCCATAGCAAGTCTAGCAAGAAGTTTGAAGTTGTATCACCGATCCGTATATTTGTGCAAGTAAAGAGGTATGTTACAGTTCATATAGTTATTACTAGGAACTACTGGTTCTTTTCAAAATACCTGGGGCTTATTCTACACACAATGGTCGATACGAGCCATCCCTAAAAGCGACCGTGACAAGCAGGAAACTACTGACAAGTCAGCTTGTTACTCGACACAATTCGTGTAAGTAGTGATATGCTAGTCATGTAATTCACGGTGAATATTGCTTCTCATCTTTGGTTGATGAATTAGTGGTCAATTTGATCGCGTTTTGTTACAAATATTCAAAGCCGTTTGTGAGCATCGTTAATGTTGAGTTTGAGAGACTGTATATCTGAATGATACAATGTCACTATCTGATACTAGTCTAAACTTCATGACTGAAGATGTTACTGTGATATCTTAAAATACTTAGACACGCATTTGTGATAAAACAGGTCTCATCGACTTGTACGCTACAGAGTTGCCTTCTTGGATCGGCTGTGAGACACTGTGCATCGTAATCTGTACCGATAAAGTGTCTCTACGACGTAGAATTGTTTTATTGTCTTTTCATTTCATTCTTGGCTGCTTTCTAGAAACACTTTAGTTGTACGGACTGCATCTACTTCTACAAATCTACAAAACATTATAGGCTGTTGCGTGAAACTTTTCTGAGATTTATTTGACCTCAGCTGTGCATTCATGCAGGCGAACAATGTTGCTTCTCAAAGTTGAAAGAAAGTAATAACTTAGTAGGTGTATTCACAAATATTAGATAAATGTGCCAATCAAACTGAGATCTAGAGTACTTGACAGATGAGCTTTGAATGTACAGAACAGATTAGAATGTTGTAAGGTGAGCAGAAAGTACACCATCCAACACCAGCTTTCTCTGCATCAAGCAAAACGCTGTAATAGGCGACTTGCATGATGGCGTCATATACCAGAATGCTTTGTTAGAAAATTAGCACCAATTGTTTTGCTATTCCCATGAGGGAATAAAAATCTGCTGCGTCATCCCAAACGCTGTAATTCTTGTGTTCTCTAAGTGATGTTGTTGTGTTAAAGTATTCTTTTTATCTCACACAGCAATGGCAGCAAAGTTAACCCAAGTTCTTGAGGATCAGGTCACGTGCCCTATATGCTTGCAGCAGTACGAGGACCCGCGAATACTCCCATGTCTGCATACTTACTGTAGACATTGTCTACAAGGTATGTTAGACAGGGGACGTACACCTTCTACAATCATATGTCCTGAATGTCGAGAGACTGTAAAGGTATAGTGACTTATATTTACTACGTATCAGTTAGATAGATAATAGAGTGATAGGTATTAAAGCTTCTGGTATATTATCTCAGAAAGCTGACCTTTTTACCGTGGTTGTTGCATGACAGAGGTCATAATTTTAAACTGGGCATGGATTTCTTTGTAGATTGAAGATGTTGCCTCGCTCAAAGTCAACATTTGGGTCAACAAAAACCTTTCATTTCTTGAATTGTCCAAGGCTGAGAAGAAACAGGATGATGGAACTGAGCTGATGTGCAACAACTGTGACAGCAAAGAAGTAGCCAAGGGAAAATGTTTTGACTGTGATACGTTCGTGTGCGATTTCTGCATAACGTTACACCAACGCCTGTCGAAATGGAAAGACCACCAAGTGAAGACATTTGAAGAGATAAAGATTACAGGAATTCCTGCAGCCATGGAAAAAAACCTGTTTTGTGGAAAGCACAAAGGAAAAAAGCAGAAACTGTTCTGCAAAACATGCGAAGAGATGATTTGTCGTAACTGCACCATTATTGACCACAAAGACCACGACATCTGCTTCATCGTGGACATCGCTCAAGAACATAAAGAAAAACTCACAAAGGAAATCAAGACGACAAGCGCAACGAAGGAGAAGGTTGAAGTCAGTTTGAAGTTGGTTCAAGTCATGAAAAAAAGAGCGAAGGAGAATTTGGTGAACACAGAGAAAAGGATCGATGATGTCATCAACAAACAGATTCGAGCTCTTGAAGAAAAACGAATCAATCTGAAACAAGAATCAAGAGATATGACAGCTACAAAGATGAAGAACCTCACAGCACAAGAAGATGATCTTGTGATGCATATGACTGGTTTGAAAAGCGCCATTGAATTTACAGAAAACGTGTTAAGCAAAGGTAGCAACAGCAATGTCCTGTCAATGTCTAAACAAGTCGTGCATCGTTTGTACCAACTGTCAGCAAAAGCCTTCGATAAAGAAGTCAAACACGTAGATAAACTAGTACTACAAGTCGATGAACAACTGATAAGTGATGGTATTGCAAAGCTTGCTAAAGTCGTCGATGGTGTTCCCGATCCTGGACAGTGCGAGGTGAGATGGGATAAAGACGCGGATGAACGTGATGTCATTCATATTTACATCAAGAATTCATTGGGTGAACTAATGATTATCACGAAAAACAGGATTACCATCACTACAAATGATCCCTATATAGATATTGAAATGCTTTACAATGGGTTATTCACTCAGCATGTAAACGGTATATGGTTAATGGCCATGGAGCATCCATGCTTCCACCCACCACCACGTGGCCGTGCAATCCACAGGCACCACAATCTACTAAATCTTTATATTAAGGTTGATGGTCATCTTATCAAGGGAAAACCTATTACACTGTGCATGAACTGGTAGTGCATTAACCTACCGTAAAATTACAGTACTCCTTTCTACAGTTCCCGGCGCCATCTTGAAAGGTAGCCGTGCCTTTGCACCGAAGCGAGACCTTTTTTAACACCTTGGACAATTATTCACATGTCTCTATCATTGCAAGGTCACCGTTGGTCTCGCTTCGATGCAAAGGCACGGCTACCTTTCAAGATGGCGCCGGGAACTGTAGACTGAAGGAGTATTACAAGCCCCTCATTTTAAGACTCACAGAAGTCATATTTTTATTAGCAACCGTTGCCACTCTACTGCTGAGGGTCAACTACCCTTTGTTTACTCTTTGTCTCGAGCGAACTGAATTATAGAAATGTCTAAAAAAATCACGAAAAATCCTTTATCCTGGTTAATTAAAGACGATAACTGGCGAGGTATATAAAGATAGATAGTTAGGTAGTAGAGTGCAATTTAGAGAAGCGTGAAATAGTACTAACTTTAAATAGTATTATCGAATTCATGAATAATTAATGAGACAAATACAATAGAAATCATAAGCGTAGCAGACATCTGTAAATCGGCAAGAGATTCGTCCTCATTTGCATTCAACTTTAACTTGGATTTTCTTGGCCAAACTGTTTCCTATCATCCAAATTATAGTAAGACATCCACTTATACATCGTTGGATTCGATATGTAATATACAATATTCGCGTCCGATCTGTATGGGATATACAAACTCGAGCCGTAATAGTAACTAAATAGTGCTATTTCTATTGTTTTCTGTTGTTTCATTAGTGCTATTTAATACGAATTAATAGTTATTTAGTTTTCAAGCTATTCTAAATTGCACTCTAGAAGAAATTAAACTACACTCAAGGATTTCTTCCTTACGAAATTCCAGTGAAGAGAATTTCTTTAATGCGATAGGTTTTTGAATAATTCAGTATTATGAACCAAGACAACACTAAGGCATACAAGTTCGACTCGTCATTTCGGTGGTTTGCGGCGTATATTGTGGGATTGTATTGGGAAACGCTTCGTTTTCAATACGGCGACAAGTTTGAATAGTGATGTAATAATAACAAGACGCCAGGGGGGCGTTTACTCGGGCTACCAAGACGTGCGTGGGGCCGTGACATGAAGTAAATTTGAGGAACCCTTTTTCCATTTTCTTTGAGGATATAGATGTATGTGATGTTGGATATTGAAAAGATCGGCGATAATTGAAAAGATAGACTGTGAATAAGATTATGGTTTCGAAGTTAGCGTCAATGAATCATCATACATCTTCATTGTAGTCAGTTATCCATTTATGTAAGAAATGAGGCGAAGTGTGTTTAGTTTATAGTGTAGTTAACAAATTGGAAGCAGTTTTCCATTGTCTGTACTCTTATTGACAATGGATGACGTATTCTACTAAGCAACTGATTGATGATACCTCTAATAATACAGATGTACCCGGGGGGGGGGGGATGTACTCCCTTTGTCCAAGTGGTAGGGGTGATCGGCAGTCCCCTAAAAGGAACGCATAAATTAAAAGAACTGTTGAAGACATGTTGATTTCAACCCCTAACAGGTACGACCAGATATGATCATAATGGCGAAAAAGTGATTGTGCTGATATCGTTTAATCAGTGACTGGACAACATCTTTCTTCTGTTCTTTCAATTGACTCGTGTTACGTAACTGACTTTTGTATCGGAACCCTAAAAGGTACACACAGGAAATATTTTCAACCCTATAAGGACCGCCGATCACCCCCAACACTTGGACAAAGGGAGTATCCCCCCCCCCCCCCCCCCCCCCCCCCCCCCCCCCCAGGCATGATGAATTTGTGACGACGCTGGTACGGTTTTGCTGATCATAAGTCGAACATATCGTCTTAATTTCCTCCTTTTTTTTAAACACACGTTAACTCTTTAACAGGAATTCTGCTCTCGTTCACGACGAGCATGATTGCATTTTCTATTGAATGTGCGTGTGTTACTGGTCGTGTTTAAGTAGACACAACAAACATAGCATATAGAGATCTGAAATCATTTATTAGTCGGGCTTCCTGTGGAAGACCCGACTCTAAAAATGCAGAGCGTTCTTCTTTGGCTTCAAATCGCAAACTGGGTTCTACAGCGCATGCGCCCTGTGCCGGCCGCTCAGATAATTACCGAAGGCTCTGATCAACACGAGACAAACAAATATTGCTCAAAACAACTCAAATATCACTCAAATGACTTCACATGTTGAGCTAAATGATGAAATAATGGGGATCAAAGCAAAATGCGAGAAGTTAGAAGAGAAATATGCTATCAATATCGCACATGAGTATCGCACAACTGCCCACAAGATTGAAATCTAAACGAAGTCACAATGTCTTCTATACTTTGTACCGCTGTAATTGTGTGTTGTGGTAAGCTTATAACACTGATATATCTTTATTTTGCTGAGTTTTGAAATTGTTGTAAGTAAATCACTGATTTGAATGCCCAGAATCGGCAGGAAATATTGTGCATGATTGTTCGAGTCACCACATTGGATCACGCTGCGATGTCTAGTTCATAGAGATGGGATAGAGATATGGATTTATCAATCCAGTACTAGTACTGCAAAGGGTTTAGAGATCTTTAAAACTTAAAACGAATCGAAGTGAGTTGATACACGCAGCCGGTGAAGAGAACAGTTGTAAGGTTTTCAGCCGACCGATAACCGTCGAGGTAAACCCATATTTTAATACACTTCATCCAAACATTGTTTAATCACTCTTCGATGTCTAGTTTATGTAAGTTTTCAGCATACGGTATTTGTATGGATATATTTATGGTACCAAATAAACTATGTCATTGTCATTCATGATTCGCTGAGTTTGTGAAATCGCAGTACTGAAATTGTAAGGAAAGCTGATGTTCTGTCGAGCTCGATTGAGTCACGCAACGACGAGTAACCAAACACTGTTTTAATCGCACTATATGATATCTATATTTAGTTCAAATAGGCTACATTTCATTTAGAAGCCCGACTTCACGCTAGAAGAACGTCTAGTTGCAAATGAAAGTGAACCGTATTCGCTGGGAGCTTCCCCCCTCGACTCCAACCCCCTTCGTGCGACGTTGACGCGACATGAAATACCCATAATAATAATAAAAACTTTATTAATGTGTCTTAATTAGTTAGCTTACATTTAATAGTATGCTAATTGGGGACACCTATCTAGAAAAATTGAACTAAAAATGTATGTCAATACTAATAATATGAAATCTAAGATCTAAAAGTTATATTAAAATAATTAAAAATATATATATATATTACTAAAAAATAATACCCATCCAACATTCCCGGGGGAGGGGTTAAATGTATCGGGGATGCTAACATTTTGCGATGAGAGATTACATTTTCACGAGTCCATTTCGCAAGTTCCTTACCAAAGCATACAGTTATCATGGTATGGCCCGCCTTAGACAAGCTACACCGTCTTTTCAATGGACCGGGTCCGGCATTGAAAAGACGGTGTAGCTTGTCTCGGCAGATGTGCCTTTGAACATATAATGGTAGGGAGAGACGGAAGGGTAAGGGGGAATCAACTCTCATCCCAATGCATACCCCTGCAAGGCTGATCACGTGAGCGTGACGACAACAATGTTGTCTTAGACAACTTATACGTGTGTACAGACGTTAGCAGCTCGTGATTTGATCGGTAAGTAAGAAAAACAATTCAGCAAATGAATAAGTTTATTTCAAGTAAGAAAATATCAATTACATTTATGGTACACCAGAACTCTATGCAAAATATAAACAACCCAAATGTACAGTAATAGTCTTGGATAAACATTGCAATGATGGTCGCTTTGTTTGCTAAGAAATTGCCAAAGTCGGCTCTAAAACTGTCATGCTGGGTCGGTTTGGCGGCAAAGTTGGTGTGGTATTGGACTATTGGTTAAACAATCAACGCCCGTGGTTTGTGGAATTTTAGAGGGTCGAGCACCAAGAGAATGTAATGCTTGACACTAACTGTCCACAAACCACGAGCGTTGATTGCCGTTTAACCGTGGCATACCCACGAAGAATTATGCCAGCAAAATTGCTCTAGCCTGCAGCCGATCCAAATCCCGGCTAAATTGCTCTGAAGCACAGGCAAATTGTGGGTTCAAAATATTTTAATTATGCATAGTACTATTGTATTCCACTTTTAAGGAATGTTGAAACGTTTTGTTTTTCATTGTTTTTAAAAAGTCATTGTTTATAGACTATGGAATATGGCTCTGTTTAGAACTAAGGCAGTGAGTCAAACCTGACGCTTCATGCACGTTGACCGTTTGAAATTATTGTATGCTCTGTCGATGGTGTGGACAAAGAAAACCATGCAAAGAATGGAGAAAATAAATAAATGAAATGAAAATCCAGATTGGTGGAAGCGGACCGGTGGATGGACTGCATGGAATGGATTTTTTTTATGGCCAATACGAGGAGGCATCTTTGTAGTCCCCGCGTATATAGTAAGGTTTTGAATTTTATAAAAATATCGATCTGTAAGAGCTAGGCGCGCAAATAATATCGGGTAATGTCTCAAAAAGAAACGGAAGAAAAGGCTTCTGGGTAATTGTTAGTTTTGTGTGATTTCCAGAACTCATAGGACCTAAGATGCTGTATTGTTTTAATTTTCATTTATAATAGATCATCTCACAAATCAACGTCCATCTGTCATATTTTAATGCAAGACAAATGAAAGACATTCGAAGACGATATTTTTGTGTGAAAGTAACTGAGGGTTTAGGTTTAAGGCTGATACGTAAGCAAAATGAGCACGTGTGACATTGATGACAGTGTCATGCTTGAAACAAGCACATAAATATCCTGCCATTAACATATGTTACATTAGATCAAGTAATTCTTTGCTGGTGGTTGGTGTAGACATGATTAGTTTGTTTGTTTCTTCAACCAAAACATTTTTATTTTAAAACCAAGCTTTCGGACACATGGTCCATCTTCAGGGTGTAAAATGGTAGTAATTCGTCAAAACTAACGGCTATTACGTTGTAAACAAATAGCGCGCGCAAACAAAAACAAAACAAAAAGACAATTTGCGCGAGCAAGGAAATTAGCAAGTTAAGAATGTGTGATAGATGACAGATTAAAATTTCTTAAATAGAGCAGTGTAATTTTGTGGCAAAATTCTGCCAGTGTCTCTGTTACTAATGGCATCTGTACTCTTAGCAATGTGGCATGCTTCTGACCATTTCCTTTGGTGCCATCTTGTTTCTACTTCAAGGATCTTGGTGTTATTCCAGGAGATGGAATGTCCTGTATTGTGTGCGTGTTCCGCGAGAGCTGACTTGTTGGTCTTGTTAAGTCTAACATAGGACTGATGTTCCTTCTGTCTCGTGGCCAAAGATCTACCGGTCTCTCCGATGTAAAACGTTTCACATTCTCCGCACGGGATGGAATAAATCACTCCGGTCTTCTTTTCTTTTGGTAGCGGGTCTTTAGGCTTGGACAAGATATGTCTCAGCGTTGTTAGTGGTTTTACGCAGACTTCAATCCTGTGGCTTTCTAGGACACGTTTGATCCTTTCTGTTGTACCTTGCACGTACGGTAAAAGTGCGAAACCTTTTCGTTCTTCCGTGTCAGATTTCTTCTCAGCTATCTTTCGGTCTTGTGAAAACCTATGGATAAACTGCCGTGGGTATCCATTAGCAGCGAGAGCTCTACCAATGTGAGTGCGTTCTTTGTCTTTGTGGCAATCTTTCGAAAGCAAGTTGTTGGTTTTGTGGACTAAAGTGCGCACGACAGCCGCCTTGTGCTGAGGAGGGTGATGACTTGAAAAGTGAAGATACCGATCTGTATGTGTCTTTTTCCTAAAGATGGAGACGTCAATGGTGCCATCGTCAAGAACCTTATTAAGCGTGTCTAAGAAAGGGAGGCCATCATCAGAGTAGCGTTCTACGGTGAACTTGATGTTGGGGTCTTGGCTATCCAGGTGTTGGTGGAGAGCATTGATCTGATCTTTTTGAATGACGCAAATTGTGTCGTCCACATACCGTCCATACAGGCTGGGAGGGTTGGTAAAAGTCGCCAGCAGTCTGGATTCCAGCTCTTCCATGACTAGATCCGCTACAACAACAGATATTGGCGATCCCATGGCAGTGCCGTGTCTTTGTTTGTAGAACTTGCTGTTGAAACAGAATTCAGTTGAGCTTAGGCAAAAGGATAGTAAGGCAGCAGAGCCAGAAGATGTTAGAGAGGTTCTTTCGCGTAAGCTATCATCCTGATCAAGTCTTGACTTAGCTGCAGAAACAGCAACATGTGTGGGGATGGACGTAAATAGGGCAACTACATCAAATGACACAAGTTCATCGTCGTGATTTAAAACTACATCCTTCGCTCGATTAGTCCAATCCTTAGAGTTACGGAGATGACGGTCCGTGTTGCCCACTATAGGCGACAAGATTGATACTAAATGTTTTGACAACTGGTATGTTGGTGACCCAGTGAAACTGACAATTGGTCTCAACGGTGTTCCCTCTATGGATCTTGGGAACCTCTAACATCTTCTGACGCTGCTGTCTTACTATCCTTTTGCCTAAGCTCAACTGAATTCTGTTTCAACAGCAAGTTCTACAAACAAAGACACGGCACTGCCATGGGATCGCCAATATCTGTTGTTGTAGCGGATCTAGTCATGGAAGAGCTGGAATCCAGACTGCTGGCGACTTTTACCAACCCTCCCAGCCTGTATGGACGGTATGTGGACGACACAATTTGCGTCATTCAAAAAGATCAGATCAATGCTCTCCACCAACACCTGGATAGCCAAGACCCCAACATCAAGTTCACCGTAGAACGCTACTCTGATGATGGCCTCCCTTTCTTAGACACGCTTAATAAGGTTCTTGACGATGGCACCATTGACGTCTCCATCTTTAGGAAAAAGACACATACAGATCGGTATCTTCACTTTTCAAGTCATCACCCTCCTCAGCACAAGGCGGCTGTCGTGCGCACTTTAGTCCACAAAACCAACAACTTGCTTTCGAAAGATTGCCACAAAGACAAAGAACGCACTCACATTGGTAGAGCTCTCGCTGCTAATGGATACCCACGGCAGTTTATCCATAGGTTTTCACAAGACCGAAAGATAGCTGAGAAGAAATCTGACACGGAAGAACGAAAAGGTTTCGCACTTTTACCGTACGTGCAAGGTACAACAGAAAGGATCAAACGTGTCCTAGAAAGCCACAGGATTGAAGTCTGCGTAAAACCACTAACAACGCTGAGACATATCTTGTCCAAGCCTAAAGACCCGCTACCAAAAGAAAAGAAGACCGGAGTGATTTATTCCATCCCGTGCGGAGAATGTGAAACGTTTTACATCGGAGAGACCGGTAGATCTTTGGCCACGAGACAGAAGGAACATCAGTCCTATGTTAGACTTAACAAGACCGACAAGTCAGCTCTCGCGGAACACGCACACAATACAGGACATTCCATCTCCTGGAATAACACCAAGATCCTTGAAGTAGAAACAAGATGGCACCAAAGGAAATGGCCAGAAGCATGCCACATTGCTAAGAGTACAGATGCCATTAGTAACAGAGACACTGGCAGAATTTTGCCACAAAATTACACTGCTCTATTTAAGAAATTTTAATCTGTCATCTATCACACATTCTTAACTTGCTAATTTCCTTGCTCGCGGAAATTGTCTTTTTGTTTTGTTTTTTGTTTTTGTTTGCGTGCGCTATTTGTTTACAACGTAATAGCCGTTAGTTTTGACGAATTACTGCCATTTTACACCCCGAAGATGGACCATGTGTCCGAAAGCTTGGTTTTAAAATAAAAATGTTTTGGTTGAAGAAACAAACAAACTAATCATATGTTACATTGATTTTTATTATCAAGATATAAAATAAACTCAATAATACGATGTTTGCTTTGTCGATACCTGATGTCTACTTTTGTTTTCAATATAGAGATATCGAGTTTGTTACACATTTGCTGAAACATAAAAGTACAAGGGGTGGCGGTGATCCAGAACGCTACTATTGATAAGAGTTTCCCACCATTATAATCAAACTTGGCTGTCACTTGCATTTGAGTGACGCCCCGTCCCCACTACTATCACCTTTTTATATGAAATTAAAATCCATTGTTCTCCGTTTCTCCCCGGACGCTGCGAAGAATCTATAGTTGCCCTCCTGTCTTTTACCTCGACTTGTCAACCTGTTGTATACATCTCTGTTACCATGACTACTCAGTCAGCACAAGAATCACTGGAACCGACTGATAAAAATAATAATCGTAAGCAGGAGATCCCGATTGATGGCGAGGATATCTCCCTCAGGCGTGTCCTAGGGATACCTGGTGCTTCCTCGATAGTGGCAGGAATCATGGTTGGCTCGGGAATATTTATTTCCGCGCGGTGGGTTCTGGTATACAGTGGGTCTGTTGGTCTGGCTTTCTTTATATGGCTGATGTGTGGTTTGGTTGCATTCATCGGGGGACTGTGCTGGGTGGAGCTGGGCTTGACGTTCCCTAAGTGTGGAGGTACGTATAGCAGATTTCGTATGACTGTGAAAAACCAGTACAGGGTACTGAGGTTACGCGCCACGGCCACATCCTAAAACACCTCAGTTTTTTGCAGTCCGATATGAAATCTGCTCTATTGAAAGTTTCAGTATTTCTTTGTCGGTTGGTGTAGACATATAAAAGTCGATTTTCAATACAATAGAGTTGAGGGGTTTGGAAATCTGATAGAAAATCGTCCTCATTTCCATAAACTTTAACTCTGCCTTTCTCATCAGTGAAAACTGTTTGTATTATCAAAATTATAGTAAAACATGCAATAATACATCTATGTGTTGGATCAATAAGCAGTTTACAACATTCGCAACTACATTGTGTTTTATCTGATCAACACTGTCCATCATGCATCAGGCAATGTGTCACAACAACAAAACAACAAAATACGGCACAAATAACTTACGCACGTAACTACTGTGCAAGAGGACAAAAGTAAATATAGCTAATTGCATAATCGTTGTCGGGTCGAAAATCATAAATCATAGAAGCTGAGACCGCAAGGATGGATGGGAAATCAGTTCATGAGCCACATTACATACAGATATATTCAATGTTCTCGTAGTTTTGAAGGTATATGAGCTATTTAACTAAGATCCTACAAGTCTGGATAAAAAGGTCGATGATTTGACGATGTTATTTGAGAGTTTTAATTTCCCAGAATTCCTTTTGGTCATAGCTTTAATGATTTTCGACCCGACAATGATTATGCAATTAGCTATATAAACAAAAGAAATGCAAAAAACGTTGCCCTTTTACAAAATTCTTTACTATGATAGTATTTTGTAAAATAGCAAAAATACGAATTAATTAGAAAAAAAAGAAATGCACTCAAGCTGAACTCTGGCTCATTGTTTCACTAATTAATTCTTTTTTACTATTTTACTATTTTGTATTTTGTAATTGGACAATGTTTTTGAAAACAGGTGTATATACGCGAGCAAGAACACAAATAACAAACAAAAACCCTTACGCCTTGTTTAGACGCATTTCAACATTCTCTTAGAGTGGTTTTCATAAACCCGTGGAAAAGAATTAGTTAGTGATAAATAGTCAAAAGTAAACAAAAGTTCACACAATGGAATTAGAGTGTACTAAGGTGTATTAAACTAAAAAGGCTATTTCACGGGTTTATGAAAACCACTCTATACTGATGATTGGTTGAAAAGACGATATGACATATTCCCTGATATCAGACCTGCTTTGACTATTGTTAACTTTCATAACAACTGTGCTTTTCTATATAAAATAAACAGACGCCTTTGTTTAGTGGAACCTTATACACAGGTTCTCGGGCGAGGTGCTGCTATTGTGTACCTCCCTTCTATTTCCCGTCTTCTTCTCGTTCACTTTTCCCATTTTCTGATGCATGACGAACATAGAGCGCAGAGAAATATCAGTTACGTCAGTTGTGAGGTTCCTACACCGAGATAGTTTTACGAGTTTGAAAAAAACTCCTTTTTCTTTAATTCCGTCGTAACATGTTGTTTTTTTCCTACTCAGGCACATGTAGTTTCCATAAATAGATAGGTCGTTTTCTTAAGAGTGGGAAGTAGCGGTGTCAGTACCGTGCCGTGATCTGTCTAAGCATTCTGATTGTGTTGAGCAATGATTTTGCGCGCTGTGATTGGTTGAATAGAATATCTTCGATTCCGTACCGTGACCGTAACTCCGTGCCGTAGGTTTCCCACTCATACGAAAAACGACTCTAATGTATTTGTATTTGTGATTCATATTTGTCTTGTTATTCTCAGGCGAGTATATCCTTATTAAGGAAACCCTTGGCCCAGTCCCTGCATTTGCTATCATATGGATGAAAATATCATCATCGTTTATCCTTCATCGACGACCATATCTAGCTTATATTTGCATCGTACCTGATTGAGCCGTTCTTCCCTGGATGTCTAGGTCAACGTGAAGATTTTGATGCCGCTCGTCAAACTAATTGCTGCATGTTCAGCTTGTGAGTACTTCTGAATGAACGTGAAGGATGGATACCGTAAAATAATTGCTCTATTTCCATGAATAAACCTTTGATGCCGCTCGTCAAACTAATTGCTGCATGTTCAGCTTGTGAGTAGAAAAGATCCATGCTCTACGACATCGTACGCTTCCTGAATGAACCGATTCTGATGGATGGATGAATGAATGGATGGATACCATGAATGGTTAAAGTAATGAATGAACGGATGGATAGATGTATAAATGAATGCATGGATGAATGAAATAATGGATGAATAAATGAATGTTTGGATGGATGGATGAATAAATTAATGCATGAAGGAACAATCGAATGAATGATTGAATCAAATATATAAATATTAACTGAGTCCACTCACCAACCAGGCTAGGACACTGCATAGGAGTCTGCATACCCCTGTGTTCCTTCGGGAGGCGGACAGTGAGAGATTGGGAGATTACCAGAGGTGTAGTAGTAGTAGTAGTAGTAAAATACTTGCTAACCTAGTGGTACGCTTAGTCAGCTTTACAGAATGTTGGTACATAAGAATTGTGTTTACCATAGGTAAAATACTTGCTCTAGTGGTACTTACCATTACTGGATTTGTCAGCGTGTTCAGGTAAGATTGGTTTACCGTTGGTAAAATACTTGCTCTAGTGGTACTTACCATTACTGGATTTATCAGCCTTGGGTAAGAAGGTAAGAATGCTCTAGTTACTTACCCTGGATTTGTCAGCCTTGGTCCAGGTAAAAATACTTGTAAAATACTTGCTCTAGTGGTACTTACCATTACTGATTTGTCAGCCTTGGTCCAGGTAAGAATGGTTTACCGTTGGTAAAATACTTGCTCTAGTGGTACTTACCATTACTGGATTTGTCACTGGGTCAGGTAAGAATGGTTTACCGTTGGTAAAATACTTGCTCTAGTGGTACTTACCATTACTGGATTTGTCAGCCTTGGTCCAGGTAAGAATGGTTTACCGTTGGTAAAATACTTGCTCTAGTGGTACTTACCATTACTGGATTTATCAGCCTTTCAAGGTCAGCCTTGGTCTAGTGGTACCAGAATGGATTTTCACCGTTGGTAAAAATGGTTTACCGTTGGTAAAATACTTGCTAGTGGTACTTACCATTACTGGATTTGTCAGCCTTGGTCCAGGTAAGAATGGTTTACCGTTGGTAAAATACTTGCTCTAGTGGTACTTACCATTACTGGATTTGTCAGCCTTGGTCCAGGTAAGAATGGTTTACCGTTGGTAAAATACTTGCTCTAGTGGTACTTACCATTACTGGATTTGTCAGCCTTGGTCCAGGTAAGAATGGTTTACCGTTGGTAAAATACTTGCTCTAGTGGTACTTACCATTACTGGATTTGTCAGCCTTGGTCCAGGTAAGAATGGTTTACCGTTGGTAAAATACTTGCTCTAGTGGTACTTACCATTACTGGATTTGTCAGCCTTGGTCCAGGTAAGAATGGTTTACCGTTGGTAAAATACTTGCTCTAGTGGTACTTACCATTACTGGATTTGTCAGCCTTGGTCCAGGTAAGAATGGTTTACCGTTGGTAAAATACTTGCTCTAGTGGTACTTACCATTACTGGATTTGTCAGCCTTGGTCCAGGTAAGAATGGTTTACCGTTGGTAAAATACTTGCTCTAGTGGTACTTACCATTACTGGATTTGTCAGCCTTGGTCCAGGTAAGAATGGTTTACCGTTGGTAAAATACTTGCTCTAGTGGTACTTACCATTACTGGATTTGTCAGCCTTGGTCCAGGTAAGAATGGTTTACCGTTGGTAAAATACTTGCTCTAGTGGTACTTACCATT